>JARHVA010002006.1:657500-1257500 GCA_037957365.1 Torreya grandis | reverse complement strand
TGGTATAGAGATAACAAATGTTGTGATTATCATCATGTCAAATACACTAGAATTTAAAGGTGTTTGAAACTTAGACACTACATCCAATATCTTCTTGAGCATGGTAACATAGAGTTGGATAACACTACTTCTACTTTCAATCAAAACATGAGTATCTACAAATACCCATTTTCGAAGCACAATTGTAATAACCATCCAACACAATAAGAATTAGAATAACTTCCCATTGAATAAATAGAATCAGATTTAAGGTCAGAATCAAAATTAAAATAATGAAAATCAAGGTTAGGATTCCAAACTAATCAGACTGGCTACTATAATGTCTCATATGAATACAATAATGGTGTAGGCTCTATTCCTAATAATTATGCATCTATTATCAAGATCAACCCTATCAATCCTCTAACACCCCTTGGCATGTCATCCCTTCCATTCTAGGACCACCCCCTTCATATCCTAGTGGCCCTCTTCCAACTCAAAATATCATTATTTCACCTTGACATCCATAGGTCACCATTCCAAGTCATGTAGCTTCTCCTTCCAATTCCTCCTTGAGTAATTCTTTTCCAAGTCAAAATTGCATTGCCTTAACTTTATGTCCATGGGTTATAGTCCAAGGTCATTCACCATCTCCAAATAATAATCTAGTTCAAAACATCTTGCCTTCAAAATCCACACCATATTCTTCCATTGAAAATTTATATGACCTTATGCAATAATTAAACAAGACACCGGTGCAAATTTCTATTCTAGATCTTTTGCATACGTCTGAAGTCCACAAAGAAATATTGTATGAGCTTTTGCACCAATCCAAGGTTCTATATGACATTGAGCCTACCCAATTCCAAGCACTTGTGGGGAATTTATTCCCAAGTCAAAAACTTACATTTGACCAAAGTGACATGTCAACTTTTTGTCTTTTACACAGTAACCCGCTTTATATTGAAGTCATCATTTCCTACCACAAGATCAAGTGGGTTCTCATAGAAAATGGTGTTGAAAATATTGTAATTGATGTCAAAGGTCTAGAATTATTGATGATAAAGGATCCATTGCATTTAATGATGTTTTTAATAGTCATATCTTGGCTAATGTGTGTTAATATTTATTTAATATTAACGAATATATTTTTGGTTTCATAAAGTCAAAAGAAGGGCCCATTGAGAAGTAAAAGAGTCATGGGATAAAGACAAAAGAAGAATGGGATGCATTTTCCCATGAAGAGTTCATCTTGAGGAATTCCAAGAGTCACCAAGTGAAGACAAAAGAGGAAGGGCACAATTTCTCATGAAGGGACACTTTGAGGAATACAAAAAGACACCAAGATAAAGACAAAAGAGGAAAGGACACTTTTGCTTATGAAGGGACACCATATGACTTTTCAAATGCAAGGATACGAAGGGTCATGCAAGTTTGGTGCCATTTTCCATGAGGATTGAAGGATCACAAAGGGTGAATGCCAAAGGTCATTTGGAAAACTATAAATAAAGGCTTGAGAAGCCATTTGTAATATGGAAGATAGAGTATGATTTGCAATTGTTATATCTAGCTTAGAAGAGCAAAGGAGAGAAAGGAAAGAGATATTGTAATGTGTTATCATTTGTTGAGAAAGAAATATTGAGAGATAGTTGTGTGGTATACACAAAAGGGGTTGGTGCTCCTGTGGGTTGGTGCTCACGAATAGTTGTTGTGTTGGTACTCAGCAAAGGGGTTGGTGTTCCTATGGGTTGGTGCTCCTACAAGCTGGTGCTTGTGAATATTGTAGTTTGAGTTGGTGCTCATTTGTAAACTTGAGATTTTTCTCCATGGTTTTTCCCACATTCAATTTCCATGTTAAATTTGGTGTCTCTCTCTATCTTGTATGGTGTTTATTATTTAAATTTTAATGCATATCTTGAATGTATGGTTAAGTGGAATTTGATTAAGTGAAATTTTATAAGATTTATGATATACTGATTCACCCCCCCTCTCAGTATATCTTGTGCTTAACAAATGGTTCAGGTTTGAATATCACCTCATTAAAAATGGTAAGACATTTGGGTATACTTTACCAAATTTATAGCCAAACACCATTATTATCAAGGTGTACAAAAATGTAGAAATAGAATCACATGGCATTATTTGCTTACATGTCCTTATGGGCATATCACCCATGATACCCTTTGCCACATCATAGATATTAAACTATCGTATAAGTTTCTTTTTATAGGTCTTTAGATCCATGAAGTACACATAGTACCTTCCATATTTCACCAATGCCTAAAAATTCCCCATTCTAGAATGGAGGTTTCTTTTGTTGGATGGTGGACCCTGATCTTATTTTAATGCCCAGCTCTCAATAGGGGTGTGTGGAGGGGTAACCCCCCCACTATGGTCACCATCTTGGCAGGGGTTCAGGGGCAACGCCCTCGAAGCAAAATTTTGTGAAAAATGCATTATAAAATATTGTAATTTTATAGTTAATCTGGACTGTTTACTATTAGGTTTTAGATCTAACAGTAAAAATTAAGTTAGTGCATTTTTTACCTAATTTGTAACCATCCTTTGATATGAGGGCATTGTAATTAGGTGGAATTGTGTGAGAGTGAAGAGGATATTGCAGTGGATATATTGCAAGTTTTTCCCTTCATTTGTTAGATTGAATAATATGAAGGACTAGTAGTTTTTATGTAGACGTATCCCATATTGGGTGAACCACATTAAATATGTGTCTCTATTTTATTGTGTTTTTTGAATTTTATTTTTGTCTTTATTTCATTATTATTACTCTACATTCTATATTCCTAATAACTTTTCCTAGATATTTGCATCCATACCAATATTATCAACATTTAAAAGTTGAATGTGGTCAGTAAAATTATTGTACTAGCACTGAACATGTACCCAAAATGGATAAGGATAAATCTCTTGAGTCTCTTAAGTCTAACTACATTGACTAAGCAACCTCACATCCACTTTTATTGCTCCACCTCCCTAAATTTCTTCCCACTTTACTATTGAAGATAAGAGTTTTGACACATATAGCATCAAATATGCATTTTGTATTGCCAAAATTCCCAAATCTCTCATATCCCATCGTAGGCCCAAGATGGAGTGGCACCGAAAGACTGATTCTTATTTCAAGGGAATTCCTTTCTTCATCAAAAATAATTCACCAAATCAAGAACAATCCAACAAATTTGAAGATTCATGGCTATACAATGATTATTTCACCTCTTTCTATTAAAACACCAAATGTCTCATTCCTAATAGGATCATGAAACATCACAATTACAAAGGAAAGGGCTTGGGGGCAAAACAATAAGGTATTCTTGAGCATGTCTCAGCAACTAACATAAAGGTACTCAAGGCACTAGATACAAGTTGCATTGGGGTGACCCCTCAGATCTCGAGAGTGACACAACTTTAGTGTCTAACAAAGATGATATTGGCAGTGATGTAGAATCTTATTATAGTATTTATGATGAGCTATCCAACATGAACCTATTTGATACCAATGTTGTCGTTACCATCACATGTTCATCCAATTCCCCTCTTACCCTCCATTATCCTACATTAATCAATTGGGATCAACAAAATCACATTATACCATTAGACAACTTTCAAAATGAAGAATCACTTTCAAAGTTCCTAGGCCTTGGAGATGGTCTACCAATTGGAGACCATAAACAAGGATTTGAGTTCACATTAGATCTTGGTGTCTGCTTTGGATATTATGTGAACTTTCATGGTTAAGAAAATAAAAAATAAAATCAAACATTAAGGTCTAATAGTTAAAACCTATTTGAGATAATTTTGGACCAAGGTAAAAGTAAATAAAAAGATGAGTCCCTTGGTGAAAACCTATCTCGAGCACAAATGGATGGGGAATTTCACTCTCCTCCTCATGAAACATAGATCCCTACAAGTCCACACATAATCTTTTGCTCAAGCATCAATTTAGAGGAATAGAAGACATTTGTACTATTGGTCCAAGATTTCCCTCAAACATTTGTTGAATGGTTTGTACCTTACATGGTTGATTCTGATTCTTCTTACATGGGTGAGCTTGATGGCCCACAATCAAACATAAAATATCAATTCCCATTGGTAGTGACCATATTAGAGGATGGTTCCACACTACTTGTGGAATACACTACCAAATTTAATATTGGTACTACAAATTATCCTAAAATGTTCAAGCTTGGTGCATCCCTCACTATAAAGGAATCTGAAATAATCATTTTCATTCTTAAGGAGTTCATTGACATATTCACATGGTCTTATGCTCAAATGATTGGTCTAGATCTGTCTTTGGTCATACACCATTTTATTATACACTAGAATGCCAAGCCTATTAAATAAAAATTATGGACAATACATCCATGTATTACTATATTAGTCTAGAAATAACTAGAAAAATTATTAGGAGCATGATTCATTCGACCCATTGACTATTTGAATGAATCTCTAATATCTTCCCAATCGGCAAGAAACCTAAAGGTATTCATCTATGCACAAACTTTAGAGACATCAACAAAGCATGTCCAAAAGATGAATTTCTACTACCCAATATTGATATGATTATGGAATCAATAGTAATATATGAAATTATATCCATCATGGATGGTTTTTTAGGATATAATCAGATTAAAATAGCACCAAACATTCAACATAAAATAGTGTTCACCACTCTGTGGGGAACATTTTGTTATCAAGTCATGCCATTCATCTTGAAAAATGTTGGGACTACATATCAACATGTAATGATTTCCATCTTCCATGACATGATGCATGATATTGTTTAATATTGTGTTGATTATATTCTGGGAAAATAAAAAACATGTGCAAGATGTCGAAAAGTTATACATAAAATCTTTGAGTGGCTTCTTAAATATAAGGTGCACCTTAACCAAAATAAATATGTCTTTGGAATCACTTCAGTCAAATTGTTAGGTCTCATTATCTCCCATAGAGTTATTGAAGTTAATGCTAACAAGGTTAAGGTGATCATAGTAATGCCTCCCCCTTTTAATTTGAAACAACTCCATAGTTTACAGGGCAAAATTTAGTCCATTAGTTGATTTATTTCATATTTTGTTGATTGTTTCCATCCTTTCACCGACCTCTTAAAGAAAGGCACCATATTTTAATGAAACAATGACTTTTAAGAATCATTCAAGCAACTGACAACCTATTTGGAAAATACACCAGTGTTAGCCCCATTAGCACTAGTAAAACCACTATTGCTTTACATTTCAAAAAATTGAACGTGCCTTGGGGGCACTTTTGGCCCAACATGATGACCAAGGACAATATACTATCTGAGTAGGACATTGGTCACTTATGAGCATAATTATACACTAATTAAGAAATCATGTTCATCAGTGTTCTTTGCATCCAAAAATTTGGGTGACTACATGTTGAATAATAAGACCATAATCATTTCAAAGGTTGATCCCCTCAAGTATCTTCTTTCTAAACTAGCATTGATAGGTCATATGGCCAAATGGGTTATGCTCTTAAGTGAGTTCGACATCGAATATACTAATCAAAAATCCATCAAAGGTAAATTACTTGTAGACTAAATTATCAGGGCCCCTTTATTAGATCCACATCTTTTGAGCATTCATTTCCCCAATGAGTCTATCTTCATTCTAGAATAATCATGTAAATATAAGCTATATTTTGATAATTCCTTCACATCCCATGGTTTAGGATCAAGTATTCTACTCATTACATCATATTGGGGTCTCAATCCCAAGACATTTCAAGTTAGCTTTCCATGCACCAATAATATTATAGAATATGAGGCACTTATTACAGGGCTCCATCTCACAATGTAGTGAAACATTCAATAGTTGGTTGCCTATGGAGACTCACAATTGATTATCAATCAGGTTATAGATCTATATCAAACCAAATATGAGAGTCTTGAGCCCTACAAATTAATGGTTTATAATCCCAAACAAAAATTTAAATGCATCCAATTTGGTCAAATAACTAGAGCCAACACTAGATCAGCTAATGCAATGGAAACTATTGGGTCATTCTAACATATATGAATATCAATTCCTCATTAAAAATATTCTTACACTATCTTACATTCATCTAGATTCAAAAATAGTATATGATATTATTGGCCCTAATTCCCCTTGGTACCAAGATATATACACCTACCTCCAAGACCACATTCTTCCCATTGACCTATCATGCAATCAACAAAAAACCTTAATTCACAATGCATCTTGTTACACTTTACTCAATGGTATTCTCTATTATAGAGGCTATGATGGGATGCTACTTCATTATTTATACTTGGGTGAATCTGAATTAGCAATTAAATATGTGCACCAAGGGATTTTTATGGTCCACACCAATGGAATGGTAATCGACAAGAAACTCCTTAAGATAAGATATTATTGGCCCACAATGGAATCAGATGTGTGTTCTTATATCAAAAAATGGCTTGCATGTCAAAAACACAGTGATTTAATTCATGCTCCTTCATGAGCACTTCAACCTATCACATTTCCTTGGCCATTTTTTACATGGGAACTCGATCTCATAGGAAACCCCACTTCTTAATTTGACCATAAGCATTTAATAACTACCACTAATTATTTTACTAAGTGGGTGGAAGCAATCCCTCTCACTTATGTAATCAGTAAGCAAATATCTAAACTCATTATGAATCACCTCATTTTCCACTATGGCATTACATCTACCATTATATCTAACAATGGCAAGTCACTTAATAATAAAGAATCAAAATTCCTCTGTGCACAATTCCATACCAAACATAGGTGGTTACCTCCATATTACCCTCATGGTAATGACCAAGCTAAGGCATCTAATAAGACTAATGTTAGAATTAATAAGAATATTATCAATGATGTTGGCCACAATTGGAATTTACACTTACTCCCTGCCTTATGGTCTTACCGTACTAATATTCACACACCTATAGGTGCAACACCCTATTCCCTAGTATTTAAATCTAAAGTTATTCTTCTTATTAAGACCAAACTTCCTTCCTTTTTCATTTCATTACAGGTTATCATTGATGATGAGGATTATCAATTCATACAACTATAAGAGTTTGACCTCCTAGATGAGAAACAACTAACCATTTTGAACCATTTCAAAGCATATCAAAATTGGCTACATCTTAGCTATAATAAATGCATAATTTCTAGATATTTTTAAGTTGGTAATTTTATGCTTAAAGAGAATTAAAAAAACACCAATGTGAAACATGAAAAGAAAGGCAAATTTTATCCAAATTAGTTGGGTTTGATCATTATCATAGCAAACTATGGTTGTGGAGCATACCAATTGGCTACACTAGATGAGCAAGAGATAGATGAACCTATGAACATTATGCATCTCAAGCACTTTAATGCTTGATTTATTTAAACATTGTCAATGAGAACCCCTACCTGGGGGCATCCCCTTCATGTACTTTCATATTCCCCTTCAATCTTTTTCCCATTCTTGAGTCAATTCTTGTCCCTTCTCTCACATCTTGTTATCATTATGGGCTTGATTATGACATATGTACTACATGGAGATTAAGAAGATAGTTCAATAAGCAGTTTAAATTCAGTCATCATCAACACATCTTTATAGGCAAACATATCAGAATATCAAAGTGTTTTGGCATGGTTTCCTTGCTTGGTAGTCCTTGAAATAGATTACTTTAAGATCTTTGATAAATCCATTTCCCCATTCTACATCACTTCCTTTACCTCCTAATTTGTTGTTGAATGGTAGTCCTTTCACGTCTCAATTTGTTATTATCCCCCTACCCAAGGTTGTTCCTCTTTAGCTAGATAATTTTCTAATACATTTATTTATATTCACTTGTATATCCTATTTGCGTAATATTCTTATATATATATATATATATATATATCTCATTCCAAAAAATCCAAAAACATCAAAAAATCAAAAGTCTTAAAATTTCAGAAATCCAAAAACCAAAAAGAGATATAAAGCCATGAAATCTTTGACAAGTTTGTCGTCTTGTTTGCTAGTGGGTTTTCCTCTTGGTTCTATTTTGGGTGGCACTATATGAGTATGATGGGTGGCTATCCTCCCTTTGTGTTGAACATCTTATGGGTGGTAAATCTCTTATTTGGTCATGGCTTCTCCATCAAATTTAATCAAATATGATCTCCATTCTAATTTTGATTATCCTTTTCCCCTAGGTGTTTATCGATGTCTTGGGTGAGTATCTCTCATTCAATCATGATCTTCTTAATCAACATTATCATTTGTCTATTTTTTACCATTTATGGGGGAACTACAATGGCCTAAGGTCTGTTTAGACTATGTAGGTAGCACTCAGTTACATCCAATTTTAGAGGTCAGCTCAGCCACCCTCCTCTTCATTCTTATTTTCCTCATTACTTTACCTGAAGTATATTCCTCTATTCAACCTAAGTATTGGCATCCTCTTTATCCACTCCCATTTCTAGGATAACTACATCAGATAAGGTCCACTCTGACTATGTAGGCCATGCTAGGATACATGAGGTATCTCGAGTCAACTCGATCACCATCATTCCTATTTTCATCATCCCCCTATTTTATCTTTATCACTATAAGTATTATACACTCTTTTTATTTCATGAGTCATTTATTCTATGTCCACCTTTTCACGAGCCAGTTAGTCTATGATATCACCATTTTGTGAGCCAATTAATCCATGTTATCATCATTTTATGAGCTAATTAGTATACACTCTCACTATTTTGTGAGTCATTAATTCACTGATAGTTTTATCATATTTGTCATCATCACTTTTATTGACTTCCATTTCTTAGGAGAACTACATTAGCCTGAGGTCCATGATGGACTATGTAGGTAGTGCTTGGATACATGGCGTATCCCAGGGCAACTCAACCCCTTCTTCCTGCTTCTCCCATTCCCCCTTTATCAACATTTTTCATACTCTCATATCTAATGTTCCCTAGACTTAGGGGTAGACACACAATATTAATGCCTTATTGTCACATTCACACAATGTTGATTGATTGTTTGCTTATTACTTTTGTTTATTTTTGTGTAAATTGATTGATTGTTTGCTTGTGAGTTTTGTCAATTAGTTGTCTTTATTTACTGCATTATGTTTTTCACTTAGGTCTTGATTTTTCATAGCTCTATCTAGAGTTCTAAACATTTGTATCTAAAATTATCTTGGTTCAATGCATTATGTTTTACACTTAGTTCTTAATTTTTCATATCTTGATCTCGAGTCATGAACATTAGTATTTAAACTAGTCCTTACACAAATTGACAATAATGATATGATGATTCATTTTATAATTATGATATATAATGTCATGTGCAAAATTAAAAATCAAGTGCTTGAGCCTTATATACAGTGTCATGAAAAGAGAAAACATCCCCTTTAAAGATCTATCAACATGGCTTAAATGTGCTCATGTAAAAATCAAAACATCATCACATTTTTCATAATCAAAACCAAACAACTAAACAATGTGACTATATATATTCTACTCGTGATACACACATATAATATCATATAAAGAGTGTCATTCGCATTTTACATCGTGACCACATCAAATCAAATCATATCATAATCAGTAATAAATGAGATACATCCATCACATTTGTTATTTATATCAAGTGCAACATCATCATCAAAAATTAGAACAAAAGAATCATGACAAACAAATATATCAACATCAACATCAACCCATATAATCTATAGCATGAATCCACATCAATTAACTAAAATCTACATCATTTATATCAAGAGAATATTAGATTCCATGTACATCATGTTGTCCCCAAAAAATGTCACTCATTTTCGGGACAACATTTGAACTATTTTGGTCCTACAGACCAAAATCCTCTCTTCCCTTTTCAAAAATTATTCTATGCATTCAAAATTATTCATTCTTCAAGCTCTTCAGGAATCTATAGATTCTACAGGTTTGAATCTACAGACTCTTTCAAGGCTCAAGAGACTTAGAGAAAAATATAGACTTTGCAGGTTAGTTTCTACAGACTCTACAGGAAAGAAATAGGTTCAACGGCTTTAGCAGGTTCAAGGGAGTGCCCCAAAGTTGAGTGCCTTTATGGAGGGTAATGAACCAAAATAGATACCCTTGTGGGAGGGGCTCTTGTCGAAGAAAATGAACCATCTTTCAAGACCCTGAAGGGCAAGTTCCCTCCGAGAAAGATCAAACCTCTAAGAGCAATGAAAGCCACCATGTGTCCCTTATAAAGTCCAATAGAAGTTGCCAAGTGTCGTCTGCCGAGACACAGTTTATAGTAAGTTTCAAATCAGTGAAACATGTCACATGTCCAGTTATAACTCAATAGAACCTGCCAAGTGTCAACATCTGCATATTCTTCCTTTTATTTCATAAAGATTGTGGGTAGCCCTGCGTGAGCAGCTAAAACTAAGTTGAGCGCGACAAGTGTCTACATCCACATTTCAAGTTTCTTTTAAGCTTCAAATCTTCTTTTAATAAGCTTAGCTCAGAGTATCATGGAGGGCACCAAGTGGCAATGGCAGAAGGTCTTAATATGTTTCTTTTTAAATGCAGCAAAAGTCACCACGTGTCCCTTGTAAAGCTTAGAAAAAGCTGCCAAGTGTCAGCATCTGTAGCTTCTTCCTTTTGTTTCATAAAGACTATGGCGGGCCCCAGGTAAGTCACTAAAATGAGTAGAATGCACCACGTGTCATTGTCCACATGAGTCCAAATGAGTCCCAATGTTTCTATATTGTTTCTAAAACCCAACAGAAGCTACCACGTGTCATCTTCTATAAAACTTTCAAAAGATATCTAAAAGCTTCTATAAGTTAAGCAGAACATGCCACATGTCCCATTTTAACTCAGCGGCATGACAAGTGTCTGCATCCACATTCCCCTTTTGAATCTGCTCGAGCAAGAAGTGTTATGGGTCCCATTTTTCATAAGTTGATAAAGTTTCAAAGTAGTGGACTGTGACAGATGTCAAAGGCGAAGCATTCCCAATATAAAGACAGCCTCAAGCAAAGAAAGAAGTAGCAACAGATGGTTCCAAAGGTAGGTTCAAAGAAGTGATTGAACAAGGAAATGATGAATGTTCACAAGTTCAATATGGTTCAAACAAAGTAGTGACCAATGACGTCCTCGCAAACATCAAATTTAAGGTGATGAGATATCTGTTAAAATTTAAATGTGGCACAGACCCTGTGAACAAATTCAAGGACTAGCCAAAGAGATAACCTGAGAGCTCAGATCACACAGATAAGGATGAAATACAGCAAGGAAAGGGGGAATGATGGAGAAAGATCAGAAATATTTGTGCATGGGATATGTTTCTAAAAGATAAAGCAGCCCACCAGGTGGACATCAGAGAGCGCAAACATTCAATGGTGCAGCCTATTTTTCTGCATTAAATAGAGCAAATAGATGTGCACACATCAGGAAACACATTAGATGACCCATATTAAAAATTGATGCTTGATTACACCATAGCCCATGGACAAAATTTAAAAAGCATTGAATGCATCATAGGCCACTTTTGTGAAACAAAGCGCCCAAGTCTTTCTTGGAGCACTATATATTGGACTCTCTCCTATTGTTTTAAAGAGATCTCTTAGTTATCAAAAATAAAAAACTTTGCCCAAATTGAAAGGCATTACTGAGACTTTGATCTCAGATTGTTGATCATTTTTCATTATTTGAATAAGAAAACAAGTGACTTTTCAGACTTTGTGTTGGAATAGCTTGGTTGTTGGAGAAATTGTTTTTATGTCTGTTTCTTTAATATATTTTCTGTCCATTTAATTAAATAAGTAGAATTAGTGAAAGTAATCAGGAAGGTGTCCTGAAGCTAACTGTGAAAAGACTTTGTGCTGCCAAATTATCTTTAGTTTGTCTATTTTCTTTTTCTATGTAAAGGATCTTGAGATGACTTTGTGCCCTCATTATCCTTCATATTTCACTCTTTGGTAGTTGAGGTGGAGACTTTGTGCTACATTTCATTCTGTTGTGTTATAGCACCCTATTACAATTACTTGTCATTTCTCGAAAGGTTCCTGTTGTCTGCCAAATAGCACTTCTGAAAGAAGAGGAGTGCCTTCTATCATTTCATCAAGATTTCTCCTTTGATTTGTGAACATCATCTCTAAAAAAAGAGAGATGGATGATGTTATCCTACCCCTGAGTGTTATTTTCAACTTATTTATAGTAGATTAGCATATATATAGCCTCTTCATACTTATAGGGAACCTCCCCTTGATGAGAAGAGAGATTTGTCTCCTTTTTATGTGGTAAAGCTACACATTTGGCCGACCAATCTTCCTTGTTGTGGTTGATCAGACCTATTTTGCTCATTAGTACGCTGGTGATAAAATATTTATCTAACAATTTTTTGGCGACTCTGTTGGGGATTCAAATAAGTAATTTCTATCCTTATCCATTATAGACTCTAAAGACTCTATTCTATGTCTTACCCATTATCATTATAGCTTTACCATCTTTCTCCATCTCCATTATATTATCTGGTCTACAAAACTAGAGCCACTGGGGAAGAACACACAGTTTGAAGCCTCAAGCTTCAAACTGAAGCAGTGCTAGTTCTTTTCCATTTTTATTTTTACACTCTGGCAGATCCACAGTATACGCAAAGCCAAAGGGCTAAAAGTATTGTTGAACCTATATTCGAGTTGGTACAGCAAAGTAATTTTGATCTGTTTCCTTCACCATCTCACCTCTAATGAACTAGGAGCTTTCCTCCTACTAAAGTTAAGTCTCCATTACCAGGCAAAGCATTTATTTCTACTATTAATAAAGCTTTGTTAATACTTACTCCTCTGAGATTTGTTATTCCACCTTTCCATAGTCATACAATAGCAGTTTAAGGCCCTTGGGGTAACTTTTTTGGCCCACTCAATTTAACTCCACCTCTACATGAGCTACCATGCAGTTCAAGGAAAAAAATTCCAAGTTTTATGGTGATGGGAAAGTATGAGGATGTAGCAGTCAGGCTATTCGTGGAAACTTTACAAGGCACTGTTATAGACTGGTTCTATCATCTATAGGCCCAGACTGTGACTAACTGGAACACTCTCAAAGCCAAATTTAAAGCTAGATTCAAGCCTTCAAAAGATGCACATGCCCTGCTGGCTCAACTCACACAAATGAAGGAGCCTCGTGAACTAATGAGGGATTTCATAGCCAAGTTTGATAAGTTCAAAAACAAAATTCTTGTAATTACTCAGTTGACACTTGAGAACTTCAAATATTTCTTCATCAACTCACAACTCCCTAAAGTGAGTTTTCTGCTGAGATGTGCTGGCTAAATAGACCTTGTTGCAGCTCAATATTTGGCCACTGAGGTAGAAGATGACCTTATTTTGGCAAAAAAGATAAGGAGAGATCTTAACATAGGTAAATCTTCCTCATCTTCTGAATATCCATTTACAGGTACCACTGATCCAATGGTGCAAAAGCTAGCAAATGAGTTGCTAGCTCTCAAGAAACAAATGGTGCAAGGGATATCTTCAGCCCCTTCATATAGAGATATGCCAAGGAAGACATTTCCTAATTAGTCATACCAAGCCAATGCTACTAGGAATCAAAGATAGCCAAGTCGTCTTCCTCTTCGATAGAGAAAACTTGCCATTGAAGCACCCCCAACTAATTTAGCAGTTAGATATCTTGAAACAGAATCTAATTTTTCTTTTTAGCCTGAATTAAACCAAGAAAATGGCATTGATCTCCTTTCAAAAGACCAAGAAGAATTAGTTGGTGACTCTAACATTAGTTTCTTAAATTACCAAGATGAACCTAAAGATAAAGGTGAAGCAATTGATGGATCATATTTGTATTCACTCAGTTCTAAAACTAGTCAGCCCAGCAAGCTAATAAAGAAAAAATAGGAGAAAGTTCTTAGCCTACAATTTCAATTGCCAAACGAGAAACTTCCCTGCTTTTCTAGCCAAAGGACCCAGTGAGTACTAAGAAGGTAAGTACATCAAACATCCCTGCACCTTCTACTTCAAATTTGTAGACCAGCCCTCTCCCTCCCAAAAACCAAAAGAATGAGCTACCTTCCTTTATTTCTAGTCCATTTCAGTCATTTGACATAATCGACCATGTCAAGAAGACTAAAATTCAAATGTTTGAATTTGAATTCTTACAATCCAATCTTGAGCAGTTGGATAGGTTAGTTCAGTGTGTGAAGAATAAAGCCATTCCTATAGAATAAGATGTTAAAAAGGTAACTCATGATCCCCCAAGGAACATGTCCATCTCAAACAATCTTGTCATTACTCCTCCAGCTGCCCTTGGAAAAATAGAGTCTTTCTATGTTTCCTTATTGATTAACGGTCACAAGTTGAGTAACTGCATCATTGATTCTGGTGCTTCAGAGAATGTCATGCATGTCAAAATGGCAGAATCTCTTGGACTCACATTGACCAAAACCTTTAAGAGATGTTTCTCTATGGAGAACAAATAAGTACCTCTACTGGGACAAATCAAGGATGCCTAATTTGCATTTGCAGCATTCCCAGACAAAAGAATCAAGATGACAGTCCTAGTGGCCGATGTTCCAGCCTCATACGACATTCTTTTTGAGCAAAATTTTTGTAAGGATGTTGGTGGAGAATTGAGCATGGACCTGTCTGAAGCAAAGATCCCTATCAAAGGCATCATGTAGAGGCTGCTTCCTGAAAAAGAATCAAAATATGCTGTCACTCAGACATCAGCCCCTGAAGCTCAAATTTTATTTGAATCTTCAAGCATGGGTAATTACTTCTTAACCACAGAGGATATTCATATTTCAGTAGATGAAAGTCTTATAGGTGACGATCTAAGAATTGACTTAGATGAGACATCAAAAGAATTGGTAGGGTGTAGTACAGATGAAAAAGGATCTTTCCTCTCTAATAAAAAAAATCTAATAAAAGATTAATTTTTGATAATGTTTGGATGCTAAAATTTGATGGCAGTTATTTCTCTACCAATTCAACAGCTAGAATTGTGTTGATATCTCCTCAAAGAGATATTTTTCTTTCATCATACAAGTTTCACTTTAGCAATACTAACAATACTGCTGAATACAAATCTCTTCTGCTTGGATTGAAAGTCGCTAAAGATAAGGGCGTCAAAATCTTTCATGCCAAAAGAGATGTTGAGTTGGTGGTTTGTTAGGTGAGAAATCTGTACCAAACTAAAAATGAGATATTACACCACTATCGCAATCTAGTCTGAAATTAAATTGAAAGCTTTGATGCTTTCAACATCTCTACCATACCCCAGGAATTCAATGACCGAGTTGATGCACTAGCTATTTTAGCAACTCTCTTAGTTCCTCATCTAGACTTCAAAGGAAATAGGTACACTATCAAATTGGTCTTTCAACCAAGTGTGCCCGATAATGCCAATAATTAGCAAGTGTTCAATGGTGATAACCAAATCATCACCTTTCTAAAATAAAAAGACAGCTTCAAACATTTGCACTTCGAAGGCGGTGAACCTCGCAAGTCTAAACCAGCCCCTGAATCAAGTTCAAATACAGATGAAGAATTCTTGCAGCTAACAGGGAATAAAATTTTCAAAAGATTGGTTTTTCTTGAAAATTTATTTGACAAGCATGACAGGTTCATCAAATAGCATCAAACAGACTCAAACTCCTCCTAAGAGTTTGATCAAATAAACCTGGGTACCAAAGAAAATCTCAAGATGGCGAACATTGAGAAGTGTTGTACTCAAGAAGAGAAGTTCAAGTTCACTGCTCTGCTCCATCAATATATAGATGTCCTAGCATATTCTTATGATGATCTAAAATCACTCAGGCTTAAAGAAATTCACCATAAAATTTCTCTCAAGGATGATTCGATGCCTTACAAGTAGAAATCCTGGCAATATAATCTAAAGATATCAGATACTATTTTGTTTGAAATATAGAAAATGCTAAATTTTAAGATAATTTTCCCAAACCATCATTCTACATAGATTTCCAACATAGTCCCTATAAAGAAGAAGAATGGCAAAATTCACATCTGTGTAGATTTTAAAAATCCGAATCGATCATCTTTAAAGGATAACTATCCTTTGCCCATCATAGATCAAGTACTTCAGACAATGACCGGCTCAGAGATGTTATCAATGCTAGATGGCTTCTTAAGATACAATCAAGTTGAAGTTGGTAAAATAAACTAGCACAAGCAGCTTTCACCACACCTTGGAGTACCTTTGCATATCGAAGAATGCCATTTGGTTTGATAAATGCTGACACCACCTTTTAGAGAGCAATGGACCTTGATTTCAAAGATTAAATAGGTAAGTTCATTATAGTTTATCTTGATGACTTGACCATCTTTTCTAAGCATCACTCGGATCATATACACCACTTGTAACAAGTGCTAGAGTGCTGCCGCTAAAATGGCATTTCCTTGAACCCCAAGAAGTCTATTTTTAGAGTAATAGAGGGGAAACTTTTCAGACACATTATGTCTAAAAGAGGCATAAAGATTGACTCAAACAGAGTCAAGTCTATCCAAGAGCTTACCTTGCCCACAAGTAAGACTATTGTTCACTCTTTCTTTAGAAAAGTGAATTTTTTACAGAGGTTCATCCCCGAGTTTGCTGAGAAGACTAGACATATTGTAAATATGATGAAGGAAAAGGCCACCTTCAGCTGGACTGAAGAAGGCAAGTCAGTATTTAAGGATATCAAGACTATCATTACCCACGCCCCAATTCTAATTTGTCTAGACTATAACAAAGAGTTCACCATATACAATTATGCTTCAAAACATACGCTTTCAGCAATTCTGGTTCAACAGAATAAAGAAGGTATGGAATCTCTCATTTCTTTCATGAGTTATCCTCTCAAAGCTCATAAGCTGAAGTACTCAAACATGAAGAAGCATGCTTATGCAGTGGTGAAAGCAGTAAATCATTTCTGCTTCTACATCTTGAATTCACACACTACTGCCTTGGTTCCTGACACCACGGTCAAATATATACTAACTCAGCAAGAGTTTGAGACAAAAAGAGGCAATTGGGTTGCAAAGATCCAGGAGTTTGATCTGGTCATCAAGCTAACAAAATTAGTATGGAAAAAAAGCTTATGCCAATTAATTGTTGATAACAAGCTAGAAGGAACAGAGCATGAAGAATCAGAAGAAGAAAATGTGCCAACAATCCTCTGTAACTCCACTACGAATGAGTGGTATTTAGATATTGCTTATTTTCTTACTTATGGTGAGTGTCCTACTCACCTATCTTATAAAGAAAGGAGGACTATCAAGTTGAAAGCTGCCAATTTCATCTTTTGGGACAATGGCCTATATAAGAGAAGCCTTGATGGGGTATTCCTTTGCTACATGGATAAAGTGCAGCAGAATAAACTTTTGAAATCCTTCTACAATCTAGCCTGTGCAGGACATTTTTTTGCTCCTGTAACTGCCCACAAGATTCTTAGAGCTAGGTATTACTGGCCTACTTTGTTTCAAGATGCATACAAATGGGTAAGAAAGTGTGAATTGTGCCAATAGTTCATTGGAAGACACAAGTTAGCTGCCCTGTCTCTCAAGCCAGTGGTCATAGAAGAACCATTTTAGCAATGGGACATCAATTTTATTGGTGTTGTAAACCCATTTTCAAGTTTTGGACATGATTATGTCCTCACAACCACAATTTACTTCACCAAGTGGGTGGAAGCTATCTCAACCAAACATGCTATTTCAAAAGTAGTGTGCAATTTCCTCAAGGAGAACATCATTTCTAGGTTTGGGGTCCCAGTCAAGATTGTCATAGACAACGTAGCTTGTTTCACTTCCCAGGAGATTACTCAATTCTATTTTTACTATGAGATCACCCTCTCTCACTCTTCTGATTACTTTTCATAAGAAAATGGACAAGTTGAATCAAGTAATAAGAACCTGGTGACTATCATCAAGAAGCTGGTGGATGACAACCAAAGGACATGGCATAAAGCATTAGTTGATGATTTGTGGGCAAATAAAATTACTCCAAAAAAGGCAATTGGTATGCCTCCTTTCTAACTTCTTTATGGACTCAATGCTGAGATACCAATCACCCTAGAATTGCCAACATTGAAATTGGCTAAGGCAATCGAGGATCAGACATATGAAAATTCCATCGACAAGAGAATCATGTGCTTAACTGAGCTGAATGAACAGTGAACTACAGTGGTAGACTGAATTGCTGCACATCAAAGTCTATTGAAGAAGCTATTTGACCAAAAATCAAAAGCCCATAATTTTTAGATTGGCGATCAAGTTCTGTTATGGGATAAGAGAAGAGAACCAAAAGAAATGCATGTGAAATTTGATTCCCTATGGAGAGGCCCATTTACTATTCATCAGCTCAATGGTGAAAATAGTTTCTTACTAAAATATCAAGATGGTACACTCTTTTCATTGCCTCATAGTGGGCAACATCTAAAGCACTTCAATCCGTGAAGTATCAGATAAGATCAGCTTATATATATGTATATTTGTATAGTCTTTAGTTCTATTTTTGTGCTTTTATATTTATTTTTGTCACCTTTCTTTTTGGATAACATGACTCCATAGCCCAATGGCATACTTCAAGGCACCAGAGATTCTAGTTTCTACTCCCCTTAGTTGTTTCAAAGTTTCAACTAAAAGAAGTTTTCCAACTGGAGCCAGCTATTGTCCCCAAAAAATGTCACTCATTTTTGGGATAACATTTGAATTATTTTGGTCCTACAGCCCAAAATCCTCTCTTCCCTTTTCAAAAATTATTGTGTGCATTCAAAATTCTTCATTATTCAAGCTCTTCAGGAATCTATGAACTCTACAGGCTTGAATCTACGAACTCCGCGGGCGAGATTCTATGGACTCTTTCAAGGCTCGACGGACTTTGCAGGTTAGTTTCTACGAACTCTATAAGAAAGAAATAGGTTTAGTGACTTTAGCAGGTTCAAGGGAGTACCCCAAAGCTGAGTGCCCTTGCGGAGGGCAATGAACCAAAATAGATACCCTTGCGGGAGGGGCTCTCACTGAAGAAAATGAACCATCTTTCAAGACCCCAAAGGGCAAGTTCCCGCCAGGAAAGATCAAACCTCTAAGAGCAATGGAAGCTGCCACATGTCCCTTATAAAGTCTAGCAAATACTACTAAGTGGCATCACTGGGACACAGTTTCTAGTAAGTTTTAAAGCAGCAGAATGTGCCGCATGTCCCATTATAACTCAGCAGAAGCTGCCAAGTGTTAACATCCATAGCTTCTTTCTTTTATTTCATAAAGACTATGGTGGACCTCGAATGAGTGGCTAAAACTAAGTAGAGTGCGACAAGTGTCTGCATCTGTGTTTCAAGTTTCTTATAAACTTCAAAGCTTCTTTCAATAAGCTTCTCTCAGAGTATCATGGAGGGCACCAAGTGGCAATGGTGGAAGGTCTTAATATGTTTCTTTTTAAATGCAACAAAAGTCACCACGTGTCCCTTATAAAGCTTAGCAGATGCTGCTAAGTGTCAGCATTCACAGCTTCTTCCTTTTATTTTGTAAAGACTATGTCAGGCCCCGAGTAAGTCACTAAAATGAGTGAAATGTGCCACGTGTCATCGTTTGCATAAGTCCAAATAAATCCCAATGTTTCTATATTATTTCTAAAACCTAGCGAAAGCTGCTACGTGTCATTTTTTGCAGAACTTTCAAAAAATATCTAAAAACTTCTATAAGTTAAGCAGAACATGCCACATGTCCCATTTTAACTCAGCAGAGCATGACAAGTGTCTGCATCTGCGTTCCCCTTTTGAAGCTGCTCAGGCAAGAAGTGTTGTGGGTCCCATTTTTTGTAAGTTGTTAAAGTTTCAAAGCAGTGGATTGTGATAGATGTCAAAGGTGGAGCATTCCCAATACAAAGACAACCTCAAGCAAAGAAAGAAGTAGCAACAGATGGTTCCAAAGCCAGATTCAAAGAAGCAATTGAACAGGGAAGCGATGAACATTCACAAGTTCAATATGGTTCAAATAAAGTAGTGACCAATGACATCCCCATGGACTTCAAATTTAAGGTGATGAGATACTCGTTAAAATTTAAATGTGGCACAGACCTTGTGAACAAATTCAGTGACTAGCCAAAGAGATAACTCGAGAGCTCAGATCACATAGATAAGGACAAAATACAACAAGGAAAGGGGGAATAATGGAGAAAGATCAAAAATATCTGCACATGGGATATGTTTCTAGAAGATAAAGCAGCCCACCATGTGGACATCAGAGAGCATAAACATTCAATGGTGTGGCCTATTTTTTTGTATTGAATAAAGCAAATAGCTATGCACACATCAGGTAGCCCATATTAAAAATCGATGCTTGATTACACCATAGCCCATGGACAGAATTTAAAAAGCATTGAATGCATCGTAAGCCATTTTTATGAAACAAAGTGCCCAAGTCTTTCTTGGAACACTATATATTGGACTATCTCTTATTGTTTTAAATAGATCTCTCAGTTATCAAAAACAAAAAACTTTGCCCAAATTGAAAGGCA
Organism: Torreya grandis; assembly: GCA_037957365.1. NCBI lineage: Eukaryota > Viridiplantae > Streptophyta > Pinopsida > Cupressales > Taxaceae > Torreya > Torreya grandis. The sequence goes on along the minus strand of JARHVA010002006.1, from coordinate 1,236,993 downwards.
TTACTGAGACTTTGAACTCAGATTGTTGATCATTTTTTATTATTTGAATTAAAAAATAAGTGACTTTTTAGACTTTGTGCTGGAATAGCTTGGTTGTTGGGAAAATTGTTCTTATGACTATTTTCTTAATACATTTTCTATCCATTTAATTAAATAAATAGAATTAGTGAAAGTAATCAGGAAGGTGTCTTGAAGTCGGCTATGGAAAGACTTTGTGCTACCACAATTGTCTTTAGTTTGTCTTTTTTTTTCTATGTAAAGGATCCTGGGATGACTTTGTGCCCTCATTATCCTTTGTATTTCACTCTTTGGTAGTTTAGGTGGAGACTTTGTGCTACATTTCATTCTGTTGTGTTACTACACCCTGTTACAGTTACTTGTCATTTCTCGAAAGGTTCTTGTTGTCTATCAAACAGCACTTCTAAAAGAAGAGGAGTGCCTTATGTCATTTCATCAAGATTCCTCCTTTGATTTGTGAACATCATCTCTGAAAAAGGAGAGATTGATGATGTTATCCTACCCCTGAGTGTTATTTTCAGCTTATTTACAGTAGATTAGCATATATATATAGCCTCTTCATACTTATAGGGAACCTCCCCTTGATGAGAGGAGAGATTTGTCCCCTTTTGATGTGGTAAACCTGCACATTTGGCTGACCAATCTTCCTTATTGTGGTTGATCAGACCTATTTTGCTCATCAATACGCTGGTGACAAAATACTCACCCAACACATCATGAGATCAAAAATAATGTATGTCTATAGACATCTCAAAAAAATGTATATTCATAATAAAAAAGAGTTGTCACAACAAAAATCAAGTTTGACTCTGATCATCTAGTAGTGGTGGCTATGATGGTGGACCCATCCCTATCTAATGAGTCAATTATGCTACTAATATTTGAGAGGCCAAGGTATGGTGTGATCTGGATGATTTAGTCTTACTCTGATTGTAATCCTAAAAGGTTAGAGCTTATTGGATCTATGGCACTACACTCTCAATAAATGCTTGTAGTAGTTGGCCTCATCTTTGGCTCACACTATGTCTGATAGTGCCTTAGCCAATCCCTATTACATGAAAATCTACCTAACCTCAGTTTTCTCCCTATAGAGCCTATATATGTATACGTAAGTGCTATCTCACTCACTATTCACAGTCATTAGCTCTACATCCCTTATTGTCAGTTGACCCTTAATAGTCATCATCCAAGAACATTCCCCCTCAATGCATTGATATTTATATTTATAGCTATTCTATAATATGGTGACCTCACCCTAAGCACCGTCTAACTACACCTACAGTCTAGCAACCTCATGTTTTAGTACCAAGATCTTAGACACCCTCATTATGATTTCCCTTTATAGTCTATCTATAGTGGCTTGATCAACCTTTGATCTACTTAACTCTAATGGACTCACCTACTCAATAATGTTTTCCCTACCATGTCTTGACTCGCATATTATAGCAAGGGTCACCTCAACATCATATTCCTCTATTCATCCCTCCTCTCTATCAAGACCAAGACCCTCTCCCATATTAACACATGATCAGAGGACTCCTCGTCACTATTGATGCCACTGATATCACTATTATTATTATTGTTACTACTCTTATAATTAGAATCAATCATCATAGGGGAAACCTATTACAATGGTGCCTATATCACCTGATGAAGAGGTTCTTGTATCTGTAAGGCCACTTATACTAACCTTTGTATTTGTACCTATCTTTGAGCTAGTCTAATGCATATTTATTGTTGCCTTAGCTGCTAGGCCACATGTTTCCCAGGGTGCCTAGGCCTAGTCAATATGGTCATTTGGAATTATTCCCACTACATTGTATATGTATCAGTCACACCAAAAAAAAAAATCCCCTCTAGCATAAACTCATTTCATCATATATAATTTCAAAAATCTCCCAAGTATCTCAGCCCTAGGAATGGTTGGCCCCCACTAACTAATCTCATGCATCACATGGACAAAATAGTGGGACCATTAGGAATATAGTATTGTAACCCAAATTATCATTGAATCTAATATGTATAGTACCATTGTACTATAAAGTCATGGCACCCTATTATATAATAAGGTGTAATCATATAACATGTCCATGAGTTGTCCTCTATCCACCCAAACTAAATATGCATATAGGGACTCCAAATGAAGTCTCCATCTACCATCTCATATGTATCCCATTGGTAAAAGGGTGAGTCCCCCCAATGACCCTGTCAACCTCCTCCTATAATATTATGCCCATAGGCGAGTGGCTCCTTCATACCATGTTATCATCTCTAGCCCATCGACCACTCAATGGAAATGTGCTCCCAACCCCAAAGCTCAAGCAATGTGTAGGGCCCAATACTTTAGCCTCACTGATATCCCACCATGTATAAATATTTTTACAACTAGGCCAATACCACAAACCCCCAATTAAAAAACATAGTGTTAAAAATCATGTCCTAGATTTCCCCTTCTAGGCCCATGTGGAATTATCTCTCGCTCTTGTCAAGTAGTAATATGCTGTTGACAATAGCCATCAAAATTATAACCTCTTGATCAATCAGAGACCCAGTCTCTAATAATGCCATGACCTCTTTAGTACATATGCTCATTTGACATAGAATTCATGATCACCTCTCACCTGATATGAACACTAGAACTTGCTCCTATAATGCACAATGTGTCAAAATATTTATTCAAATCTATCTATATAGATACTGACACTAAATTGAATTAGAAATTATTATTATTATTTTATTCTAATTCCTCAAGTTAATTATTCTACTCAATCCAATCAATTTTTATTCAAGCCATAGACTTATTCTAAATTTCAATCAAATATTTATTTATCTAAGAAAACATTTACAAATGAATTTTGATCTAGACTAAACTGAACTTAACTTCAAAGATAGAGCTACAACAATAAGAGAAAAACTAAAATAAAACATACAAAATGAGATGTAATTTCATCACATTATCCATTGTGTGATCAATGGTGGATTTAATCTTGGATCTACTGTGGTTACTCAAATCCTTTCCAAATAAAAGAGAATTGGGTAGCATAGTGGTAGATTTGGTCTTAGAGGTTGAAATGTTCTAAGATGACTTATAAGTTAATTGAGGAAGTTGAGTAATTAGTTGGATGAGTCAACACATGGTTGAGACAAATGTGGAGGATGTCTAGATGAGGTGGAAAATATGGAATTTTAATTAGTATTGGAAGAAAAAGGTGTGCATGATTATAATTATTTAATTAAGAATTAATCAATTATTTTAATTTTGGAGGGAAATGATGTTAATATAAATTTGAAGTGGGGGTGGTGATGGGTTAGCGAGCCAATATGAATTTCTATACTAAATGGTGAAATTTAGGTGTCTACATTTACCACTCTTTGAAATGGTGTTGTGAAGCAATATTGTTTCGAAGAATAGTAGACAGATTAGAGTGTTGATTATTGTGAAGAAAAGGTTGCCCTAGGTAATTTAAAATAAACATGATGATGCCCCCTTGAGTGTTCAGGTGGGAAATCAGACAAATGCTCAAAATGATTGAAAGGAAGATGATGAAGTGGGTGTAATTAATACCATCCATAAATTGAAGCACTAGAATCGATAAATCACTTGCAATATTAAAACATGTGTAAAATTATTTGCCCCTAGTTGTTAAAAACTTAATAATAGATTAAAAAAATAATATTTCTCATTCATAGACTAAACACTTGGATGGTGCTCAAGATCAGGGGTCACACAAGCGAATGTGGGAATGATATATCTTGATGATGGTAAGTTATGGGCCATAGAACAAAAAATATAGATTGTCTGATGTGGAGAAAAGTTTACAAGATTGATAGTTGCAAATGGTGATAAATATTTTGGCACTTCAATCAATTATTGGCATGAAATTTTGATAAAGATGGTTGTGAAATGTGAAAATAATGATTTAGGAGGGAAAGTATTTGAATTATGGGGGGGGGGGTATATAGGGTTAGGGGGTTATTTGAAATTCATCTATACAAACTCATTTCTTTGGGTTTGATTTCTAGATATGAGTTGTGTGAATTTTCTATAGGGTTGGAGAGGAAAATGGATCAGATTCCATTAGATAAGCATCAAGGTGAGCACATGAGATTTCATCAAAGGCCATAAGGGAGTAGTGATGTGGTAAGTACTAATTTATAGTTTTTTAGTTTGATTAGCATTTAATGAAATGTAAAGTTGAATAAAATGAATTTGTTGTTTTACCTAATGGCAAATTCAACATTGATAGTGGAAAATTCATTAGGGTAAATTCCAAAATCATATAAATTTAGGTTAGAGGTTAGGAATGACAAATTCATCCATATGTTGTGGTGAATTCATCAAAAAAATTAATGAAATCATTGAAAAGTTCAATGAACCAAAGTTTAATGAATTCATCTAAAACCTTAGCAAATTTGTCATGAAGTGCAGTGAATTCCTCAAAAATAGGTACAAAATCATCATGGAAAATGGTGAAATTACTAGAAGTGTAAAATTAAAAATTGACATGGTTTGGGATGATGAAAAATGAAAAGGTGTGGGATTTTATGAGGGATATGTAGCTAAATAGGTTGAACATTATACTTGTTTAATTGTATGCATGAGAGATTTTTTATTTTATGTACGCTATAAAGATGCTCAAGAGCTCTAGAATTGATGGTGAGGTTCATTGACTATGAGGTGAGAGTATTAGATGTGATTAGCTTGGCTTATATTACTGAGATGCCTAAGATACAGGTGAATAGGGCACATCTAATTGCACTCACTGAGTACTAGCATAATGAGACCAACACATTTCACCTATTTAGGTGAGATGACTATGATGTTAGATGACATATGGAGGATCCTAAAGATATGTATTTAGGGGACACATGTGTATTAGAGTGAGGGTGCACAAGTAGTGACTCTATATTAGGTTTTTGGGGAAGACATGATTCATATAGTAAGGGGTGGGATAGACATTGATACCTATATGGGGTTAAATATAAATCCTTTGATAGTTGTACTTATGGTATTTATTAGTGTCATTGTGATACTTGAAATTAGCATGAGACTATTTCCAATGGGCTTGTTATACATGATTAGCGATATGTTAGAGAGTGCCACATAATTTGCATGGTAACTGTTGGCTGTTCTAGCCATCCTGGGTCTCTTGACACCTGATTTGCATAGGGGTGGACCATTTTATACCCAAAACCAACTAAGTATAGTCATTGTAAGCACCCCCACAATGATGTTTCAACCTAAGGACAAGTATGTTGAATTCATTGATAGTTTTATTGAACATGTTACTTCATTACATGATGTTAACAGTCATTCCTCTACGTCATCACTTGGTGTTAGCCCTATAGGAGGCTTATTGTGTTGGTTTTCAGTGAAAAAATGTATTTTTAGGGTACTTTTAACCTTGTTAGGCCTCATTTCATGCCTAAAATCACTCAAGTTGATCCCCAATTCAATATCTTGTTGGAAGGTCTAATAAGTCATCCTAAGATCATGATGGTTCAATGAAACCCTGTTTGATGGCTAGAGACATGAAGATGATTTTTAGAGATAAGGTGTTTTAAAAGAGTCCAAAAGTCATTTTAAAATGTCATATTAGTATTGTATAGGTCTATTAAAGTGCTTCTTAATATGAAATAAAGTAAAAAGTGCTAACAAGGCATTCATGAGTGCATAAAAGTCTTGTATAGGTCAAAAGGTCTTAAGAACACTCTTAAGGTCATAAACACATCAAAAGGTTTCATTTGAGGTCTCATAAAGTCATTTTAATGTTTAAAATCTCTTCAGCAACTCTCTAATCTATACAAATGGTTTAAAATGAATTGAATTTAGTTGTTTCCCTCCATTTTGTTCCTTAGTAACATTCAATTCTTTCAATGTGAGGAGAGTGTACTTGACCATCACTAAAATGTTATCCATATTCAAGCATGTTCATGGCAATTTTAATTTCTCCAAGAGTGTTTTTATAGGTCTTTTAAGGAAACTCTCAAAGCCAAACCACCAAAGTCAAGGCTTCGTCATGATTTCAAGGCCTAGAGCATCAAGTTTGAAATTTCAATCATTTTTGCAGGTTTCCTAGAGCCATAATGAAGAAAACATTATGGTTTTAAAGAGGTTATGGTCTTAGAATCATGCTCATGTTATTTAATGAAGAGGAGTTTCATTTATGAAGGAAATAGTAGATTGCAAGGAAGACCACAATGAAGACATGCCTTGAATAATAGGTTACAAGTCTAATAATTATAGGTTTTGGCTTATATGCATATGTTGAAGTTGATGTATAATTTTTATGCATGTAATAAAGATCTGAAACCCTTCTTCAAGCACCTACAAGGTGTACCAATCCTTTTTTATGTCTTAACAAGTATCACAAGGCATAAAAGCCCTCAAACATGGAGGATGACAAGAAGTTGTAGGTTTTTAAGAGGTCTTCCTTTGAGTTGTAGAGTCTATCGTTAGTCTTTAATCAAAATATAGAGTTAAAATTGGGTCCCCTCATCATCTTTATACCTTCACATTCCTTCAAAGAAGATAACAATGCTCACAATCCTCCAAACAAGGTAAAATCAATTCAAAACCCTGTTTGCAAGTACATATAGGCAGGTTTAGTATACGAGCTATCTTTATCCACTTGTTGCATGGTCTAGTACAAACATTCGAGAACATGGGGAAGGTCTAGAGGGACCATCTACAAGTGTTTATAGGCAAAAAGAAGAAAATAAGGTTATGAACAATTTTTAAGAAGCCCTAAAACTGCTTGTAAGGCACTTGAGAGAGGCATCGTCAAGGGTTTGTACACACTTCTCCAAATACATGGCAAGGAATAGATAATGGAGGAGGTTAAGAGGTTTTTAAGGTACCAACCCAAGTCATCAAACTAGGATAAGGAACTCAGAGGCACATGAATCTACCCAAAAAGGTTGTACATAGTCTTAAACCCTGTCAAAACCGCATAAGGCCATGAATGCATTTTGTGATGTTTTGAAGCTTGATAAGTGGGAGATATGATGTTTTCAAGTCCTCCACAATGAAAATATTCTATAGAAAAATCCAAAAAAGAATTCAGGTCCATGGGAGCCATTGGTAGTCATGTTCAATAAGGTTTCAAGCTTGTGAAGGACTTTCGCATGTTCTAACCAAAAGGATGGGATTTTTAGGTACTAATTGATGATATAAAGCTTTAAATTAAAGTGAAAAAATCCTAAAAAGTAACTCCACATGATTCCAAGTCAGTGTCTTAGAGGGCTAGGGTTACAAACAAGAATTACAAGCTCTCTAAGGCAACCCATAAAATATTTATTTGAGTGCAAGGCATTTCAAGGAGTTTTGAACCTTAAAAATAATGTTGCATACCACTATAGCAAGGGATCCAAGTGTCTAAAAGCATTAAATCATGTTAATGAGGCTCTCACATGTTTCTAAGGTATTTTAAAAGATTGAAACCTCAAAACAACCCCCTATTAAGCCAAATCAAATGTGTAGGTCTATTTATTAAGTTATATGATTGATAAAGAGTGGATGTCATGGTCAATGATGCAAATTAAAAGTAGACTCTTGAAGAATTTTAATAATAAACATGAAGTATGCAAGCCTAGTAATAGGCTTATAAGTTCTCAAGAAACATACATATACAGGTTGTAGGCCTTTAGAAAGCGTAAATGACTAATTGCACATTGATGTTAAAGGATTGTAAAGTAAGAAACATGGTCATATATTCCAAACATTGGCCTAAAAATCCTCCATACCCTTTGACCATGTTTTTGAGGAGTTTTGAAGGCCTTCTAAGGTAAAAAAATGGTTTTTGGGACCTTCAAAATCACCAACATGAAGGTTACATAGTGGCAGGTCTGTATAATGTCTTCAAAATGTTGCAAGCCTACTAATGTAGTGTTAAGAGTTCTAACATGGTTATACAAGGATGTAAACTTTCCCACAATGTCCCTTAAGAATCTATGTTTTGATACAAGTTATAAACACCATTTCAAGCACTCTCCATGACTCCTACAAGTTTGCAAACCCTTATAGCATATTTGGTGAGTCTCTTATAGTTGTTCATGGTGAGAATGGAATGCCCTGCTCAAAGCATGCATCCATAATCTTGCATCACATATATGACCTCAAGCCTCTCAATAAGTTACAAGGCAAGTCTTCATACAAGTATCAATTATGCTCTCAAGCATAACCCAAACATGCTCTTCGTGGTAAACAAAGAGGATCTCTTAAGGGTTTTATGGAGCAAGGAATATGTCTTGAAGGTTCTTACGAGTCTTCAAAAACTCCTATAATTATTCATGAGAATGTCATAGGTTCTCATGCCCTTAAGGTAGCCAACTAGTTTGAGATCTCTTGAGATCATGAAAGACATCTTGCAAGGCTCTAGATATTCCTACTAGCCCAAACACACCTTTAAACATCCACCAAATCCATCTACAGGTTGCAAGGTGAGATAATAGAGATTACAAACTCCTCAATAATTATTGCAGACCTACCAATGTAGGGTCTAAGGTTCTAACATCTATATTATAGGTCTATAGGCTTCTTTCAAGCCTTTATGGTAGTCAAGATTGTAAAGCTAGTTGAGGAGAGTTTCAAGAGCTGAAGACTTCAAATAAGACTCATTAACTAATCAGAATAAAAGTAGTTTCCAAATCATTCCAAATAGTGGGTACTTGTTAGTGAGGTTTTCAAGAGCTTAAACGAGATAATTACTTCATCTCAAATAAATTACAATGTTCCAAACATGGTCTTGTGAGAGAGATGATAAAATTAGTAAGGTTATGATGTTGCAATAAGAGACAAATAAGGTTTCAAGCATGGTGAGGTGTCTTCACAATGACCTAATTCATCTCAACATGTGTGCAGGCCTATGCAATGATCATGAGGTCTAAAAGCAAATTTATCATGATTTTAATCCTACAACAAGGTTTGAAGAACTTCTTAATGTGCTTAAGAATAGGCAGGATTACAACATGCCTTTTATAGCTTCAAAACCTCCATGGTGGAGTTTTCAAATAGTTTCTAAGGACTTATCAATAAATCACATGGACAAGGAGATTCATGAATGGTTATAGGCTTCTAAAACTAACCTGTAAGTTTGTCAAAATGAGATTTCAAACTTATTAAGGGTTGTAGGCCTATAAACATTGAATACAAGCTCCATGAAATGTCAAAATCTTTCAAGTATGTTGCAGGTCCTAAATAGTGTCTACATGGTGCTCAAAAATGATGAATGAGTTCTTGAGTTTAACAAGCATATCTATAAGATTTCAACGTACTCTTATCACTCAATATTGCACCCTATATAGGTTATTCAACCCTTCTATATATTAACTGAAACATTGGAATACCTATACACCTGTGGGTTGTCTATAGTAGAGGCAAACCTCCAAGTTTAAGGGCTAAATCCCTAAATTAGTCTTTAATAGCTTATCACCTACACTACTTGCTTGTTTAGATGAAAAGGGGTAGAAGCAACACAAAATTAACCTATTCTTATGAGGTGATACACCATATTGGTCTCCAATAGACTACCATACACTTGCACTATGTAACATGACTCACAATACTAATCTCAACATCCTATATTTATCTAAAATAAGTGTTTCAAACACATAGGTGATGTGCATTGTACTTCTTAAGGTGAGTGAATAAGAAGTCAGATTGTAGACACTAATGCTACTCCTTACACTTAGAGATAGACAAATTCACTAGCTACACCTGATGTGACCTATTAGAGGGAGAGCTACTTACATCCAATATGAAAGAGTAAAGAGAACACAAGGATAGATAATTATCACTTGTCATTCCACTATTCACTATTTCACACACTTAGACAAGCAGCTATGAACTCAAAACTAGATTGGAAATTTTTTTTTAGAATACAAATATAATATTCAAACTAGCATAGCTTTGCCTTACCAGGTGTGGATTTTATACAAAGGCTAAAATTGCTTGGATATGTAGAGCATAAGAGAGGAGAGAGGAGAAGAAAAGTGGAACGAACACAATACTAAGTGTCAAACTATGAGAACCAGTTACAAAGAAAAATAATGAAGTGTGAAATAGGTCATGAAGGTCCACTTGGATAGATGTCTATCACAAACATGACATATCCTTCAGGTTGGTGTAGAGACACTCGATAGTTCTTGAAATTGTCCTCATGATGTAGGGTCACTTGACTACTTCAAACTAACTTAGGAAGTTTTTTACACATATGTCCTAGTATAGGAGGTTGGAAACAAGAGTTTTAGCATTCATCTGTGCCCTTCAATTGATGACTTCCCCTTTCTCACTTTTTATTCACTGTCTGCAGTCATTTACTAGCCTTCTTGGCTTCAATCTTCACACTTGTCATCAAGGTGACCTATAGTTTTCCAAGGGAGCTCATTGAAAAAGTGTTCAACACATGTTTAGAACCTCCTTGCCTTCCACTCCATTAGGTAGACCTTAAAAAGATCCAATATCATAGCTCTCATCTTGGCACTAGGCAATCACTTTTTTTTCTACTATTTGTCCAAGACTGTCTACACTGGAAATATTAGCAGAGGAGTTTCTATGCATCACTTGGGTGAGAAATGAGTATAGGGAGTTATAATAAGTCCCTATAAACATCTCTCAATGGATTTCATCTACCAATTCTCCTTTATACCTAAAAAACACATCAAAACGTACAAGAAACTCATATTTTGGTATCTTCATACAAGTGACAGTATGGATAAAATTGATGTCATGGATCCTAGGTGAGTTTAGACAGGTTCAAGTCACTTTCATGACCAATTGACCACTTTTAGGTGCATCTCCATTCATTTCTTCTCCATCATGTTTGCACAAGGGTTTTGAGAGGGTTTTAGGTTTCTTAGCTTCTTAACATTACTTCATAAAGGTTAGATGTCCAACCACTGAACCAATTCCAAAAATATTGAGTTCATGATCCTCCTCAACTACCCCTAGCTACTTGAGGTCTCATGTAGTTGGTCCGTATAGATATAAATAATTGAAAATGTCTATCGAACTCTTGACTATGCTTTAGGTACCCCTGAGAGAGGTTTAGGCCAAAATGGCCAATTTGAGATATTTCTCTACAACCTGATGGTTCTTTTAGACTCCCCACTCTCCCTTGAAGGTTATAAATTTGTTTGGAAAATTCACATGATGTTATAAGTGAAGTTGGAATCCATTAGGATTCTGGCTAGGTTTAGGCCTATGAGTGCTTCTCAAGATCGTAGGTGACTTTCAACATTTTTTCACCTTAAAATTAACCTCATCCATCATTTTACAATGCCTTTTTATTCTCTCTTTCCTCCTATCACCATTCACACACAATGCCTGTAGTGTGGTCATAACTATGGAGTGTCCTATGTCTAAGACAAAATAAAGGGCATATCCCTTGTTTACCTAGCCAAACTAAGACTATGGGAGGATATATTAGGTCTTGATGACCTTATGTACTAATTTTCAAGGATTGGTCACCTTTTTAGAGATCTAAAGATCATAAACCCTTAAGACTGGCTTTTAAGTTTGTGTGTTGTCTACAGGGTATGAAACCTTAGACTGAGTGACAAGTTGGAATTTGTCTTTGCTCTACTTAATTTCTTTGAGAATCATATGAGGTTAACAACTCCACTTTGAGAGTGGTCTCAATCATGTTCATCCATCTTAAATCTTAGTATGTTATCCAAGACCTTTCACTAGCATGGGTTAATATATGACTGTAGCATATTATAAATATTCATCTCCATCTCAAGAAAAAGAGATTCATGTAGGTGTACTTAAACATTGTGTTTCAAACCTTAATTTCCCCTTGAGCTAACTAATACCATTTCATAGTTATTTAAACTCACTCCTGCCTTAGCGCTATGCTAACATTCAAACTGCCTCTCTCCACTAGCTAGAACTAGTTTGCTATATGTACTAACTGTGTCACCTATAAATGTGCATTAAATAGAAGTTGAAAATCTCCCTTAGGTGCTCATCTATGTGTGACTATTGTGTTTCATTAGGCCATTTCATACTTGAACATATTCATATCTTCTCTTGGAACAATGTCTTCATCTCTAAACCATCAAAGCACTAGGAGTTTTCAAGTTTCGGGTTCACTATTGATCTTTTGACACTGTAGTTACCAAGTGTCTCTAATTGGATTTTGATTGAGTTAAAATCCATCCTACCATCATCTTCTCCTGAGATGGAAATCTCCTCTCATGTTCATACATTACCTTTAGGGATAAGCCACAAGAATTATAACATTAGTCTCACATATACCTCATGGTTTTCGACCAACATATGACACTATTTGGAGCAAAATTATATTTCAGAGAAGTTAATAAAAGACTTCCCTTAAGTTTTGCTTGAGCTGGTCATATATATGTTGATGACTTGAGAAATCCATACAATTCCTTTTCAATGACTCTATCTTATTGTATTACCTTGAAAATCCTCTCACCATTTTGATACTCCAAACTTCCTCAATACTCAAACCATTGTGGCATCCTTACTTTTGTTGGTCTCCATCTAAGCTAACTATGATGAATAGTTTCACTATGTTGGGAATGCAGTCCTTTTCAAAGAAAGTATATGGAAACATTGAATATGTTATAGGCCTTAAATATGGTGAATACCTATTGAATATTTCTAAGTACAACTTGACTTTCTCTCAAATCATTGACATTCAACCTCTGAGGTATACACACTCAAAATGCATACTACCTACATATGATAGTGAGAGACTAGGTCCATTATGACCTCAAACTAGATTCCTACACAATCAACTATGGTTTAGAACACACAATGTACTGTGTATTATTCATTTAAATTTTTTCTTCAAATTTCCACTTCTTACCTTCACTTGTAACTGTCAAAAAATGCTTTATAGACTAGCATTGTGTTCTCTTCCTAGTACAAGTGATTCTACTTGTTCCTTGATATCCATACATGAAAAATAGACTAAGAACCATGTGATAAGGATGACCATACCCTTCAAGATCGTGTACAATATGTGGTTTTCTCATATCAATGCAAATATAGAATATAATTGAAGTCCTTGGGGATGTGCAGGCAGTTTAAAGTCACTAACATTCTTAGTGATGGTTTATGAAGCATAAACCATCAAAATTGGAACTATGACCATGAATTTGGAGTACATGGAGATTAATTTCACCCATTAAGTGCACTTACTTGAACTCTTCTTGATAGCGCTGACGTCAGACTGCAAACAACGATATTTACCCCTCTGAAATTGAATGTTAATTTCCTTCCTTATAAACATGGTACAATCTATAAACTTCAAAGTTTTGTTAACGATTACTCTGGAGATTACAAATGCACAGCTATCTGATTTGACCAGCAGATTTACAGAATAGGTGTATCATTCTCAAACAAAGTGTCTATGTTATATAAGTTGTAGGCTATATGTATAATACCTACGAGTTATATCTTTTCAATTGACAAAGATTATCCCTATAAAATAAAAAGGTACCTTCATTGTGATTTAGTCTACAAAGTAACTATCATATTGGATCCGTGTCTACAATTTAAACAATTATGTGTCACGCCAAGGGCCTGACAAAACAAATGCATGGATCAAAATTACAAACTCGGGTTTGTACAACATGAACTTAGCTCTTGGTCCAATAGTCTTCTAAATAGGCATCCCCAAGCTCGATTCTTGTTCAATCTTCTAACCCAGTTCTGTGTATGCCTACATACAGTCATATGCCAAAGTACAAATACTTAAAAATAGATGCCCTGCAGGCTCGAGTCTGTATATATATATTCACACATCTTAGATGATGATTTTCTCCAGATTGATGTTGGATCACTAACACGGCTCAACTCTGCATAATCCTTTTTATGCTATGACTTCATAAGCCCTGACAATGGAAATCTTCTCACTCGCGATGACCATAATGGCTTTGTTTTTGTCTAGGTTCAACCCAACGACAAATTTGGCATTCATCTGGAATTCTGTCCACATCTACTACCAAAGGTGAATGATAGAGATGTCTTGGCTCCTCATTCGAGTATGCAAGCCTTCAAATAGAGCCTCCTTTGATTTGGCTTAAGGTTGCCTAATGAAGTCAACGTCCCCATTGCAGGGCTGAACCCCTTCACTATTACTCACAGGGTTTCCAAATATTGACGAAGCTCTTATGCCAATCAGGACTAGATATCCAAAACCAATAGTTATCTATCTCTTTAGCAAATCGAACACTTGTATATCCCCTTTGCATGTAATACAACGGTTTTGGAAAAATAAGGCTCGAGTCCTTCTCCCACAATCTCTAATCTAGGCCGAATCCACTTTTAATAGTTATACCCCTATTCACAAATAGACATATACATATATGTCCTCATGGCCCTGCAAACATATGTCTACTCATGGCTTGAATTTAGTCTGCCGCTCTTATGGCCAAGAGCCATACACAGATGGCATAAACCTTCTCTCCATTGAGGTCACCAATTTTCATCCTTCGTGACCGAAGGCCATACCAATGGTGAAGAAGCCCCTCCTTCTCCTTGTAACCTCATTCAACTTCTCTCTCTGGTAGACTCCATTCTCTTGATCTTGACTCTCTCCTCCTCTTACGCTAGCTAACTTGTAGTTAATTTGTTTTATGGCCGGTCCAATGGATTTGATCAAAGAGGAAATCAAAATCCTTTTCAATCTCCTTGAATCGTGCATTATCCTATAAAGGCTCAACTACTCATCTAATAAGGGAATTCTTCAACTATGCTTGACTCCACACCATCCGTGGATGATTACAACAATAATAAGATTATTGAAATCCTTTAACAACTAATAAATTCATACAAAACATATTTAGGCCTTATTTTTCCTCCACATGACAAGTATGAATATTTGAAAATAGAACTTGGAGGGAAACTTATATAATTGCTTAGGTTAATGCCTATCTAAGGCTTATTCAACTAGTCCTTGCTAGATGCTCCTGCATCATACTCTCCCTCTAGAAATAGATATCTCCTCAATGTTTTAGTCTTCACTCTATCCCTGGATCCCAAGGTCTTGATGCCAATACCAATTCTTGTCTTTGTTTGGAATAGTCTTTGTCCTTCATTTTGCTTTTCTTCCTCTTTAGATATGTCCTTCTTCTCATTTCTTTCTCAGCTGCCATCTCCCGCTTCCATGCTTCTTCATCTTCATACATGTCTTCTAGATCTTCTTGTTGTTCTTCTTGTTTCATGAGCTTCTCCAATGACTCATGTATGTCATTCACTTTAGCAACCTTCATACCTACATACAAAACATTCAAATCCACCTTAGAATCAAAATCTTTAGGCCATGAAGCCTCTTGGCTGCCTCCACTCTTCTGCTCTTTGGCCAAAACTGCTTTTGCCTCTTTAGTGTGCTCTTTTCTTGCTTCACTCTCACCAATGGTGTCTTCACCATGGCTTGTACCTTCATTCATCTCTCTTGAATGACCAAACAACTCCTCCAACATTCTCAACTCTTCCTTTAGTCAAATCTCATCTATATCACTATCTTCATCAAACTTGGTCTCATCACTCACAAGGATTACTTGTCCTTCACTAGCCTTACTCTTCATCTCATCCTTTCTTGAGCTGTCTTCATGCAAACCAACTTCTTCAATATACTCATCAAATACAATTGAAGCACTCTTACCTTGTGTCTCCTTACTCTCTTCAACTTCTCTTTGAAGCCATCTTGTTTGTTCATTTGCATCTAAGACTCATATTCATCTTTAATCTTAGCTAACTCTCTTTTCAAACTATCAATATCTTTATCAATTTCAATACTGGTCATACCTTTCTTCTTTTGGATGCTTGTTCTCTTCTTGGTGCCCTCATGTACCTTGCTGCTCTGCTCTTTTCTCAGCAATATTTCCATTTCTAATATCTTCACCCAAGTCTTTTCCACCTTGGTCTCTTGATCCCTTTAGGTCCACTTGTCTCACCCAAGCCTTTCTCCTTGACTTGTCTTTTGACAATCTCCTTGATCTCACCTAGGCCTTTTGCATCCTAGTCTTTTGATCCTACTTAATGGTTTTATTGAGCTTCACACTGAGTCAATGGTCTGCAATATGACACTGCTTTAACCAAATATCAATAATTTCTCAAATCCAAGCTTACCTTGCTTTGGATCTTCCTCTTGAGCATTCACTTGCTCCCTTATTTTTGAGCTTTCCAAGCTTCTCTTCTCTCTTGTCAAGCTTCAATGGCTTTAAGCCTTCCTTTTCACCTGTTTGCTTCTCAAACACAATAAACTCAAATAAAATATCAAAGGTTACTCATACCTTTCCTCAACAGGGTCTTCTAGTGCTTTTTCTTGTTTATCCTTTTGCCAATCCTTGCAGCAACTTATTAGCAAACATGATCAATTACCAAATCCCAAGAGCTTCAAGCTCTGACACCAAAATGATACCGCTGACATCAGACTGCAAACAACGATATTTACCCCTCTGAAATTGAATGTTAATTTCCTTCCTTATAAACATGGTACAATCTATAAACTTCAAAGTTTTGTTAACGATTACTCTGGAGATTACAAATGCACAGCTATCTGATTTGACGAGTAGATTTACAGAATAGGTGTATCATTCTCAAACAAAGTGTCTATGTTATATAAGTTGTAGGCTATATGTTTAATACCTACGAGTTATATCTTTTCAATTGACAAAGATTATCCCTGTAAAATAAAAAGGTGCCTTCATTGTGATTCGGTCTGCAAAGTAACTATCATGTTGGATCCGTGTCTACAATTTAAAAAATTATGTGTCACGCCAAGGGCCTAACAAAACAAATGCATGGATCAAAATTACAAACTCAGGTTTGTACAACACGAACTTAGCTCTTGGTCCAACAGTCTTCTAAATAGGCATCCCCAAGCTCGATTCTTGTTCAATCTTCTAACCCAGTTCTGTGTATGCCTACATACAGTCATATGCCAAAGTATAAATACTTAAAAATAGATGCCCTGCAGGCTCGAGTCTGTATATATATATTCACACCTCTTAGATGATGATTTTCTCCAGATTGATGTTGGATCACTAACACGGCTCAACTCTGCATAATCCTTTTTATGCTATGACTTCATAAGCCCTGACAATGGAAATCTTCTCACTTGCGATGACCATAATGGCTTTGTTTTTGTCCAGGTTCAACCCAACGACAAATTCTGCATTCATCTGGAATTCTGTCCACATCTACTACCAAAGGTGAATGATAGAGATGTCTTGGCTCCTCATTCAGGTATGCAAGCCTTCAAATAGAGCCTCCTTTGATTTGGCTCAAGGTTTCCTAATGAAGTCAACGTCCCCATTACAGGGTCGAACCCCTTCGCTATTACTCACAGGGTTTCCAAATATTGACGAAGCTCTTATGCCAATCAGGACTAGATATCCAAAACCAAAAGTTCTCTATCTCTTTAGCAAATCGAACACTTGTATATCCCCTTTGCACGTAATACAACGGTTTTGGCAAAATAAGGCTCGAGTCCTTCTCCCACAATCTCTAATCTGGGCCAAATCTACTTTTAATAGTTATACCCCTATTCACAAATAGACATATACATATATGTCCTCATGGCCCTGCAAACATATGTCTACTCATGGCTTGAATTCAATCTGCCGCTCTTATGGCCGAGAGCCATACACAGATGGCATAAACCTTCTCTCCATTGAGGTCACATATTTTCATCCTTCGTGATCGAAGGCCATACCAATGGCGAAGAATCCCCTCCTTTTCCTTGTAACCTCATTCAATTTCTCTCTCTGGTAGACTCCATTCTCTTGATCTTGACTCTCTCCTCCTCTTACGCTAGCTAACTTGTAGTTAATTTGTTTTATGGCCGGTCCAATGGATTTGATCAAAGAGGAAATCAAAATCCTTTTCAATCTCCTTGAATCGTGCATTATCCTATAAAGGCTCAACTACTCATCTAATAAGGGAATTCTTCAACTATGCTTGACTCCACACCATCCATGGATGATTACAACAATAATAGGATTATTGAAATCCTTTGACAACTAATAAATTCATACAAAACATATTTAGGCCTTATTTTTCCTCCACATGACAAGTATGAATATTTGAAAATAGAACTTGGAGGGAAACTTATATAATTGCTTAGGTTAATGCCTATCCAAGGCTTATTCAACTAGTCCTTGCTAGATGCTCCTGCATCACTTCTCCTCCTCTTTATACCAAGTGGAAACCAGTTGACCTCTTTGACTTATCTAAGAAAGCAATAAGAGAGAAGTCATTTTCTGCCATTTTTAGACCTATCAAAGCTACCTAAGAATTGAATTAAATTGTTGGGATCTGAAGAGACCTCCCTAAAGTGGTAACACATGCTATAATATTACACAATCTGTATAACTTGCTTAAAAATCCCTTATTTGCATTTTATCTTCTTAGATGGATATTGAACCTGCAGAATTCAGTTTCAAAACTGCCATCTCTGACATACCTGACATGTGGGACACTGGATATCCTCTTCAAAGAAATAGCTTCTTATGGAAACCATACAAGTTCCTTTGATGACTAAAATGTGATATAAAAGGATAAAAAGATAATTATACAAAGATTAACACATTGTATGACCTCATTTAAGACCATGGTGCACATTTTCTAACCTAGGAGACCCTGCAAAATATTGAACTATATAAGGGGTTGACCTAATTTGACTTGGGGTCAAATTTGTCAATAGGTACTTTTGAAGGTGACAAAGCATCTCATTAGCAGTCTATAAGGTTTCAAAAGACTTCTTGGCCTAAACAATGTTTAAGGATTAGAGAAAAAGTTCAAGAAGGTCTTGTTTCTCAATGATTCAATACTAAAGCAGGGAATTATTAGCCTAAAGTCCCAACCTATAGGTATACTACTTTATTCTAATATTATAGATCATCTTAACAAATTTGTTGTAGGTCAACCAACTAGGGGTTGAATAAAGCTTCTAAAGGGTGTATATTTTAGGGAAAATTTCTTGATTTTCAAGGTCGAAACATGGTTTTAGAGGTCCTACTAAAGTCAAAACAATCCTTCAAGTCTATTCCATGAGATTCATAGGTGAAAAGAAGTGATTGCAAGGTAGATTACGAGGCAAGATAAGTCTTCAAACATGTAAATACTAGTCCCTTAACCTCTTCAAGTAGCCTTCATAAGCTCTAAGGTTGGTTTCAAACATTTCAAGTACTCTAAGACTTGGAAAGTAACCCATCCAAAAAAAATTGTAGGAGTGGTAATGATCATATGGTGAAGGCCCTAATTCCATAATCTTCCAAGCATGAGAGGCACATTAAATAGGTCTCTTAACTAGCCATTCAAGACTATGAATGGTGTGAGTGATCATTAAGTGTATGATGGGGTATAAAGGCATATGAAAATTGATCCTAGAGATGTGTATCTCCCTCCATGGAGTGGGAGTCAAGCCCAAGTCAACCCTCAAGGTTTCAAATGGAATAGGAGGTCTACTTCCAAGTCAACCATTTAACAAGCCTTGACATGCATGTATGGAGAGAGGGGTGAGTTAAGGCAATTAATGCAGGATTTTCTCAAAGATAACAACCCTAAAGGAACACATACATCATGTTTAGGCACTCCTAATCATAAAAATAGCAACAAGTAAGGTCTCCTCCTCTACTATTATGACAACTTTCATTGAAGAGCATCATGAAGAGGCCTAATACATTGGGGAGAGCATAATGATCTTGATTTCTACTAGTTTATTCTCTTACATAGGTTGAATTAAGATGTAATAGTATCATTTATGTATTCTCCTAGTGCTCTCCTCTCCTCTTTCATCTCATATTTCTTCTATATAGGGCTGGAAATACCTTATTATGCATCCCTCCTTTTGGGTATGATAATAATCTACTCTTTTGGAGACTCGTAATGTTGGATTTGAACCTTGAATATAATAAAATTTTGATATTTACCTCTCCTATATTGTAAACTCACTTGATTATTGTGTGAATTTGAATGTAGATCTTCATTTGTGGATGTTTTAGTCCCTCTTAATGATTTCTTATCAATTTTACACCCTCATTTGTAGGTTGTATGGGGTGTAGGCCAATACCTCCATGTAAATTACTTATGCAAGGGTTGAGAAAGTTGCAAGTCTAGTAGGAGTTGTGTGAGTTCTTATCAATTATGAAGGTTTATTTTGTTGTTCTAAGTAGAGAAGAAGATCTCTAAACTATTGGTGCATCACCTTTTTCAATTTCAGTTCAATTTCTTCCCTTTTTACCACAAAAACACTTAGTCTTAGTTATAGATAGGTATTTCCGCATAAGTTTAGGTCTAAAACTAATCCTAAATCAGGTACACCTTAGTTTAGGAGGGATTTAGCCATCTCTCTAGGTTCATCCCCAAAAAGCCAAGGTCCCACACCTTGGGGATGATCTCATTATTTCCATTGGACAAACTATTAGATTGAACGAGTATAATAGTAACCATGTGTATTAGTGCACCTATACAAGGATCTACACCATGTGGTGTATATAGGCAGTGTTTATATAGTCTCATCCACATTATTACTTGGGCATGGGTGTGTGAGCACTAGGAGATTGAGTGACCTATAGGCTAGTTGAGGAGGAGGATAGCTAAGGAAACATTATATTATTGATTGATATAAACATGATAGGTTGATGGCCAATTTGGTATTAGACATGTTATACCAGTAGGTCCTCACATATTTGCATAGTGAATATGAAAGATAACACATTGGGGTGCAGGCATTAATTCTAAAGTTGTATCTCAAAGCTAGGCAAAGGTGCAGATAAAAACATTTTATAAAAAGAGGAATGTGGTGGATGTAGGTATGACAAATGATTACATGGTATGGTGGGATTAACAGAGACCATTGAGGCTTATGGATCCATATGTGCTACCTAGAACATGGAGGTAGAGATTAAAGGCAACATTTAGGGCATGTACTTAGATTAGAGGCCTACAAGTAAGGTTTATGAGAATAGTTCTGGCATAGGGTGGTAGAGGAGGAGATGTAGAGGGGGAGCAAAGACAATATATATAGACTGTAGTGGTCATAGGAGATTAGATGCAAGATGTTGAGATGACAAAGGTTGGGGGAGATGGATGAGGAGAGACTCATTTGGTTGTTATTAAAAGTGATGGAGAGGGATATGGAGGTAGAGGGGACATGTAAATGAGGCCTTTTCTAGAGTCACATATAGAGGGAGGGGATGGAGAAGGGCCATCAAAGCCAGTGAGGTCAATATAGGACTAGGCACTAATTTATAAATTACATGACAAGATCAAGGCTTAGTACATTAAGATAAAATGTTTACATGGAGATAGAGGTGGGAAATATGGATAGGAAGAAATTATATGGGTATAGGGAGAGGTTTATAGGCTACACATTGAGATTAGCAGGATGATGACAAAGAAAAATGGGTTAGAGGGAGGCTTACTCATGTAGGATGCAATAAATCAGACTTCAAATGATATAGGTTTGATACAAAGATATAGGAGAGAGATATACTGCATTGATTTTTTTGGCATAGGCTAGATAGTTATTGATAGGACCAGGGTAGTTGTTGGCCTTGGATAAGTGCATGAGGGCTATGGAGTAGGTGACCTATTATATGAGTTTATTTGAGGGGGTAGTACCTCAATAACAATAAGCACCTTACTTTAGAGAGTAATAGATGAGGAGGTTAGCATCAGGGAGATCAGTCTAACTAGTGGAGTTTGAGAGATCTATGGGATGGGCATCACAGTATGCCATGGGTCCTTCGATGTGTTAGGGTGTGGAGCTAAAAGCTTCACCAAGGAGCATTCATTAGCAGTTTCGGGTCTACACAGACACCGGCATCAGTCAGGAGAGACCGACGTCGGTCAGGAGCAGTTGCAGAGGCGCCGACGTCGGTAGTGGGTTGGCCGACGGCGGTCACAGACAAGCAGCAGGAACCGACGTCGGTTACCTGCGTGTCCAGAAAGCTATTTCCGTGGACAGAAGCGAGTGTTTGCATGATGAGTTTGAGTTATAGTCTCAAGCTCGCATCTCTATTGTTAGCAATATTATTTTTTAGAGCCCTTGTTCAAGTGGCTTAACTGCTTGTTGGAAGTGCATGCTCAAGTCTCCTAATTCTATATGTAGAATTAGATCTTCCTAGCTTATTGTAGTTTTGTAGTTGTAGTGGATTATTGTTGTAATTCATTGTATGAGAAGAACAGTACAGAATTGAATCAATCCAGGCTTGTTGGAGTTGATTGTTCTTGAGAGAGAGCTCTTGAGGAATAGAGATCTATTGAGAGATCTATACATCTAGGAGAGGTGTGGAAGAAAGAAGTATCTTCAATTGTATTTCTTTTGTAAAGAGTTTGTTAATACAAGTTTTCAGGGTGGTTTCTTGTATCTCTTGTTCTTGTTATTATCTCATTCTAATTACTTGTCAATCTGATTTAATTCTGCGTTTATTGCTTTCACAATTGTAATCTATTGTTGGTTGATCCCCCAACAAGTGGTATCAGAGCCAGGTTGCAGGTTCAGAGCTTGATATCCAACAATTGGTATCAAAGCTCAAGTTTACTAACAGGTGGTTCAGATCTGTGTAGTGTGTATTGATTACAGGTTCTCACAGGGGTTTCTGCAGGGATTTCTGTTTGAGTGGGAGAAGCAATGGCAGATGAAAGTAAATTGAGAATGGAAAAGTTCAATGGCAAAAATTACCAACATTGGAGAATGCAGATAGAGGATTATCTATATCAGAAAGATCTCTACTTACCATTAGGTGGCGTTGCAAAGAAGCCCAAAGACATGGAGGATGAAGAATGGGAAGTTCTTGACAGAAAGACTCTAGGGTCTATAAGACTGAGTCTAGCATCCACTGTGATATCCAATTTATCACAGGCAAAGTCTACGGTAGAGTTGATGACTACGTTAGCAAATTTGTATGAAAAACCCTCAGCTTCTAATAAGGTATATCTTATGAAGCAGTTATTTAATTTGCATATGAATGAAGGTGGATCTGTTTCTACTCATCTGAATGATTTCAATGGAATTGTGAATTAATTAAGTTCAGTTAATATAGTGTTTGATGATGAAATAAAAGCTCTTTTGATATTATGTTCTTTGCCTGAAAGCTGGCATGGCTTAGTAATGGCAGTAAGTAATACTGCATCTGCATCAAATATTTTGAAAGTAGAGGATGTTGTTAGTGTTATCTTGAATGAGGAAATATGCAGGAAAAGCACAGAAGAGACATCTGGGAATGCTTTAAGTTTTGAGAGCAGGGGAAGGCAGAAAGAGAAGAGCAAGAAAGGCAGATCAAGATCCAAATCTAAGGGGAAAGGCAGATCTAAATCCAGAAATGGCAGAAGGCCACAATGCTGAAATTGTGGAAAGATGGGGCACATAAGCAGAGATTGTTGGTCAAAGCCTAAGGAGGACAATCAGCATGAAGGAAAGGAAGAAGCCAAGGTTGCAGGTATTGCACAAGATGCTTTAATTTTCTCTCTACATAATAATATAGAATCTTGGGTGTTAGATTCTGGTGCATCTTTTCATGCTACCCCTAACAGGGAATATTTTAGTGACTATATCCATGGAGATTTTGGAATAGTGTATCTAGGGGATGATGAGCCCTGTAAAATAATTGGCAAAGGTAAAGTGCAGCTGAAGATGCAGAATAGCAACACATGGGTGTTGAGAGATGTGATGCATGTTCCTAGCTTGAAGAGAAATTTAATTTCTGCAGGAAAGTTAGGGGATGAGGGTTGTACAGTAACTCTCACAGTAGAATCTTGGAAGGTGACCAAGGGTGCACTTGTTATGGCCAGAGGTAAGAGAGAAGGTACTCTCTATTTGTGTAATTGTGTTACTAACAAATCTCTTTCTGTATTATCTACTTCAGATGTGGATGCTAAATTGTGGCACTCAAGGCTTGGCCACATGAGTGAGAAGGGGATGTCAATTCTTAAGTCCAAAGGTATGCTTTCAGATTTAAAAGGCATAGATCTAGAGTTTTGTGAGCACTGTGTATTTGGAAAACAGAAACGGGTTAGTTTTCTCAAGACTGGGTCTACTAAGAAGAGCCACAAGTTGGAGCTTGTTCACACAGACGTGTGGGGACCGGCTCAGGTTGCTTCCATTGGAGGATCACAGTACTATGTATCTTTCATAGATGATGCTATAAGGAAGGTATGGATCTATTGTATTAGAAGAAAATCTGATGTATTTGAGACTTTTAAAGTTTAGAAAGCTATGGTTGAGAATGAAACAGGTAAAAGATTAAAGTGCCTGAGATCAGATAATGGCGGTGAGTTCTGCAGTCATAAGTTCAGAGATTATTGTTATATGCATGGAATCCGCAGGCAAAGGATGGTTCCAAGGACACCTCAGCAGAATGGAATTGCTGAAAGGATGAACAGGACAATAATGGAGCGTGCAAGATGTATGAGATTGCATGCCGGTTTGCCCTTACAGTTTTGGGCATAAGCTGTTGACACTACAGTATACCTGATTAACAGAGGACCCTCTACAGCTCTGGATGGTGGTATTCCAGAAGAGGCATGGACAGGTAAAAAGGTTGATCTCTCATATCTCAAAGTTTTTAGTTGTGAAGCCTTTGTGCACATAGATAAGGAAAATAGAAAGAAGCTTGATGCTAAGTCTATGAGGTGCACGTTTATTGGCTATGGCTCAGATGATTTTGGTTACAGATTGTGGAATCTAGAAACTAACAAGGTAATCAGGAGCCGTGATGTTGTTTTCAACGAAAGAGTGATGTATTGTGATCAGCTAAGGAAGCTGAATCAATCTGAGCAGAGCAATGGTGAATTGGATGAGGTGAAAGTCTAAGATGAGCTCGCGGGAAAAAGAAATAATCACTTGCAGGAAAACACAAAGACCGACGTCAGCAGGTTAGGAACCGGCGTCAGCAGTACAGAAATCAGCGTCAGCCGTACAGAGACCGACGTCGATAGGACAGGTACCAAGGTCGATCAGGCAGAACCGACGTCGACCAGTAACAGGTCTGGAGGTGACCGAGGTCGGTCACTGTCAGAGAATTTGGGTGGACAGCGTGTTGTGGACGAGTCTCAGACACCCATCAGGAAGTCAGAAAGGGTGAGTAAGCCTCCAATTAGATATTCTCCTTCTTTATTTTACCTATTGCTAACTGATGGTGGAGAACCAGAGAGTTTTGAAGAAGCAATACAGGTGGAGTCCAAGAGTCAGTGGGAGCGTGGCATGGTTGAGGAGTTGGAGTCCTTAAGAGAGAACCAAACATGGGATTTGGTTGAATTGCCAACTGGTAAGAGAACACTAAAGAACAGATGGACCTACAGGTTGAAGGAAGGCGAGAATGGACAGATGAGATACAAGGCCAGATTGGTAGTAAAAGGATTTGCACAAAAGCCAGGTATCGACTTTGGTGAGATTTTTTCTCCTATTGTTAAAATGACTTCTATAAGGGTTGTATTGTCTTTGGTTGCTTTTGAGGATTTGCATCTTGAGCAGCTAGATGTTAAGATAGCGTTTCTTCATGGAGACTTGGATGAGGAAATATATATGGAACAGCCAGAAGGATTTGAGGTCAAGGGTAAGGAGAAGTTTGTGTGCAGATTGAAGAAAAGCTTATATGGCCTCAAGCAAGCTCCTAGGCAATGGTATTTAAAATTTGACAGGTTTATGACTGAGCATGGCTACAGTAGGTGTCAATCAGACCATTGCATGTATTTCAAGAGATTTGATAACAGTAGATATATTATTCTATTGTTGTATGTAGATGATATGCTGGTTGCAGGATCACACATGCAGGATATCTCTGAGCTTAAGGTGAAATTAGCTCAAACGTTTGCTATGAAGGATTTGGGAGCAGCAAAGAAAATCTTTGGCATGAGCATTAAGAGAGACAGGAAAAATCACAGGTTGATATTGTCTCAAGAAGATTATGTGGACAAGGTGTTGAAACGGTTCAATATGCAGGATGTTAAACCGGTAAGCACACCTTTGGCTGGACATTTTAAGTTGAGTAAAGAGCAATGTCTTAATTCATATGATGAGGTAGAGTACATGAGTAAGGTTCCATATTCTTCCGCAGTAGGGAGTTTGATGTATGCAATGGTGTGTACTAGACCGGATATTGCCCAAGCAGTGGGAGTGGTAAGCAAGTATATGGCCAATCCAGGTAAGGAACATTGGAAAGCAGTTCAGTGGATCCTTAGATATCTGAGAGGAACCAGCAGTAGGCACTTGTGCTATGGAGGTTCAGATACTTCTCTACATGGGTATGTAGATTCAGATATGGCAGGTGATTTGGATGGCAGGAGGAGCACTACAGGTTATGTTTTCACTGTAGGTGGAACGGCGGTCAACTGGATATCTAAGTTGCAGAAGGTTGTTGCCTTGTCAACTACAGAAGCAGAGTATATTGCAGCCACAGAGGCTAGCAAAGAGATGATATGGATGACACAGTTCATGGATGAGCTTGGTAGGGAGCATGAGAGTTGCAGATTGTATAGTGATAGTCAGTGTGCAATCCATTTGGCTAAGATTTCAGCCTTTCATTCAAGAACAAAGCACATACAGCTAAGGTATCACTTCATACGACAGGTATTGGAAGATGGTGAGTTGAAGCTGGAAAAGATCCATACATATAGGAATCCTGCTGATATGTTAGCCAAGCCAGTTACAAAGGAGAAGTTAAATCTTCATTCAACTTTTGTTGGTCTTCATGATTGAGTTGAAGATGGAGGAGCTAGAAGATGTTGTTGTACAGGTACTGGTGCAGCTATTTATCTCCAAGTGGGAGATTGTTAGGGTGTGGAGCTAAAAGCTTCACCAAGGAGCATTCATTAGCAGTTTTGGGTCTACACAGACACTAGCGTCGGCCAGGAGAGACCGACGTCGGTCAAGAGCAGTTGCAGAGGCACCGACGTCGGCAGTGGGTCGGCCGACGGCGGTCACAAGCAAGCAGCAGGAACCGACATCGGTTACCTGCGTGTCCAGAAAGCTATTTCCGTGGATAGAAGCGAGTGTTTGCATGATGAGTTTGAGTTGTAGTCTCAAGCTCGCGTCTCTATTGTTAGCAATACTATTTTTTAGAGCCCTTGTTCAAGTGGCTTAACTGCTTGTTGGAAGTGCATGCTCAAGTCTCCTAATTCTATATGTAGAATTAGATCTTCCTAGCTTATTGTAGTTTTGTAGTTGTAGTGGATTATTGTTGTAATTCATTGTATGAGAAGAACAGTACAGAATTGAATCAATCCAGGCTTGTTGGAGTTGATTGTTCTTGAGAGAGAGAGCTCTTGAGGAATAGAGATCTATACATCTAGGAGAGGTGTGGAAGAAAGAAGTTTCTTCAATTGTATTCCTTTTGTAAAGAGTTTGTTAATACAAGTTTTCAGGGTGGTTTCTTGTATCTCTTGTTCTTGTTATTATCTCATTCTAATTACTTGTCAATCTGATTTAATTCCGCGTTTATTGCTTTCACAATTGTAATCTATTGTTGGTTGATCCCCCAACACGATGATGACATCACAGTGATATAAGCCAAGCTTAGCTATATATGCCCCATCTAAGGGTTGGGGAGCGGCATGATATGATGTATTGATGTACTATGACACATTCGAGATTCGTGTGTGTGTGTGTGTGTGTGTGTGTGTGTGTGTGTGTGTGTGTGTGTGTGTGTGTGTGTGTGTGTGTGTGTGTTCATCATTCATTTTTGGCTTTATATTGTGTTATGGATATGTTTTGACATTATGGATGTGTTTAATTTTACATGTATGGTAGATGGTTTAATGGATAGATATGATTTGGTATAATAATTATTTTTCCTACTTTCAATATGTTATAGCACATGTTAATCCTTTCAGGTTTTATTATGGTAGAAAATGAATGGAAAAATGTATTATGGAATAAATTCTATGTATGAATGGTTTAAATAACAACCTTTGTTTAATTTTCTTTGCTTTAGATTTCAAACAATAATTCCAACATTAATAACCGAGTAGGATGTAAACAACATGTATTTAATATAAAGTAAAATAATATACACCAATGGTATGAAATAACCACAATGACTATTGTGTGGTATGCATAAGGACTGAAATATTCATTTGTGCAAGATTTACTATATCATGGTATGGAAGATCATAATCACACCGTTTGTAATAAACATAATGATCTTGACTAAAAAATTAAAAAAATAAAAACAATATAACAATAAAAACTATGGGTATGTGACAAATGCATAATAAAAGAAAAAGTTCAGTCAAAAAGATAAATAAATGTTTAAGCAAGTAAATGACAAAACACATAAAAGTAATCAAATAATGAAAAAACACAAGTGAAATAAAATGAAGCAAATGACTTTGTGAACATCCTAGGCTATGATTTAACCTTTGGTAATCAAGATCGATTACAACATCAAACATATGATGAGGAAGTCCTAAGAAAACTATATCATTTTGGATAGTGATGTGAAAAAATGAAATCATTTTTGAGATGATGGGATGATGGAGGTGGTGGTGGCCTATCTAACCCTAAAGACTCCATGTCTCGAAACATTGCCTACATAATTCATCGTATATAAATTCTTAGTGTGGATATCAGTCCAGATGTAGTTCTCCCAATATGGGAATGGACTAAAAGTGATGATATAGTGTAAAGTCATGATGAGTAAATGAGTGTTTTTCATCCCAATAAAATGAGCAAGTGAATGACGATGTTTTTGAAATATATATTGATGATATGTGTGAATAAATGAAGTATTGTGTGTTTGGATGTATAGATAAGAGTGTGTTTATATATGGATATGCAAGTGATAATAATGGTCACATATAAGATGTTTCTCGAATCATGAGCAAGGACATGGTTTCACAAGTGCAAGGGTCAAACCCTAAGTTAACATGTCATATATAGATGGTGGAATAAATGACTAAATATAAATATACAAGTTCCAAATATGATGGGATGTCCCCAAGTATCTAGGTTATGTATAGACAATGGATTACACATGGTGCGAGAAACTGGATTTCACCATGGTACTTGCCCAAAGTGGTAGTAAATTGGTCTTCACTTTTGGACATTTTTTTCTCTTTTTTCTTGATTTGTTTTTTAATTTTTTTGATTTTTTTTTTAAATTTTCACACTTAGGATATTTATAACAACACTAGAATAAATAAGGCATAGAACCATTTGAGGTGCATGATGTTCATGGGCTCGTCAAACTCCTCTTCATCTACCATAGCTAAGTAAGCTTCAGATCTATATTTAGAAATGATTATAATGGGCCCAACCAATTTGGTTTGAATTTTCCTTTCTTCTCCCATTTTGCATTCATATTATGTTAGTTTTATTTGATAACAACGTTGTCAATTTTCAATTCCCTAGTTTTAATCCTCTTATTATAGCTACAACGGGGGCAATTTTGGTAGACTTGTAAGTGGTTTAAGGAATTGAGACATTTTTCATCAAGGATTTCAAGCTCGCTTAGGTATAAAATGTTGTAATATTCATCATCAATTAGATTGTGTAAGGATATGCATAAATATGAGATCTCAACTTCAATAGGTAAGATTGACTCATTGTCACAAAAATGGGAGTATGGGGTTTCCCCTGTGGGTATGTGAATGCTTGTGTAGTATGTCCACAAGGTGGGATAAATTTATATATGCCATTCGTGACCAAAAGTGTTGACAACTCATTTAAGAATTTTGAGGATGTTTTTATTCATTGCCTCAACTTCGTCATTACCTTTCGGGTAGTAAGGAGTGAACCACTTATGTTTGATATGGTAAGTATTAAAAAGGGACTTGACATCTTTATTTTTTAGAGTTTTTCCATTATTAGAGGTGATAGTGGATGGGATTCCAAAATGGAAGATAATGTGGTTTAAACTAAACTTAGAAATATGTTTGTTGGTGACATACATTAAGGGCATGGGCACAACCCATTTGATAAAGTATTTGATGGCGGTAATAATATGATTGTGGCCATGTCAAGAATTATGATTGATTTTACTAGTGAGGTCTAACCCTCGTCTATAAAATTGCCAAGGCGTAGTGATGGGTTTTAAAGCTTGTGAAGGATTATATATAAGATCACCATGATTTTGGCAAGGTTCATGCTTCTTAACATATGCACAAAAATTAGATTCCATTATAGGCCAATAGTAACCCACATACAAAAGTTTCTTAGCAAGGACTATGCCACTAGAATGAGCACCACAAATTTCCTCACAAACTTCTCTAATGGATAAGGTGGACTCTTTAGAATTTAAGCACCGTAACAATATTCCACCAAAACTTCTTTAATATAGGGTTTAACCAAGGATAGTATAACGTGATGTTCATTGGATAAAGTATTTGTGTTGGTTATGAGTTAAGTTGGATGGAATGGTGTTGTTATGGAGGTACTCATAGATGTCATTGTACCAAGGATAAGTGGGACCAACCACCTCATATACCATCTTAGAATCTGGAGTATCATAAGCTAGTATCATCAAATATTCCATAAGAAATTGATTGTGTTTAGTTTGGAGATCAAGTAATGAACCAATTGTGGCCACGGCATTAGCTACCCTAATGTAATCCCTTGAAACTTGTTCAAATTATATACATGTGAAGTAAAAATTGAGGTTATCTACCATCCTCTTGTATGGGATTAATTTGTAATCTCTAGCTTAGAAATCATAGGTGACTTAATTTATGATGAGTTTGAATCACCAAAACTAATAAGATTTTGGATAACCCATTTTATTGCAAGTTTAAGACTAGTTATAAGGGATTCATATTCTACTATGTTATTCATACAAGGAAATTCAATCTAGAATGCTCTTGGAATTAAGTCCCCATTAAGAGTAACTAGTAAGATACATCTGCTAGTACCTCTCCCTTGATTGCTTTTTTATTTACATACTCAAGATCAAACTCACTAAAAAGCATGACTCACTTAGCCATTTTACCTGTTAAAGTTGTTTTGGATAACAGATATTTAAGATGGTCAATTTTGGAAATGATTTTTATTTGATGGTTGAACATATAGTGGCAAAGTTTTTAGGAAGTAAAAACAACCGCAAGACATGCTTTTTCCAAGGGAGTAATTAAGCTCATATGACACTAAAGTTTTGCTTAGGTAATAAATTGCTCATTCTGATCAATTGTCATTATGTTGTGCCAAGAATGCCACTGATGCATACTATGTAGCATACATATATAAATGGAAAAAAAAATTACTTTAGGCGGCATCAAGACTGGTGGATTGGAAGGATATTATTTAAGATTCTCAAATGCCTTGTTATAATCTTCATTCCAAGTGAATGGAGTGTCTTTCTTAAGCAAGAATGTGAATGTATGACAAATGTCTAAAAGATGAGATATGAACCTTCAAATTTCCTTAACTTTACCTTATAGGCTATAAAGTTGCTTGAGATTTTTAGGTGGAGGCATATTCTTTATAGCTAAAACTTTGGAAGGATTAACTTATATATTGCAGTGTGAAACTATGAATCACAACAAATTTCCAATGTAACCCCAAAGACACACTTCTTTGGATTGAAATGGAGCTTGTATTCTTTCATTCTATCAAAAATTATGTGAAGTATCTTAGGATGTTCTAATCTAGATCTAGATTTAGTAAGAATTTCATCAGCATAGACTTCCATGATGTCATGAGGCATATCATGGAAGCTAATTGTCATTGTTCTTTGGTATGTGGCTCCAATGTTATTGAGGCCAAAGGGGATTACTTGATAGCAAAAAGTGCCCCAGTCATTGTAAATGTTGTCTTGTGTTGGTCCTCAAGAGTTGATTTGATTTAGTTATAACCTGAACAACCATCCATTAAAGAATAGCATCTCATGACCAGCAGTGGATTCCATAATCATGTCTATGTTTGGTAATGGAAAGTTATATTTGAGACATGCCTTGTTTATATACCTAAGTTTGGTACATAATTTGATTATGGATGGTTTCTTTGATATTGACCCAACATTAGATATCTAATTTGAGTAATATATGGGATGTATGAAGCCAACCTCTAATTAGTTTTTGAGTTCTTATTTCATGAGGAATGTTGCTTTGGGATGTATTTTTCTAAGTTTTTGATTTATAGGTTTAGCATCCAGATGAACTACAAGATGATGTACAACAAGGGAAGGATCAAGTCCTAGCATGTCTCCATAAGACCATGAAAACACGTTGGATAATTCTTTAAGTAAAGGGGTGAATATATCCTATTATTTTTGAGTTAATGATGTGGCAAGCTTGACTATCCTTAGATGTTCCTTTGTCCCAATGTTAACTACTATGGTGTCTTCAACTAAGATAATTGATTCTTATTGACATTTTATGGGTGGTGGAGTAAGATTAAGTTCTTCCTGAAGTTCTTCTTCTTGTGATTTTTTTGTTTTAATGATATGATGATGTGATAATAATTCCCCAAAATATGCAGAATCATCTAACTAGATGAAAAAACCCTTTTTATGATTGCCTACCAGAGTATGGTCTCTTATGTGTAAGAATTTAGATACTGCTTCATCATTTTGAAAGTGATCAAGCATAGGTGTTCATTGTTGGTCCCACTAGATTAGGTTTGGATATGTTAGGTCAAGTGTAAAACTAATGGTTTCATTGAATAAGTTTGTCATGGATAGATATTCAAATTGGCTATAGTTGGAGTGTTCAAAGAGATTGCCTCAGACTCACTAGAAGAGCCACTTTGATAAAGTGTTATGCTCACATTAGGTGGGTTAAATCCTATATAATGGAAATATTCATAATATTTAAGCATGATTGGTTCTATTAGTCCTTATTCATGGATACCAAGGTCCTTGCCTTTATAATTCATTATATTAAACATAATGGATTTGGCTATGGGATTTTACCTAAGTAATGGGCATCTTGGACTTCATATTCACCCATGCCTTTGTCAACAATTTTGAATTGGGATGGAGGGGGTGGTGTGGTTTTTGAAGTGGAAGGTATTAGAAGCTTGACTTGTATATGGAGTATCTAGGGATGGTATATTAAACAAACCACCAAGTGGGGGTGTTTGAAGCAATGTTCCAGGATGGACGTAGTTGTTAAGCTTGGTGATTCCTCAATAGGTGCATATGTGTCTTCGGTAAAATGGAGATAATTGGATTTTTGATAATTTACTTCCAATAATTTATAGTATTGAAAGGGTTGAGGATCACCATGTATGGTTACTTCCATGCCATCATGATAAATCTTCAAAAACTGGTGTATGGTGGAGGGTATAACATTCATAGAGTAGATCCATGGATGTCCAATGAGTAAATTGTAAGGTAAATCCAAGTAAATCACATGAAATAATGTCTCTTGAATGACAGGCCCTACCATTAAAGGAAGATATATCGTACCCATAGACTCATGCTCATTATTTTAATATGCCTTAATGGTAATAATATTTGAATCTAATGTTGTTGTAGGATATCCCAAATGTTTGATTAATATTAATGTAAACAAGTTCAAAGTTGAGCCATTGTCTATAAGCACCATTTTTACTTTGTGCCTAGAGATTATGACTTTTATATACAAGGACAAATTATGTACAAATAATATAGGAGAGACATCAGAGTGATCAAATATAACTTGATTTTTAGCGGATAAATTTCCAAATAACACTTGAAAATTTGATGTATTGATGTCTTGGAGGACTCTTGACTATTAAAGGACTTTATAAAATATATCTTTATATACATGGGAGATTTTAAGAAGCTCCAAAATGGATATGTGAGTTGGCATCTTCTCAAAATGGTTTATGATATCATACTTACTCTTGATAGTGGGATAGGAATCACTTGGGATGGTTACCTTGGAGTGCCTTGTGGTAATGGTGAAATATTTGGCTTTTAAGGTAATGACGGAAACATGATGGTTTGTATAATCAACATGATTGACTATAGAATCAAAAGGGTGATTAGCTTGATTGGCATTACTTGCTTGACGTTACTCTTTTTTTTACCATGTCCTTGTTTGTGTTTGGGAAATGAATCTTTAAATATTCCCAACTTTTGTTTATTGGATGATGTGGATGGTTGACTTTCAATGGCTATGTCCCTACATTCTATGAGAACTAGGACATAATGTTTTACCCGCATACACCAATTGGTTGAATGTACCTTAATCTTATGGTATTCATAATATTTGTTGTCACAATATCACTCAGGCTTAGGAACATTTTATTTGAAGGGTTTGGTGTTGGGCCATATGATCATGTTCGTAGTGACCAACTTTCAAAAAATTGATTCATAAGAATCTTCCAATTGGGTGAACTTATGCTTTTGGTTTTCTTATTTTTGTTGACCACCAAGTATTGTGATGTTATTAATGGGTTGTCAGTTTTGAACTTGCTTACATCGGTCACACCATCACCCACAATATTTTTGTTTTTGGTGAAGAATTTAGGATTATTTTTTTGGTTTGATGAATTGTTGTCATGTCTGAAAAGTTTGATAACACCCTTAGTAATTAAAGTTTATTTGATTTGAACTCCATTTTTTATGATTTCATCAAAGGATGCTGGATAATGAAGTAATAAGTGATGAGCCAAATTAGAGTTAAGGTTTTTCCTAAAAATAACAATGAGTTCTTTTTTGAGAAAAGACTACGGAAAATGGTTTGCCAATAAGAAAGAGGCAAAGGTTTCGCCATTTCATTGTTTGATGTTATATAAATCAAGCATGGTAAATTTCTTTTCAACATTATATGAGAAATGACAAACAAGTATTCAAAGGTGGAGATTGATCCTTTGGGTAATCACGAGAGCCATTATAGGGCTTGACCCCCTAGATTGCATTGAAAGAGCCTTAACCTGTATTCATTATTATATGCAACATCATCACATGCCATACAAAAGCCTTTAAGGTGTTCCCTAGGATCATCCTTACATTTGTACCTTTTAAACTTATGAAGTTCAAAATATTTGGGAAAGGGTGTTGTCATATTATTTACATCATATGGATAGGGGAAAATTTCCTCAAACTTGTATTGTTTTTGCATAGAAAAGGTACTACCTTGCAAGCCTTAGATCTTATCCTTCGTGTTTTGCCACTCTTGAATGAAGTGTGGCAAGATTTGATTACTTTGGTTTGAAGAGGTAAATATGTTATATGTTTGACCCATAAATGGGATTGAATTGATGTTGGCTTGTTAAAATGAACGTTGATTATGGGGTCGATTGTTAATAAATTGATTAAGAATTGCATTAAAAGTGGGATTAACATGTTGTGATTTTGTGAAGGTGTTTGGATTCATTGGGTTAGTGGAGAAGTTAGGATTTTTTTAATTTGGATTGGTCATGAAGTTAGGATTTGTTCGATTTAGATTGGTGGTGAAATTAGGATTTGTCTGATTTGGATTGGTGGTGAAGTTAGGATTTTTTTCATTTGAGAAAGTAAATAATTTTGGGTTAGTTTAACATGGGGATGGATTGATAAATGTGTTTCGGTTCAAGCTTATATTTGGAAAAGTATGTGAACCAAAGATTTAATTTGAATGAGTATTGCATTTAAAGGTTTGATGTTGATTAAGGGTTTAATTGGTGTTAATGAGTGGGTTTGGATTAGTGGGTGTGTGATTTCGATGTGATGGGACTAAACCTACAAAAGAACTTGGATTGGAAAAACGTGCAAATTGAGTTGATGTACTTCCTACAGTAAAATTTTCATGTTGGTTGATGGGTAAACATGAATAAACATTCAAGTTTGGATTTAAAGTTCATTAATTGATGGGTGAACTAAAATGAGTATTCAGTTTTAGATTTTGACTTTGATTGGCATGGTTATTTGATGAACTGTTAGGAACCCCTCCAAGGAAACACAATTGATTACCTTTCTTATAAGCAATTAAATACGAAATTATACCAGAATGATTAAGTAACTAGAAACTTGAAATAGCAAAGAATTTGAGAGACAATACACAATCTTGTATTAAATAATCTTTAGAAGAAAATACAATAAAGAAGATGCCACTTCTTCTTCCACCTCTAAAGCTTGCCACACCTCAAGGACTTCTTCCCTCTCTCTCTTGCTCAACCACAACCAACTCAACAACCTGAGTTGTTAACCCTTCCTTGATAACTTCAGTTGATCTCCTTGACCTTACACCTTGCAGATCTCCTTTGACCTTGCTTTCTTGCTTCAATGCTTTACTTGCCTTAATTACAATACATGCCTCATGGGTCTTTAAATAGGATCCCATGCATACAATAATTAGACCTCTAATTACAATAATTAGAAACACAAACTCAAGACTTAAATTAGTCTTCAACATGTAAACACTCTCGGACCTCTTAATTAGATGAGTCTAATTCTAGAAATGCGTTCTGGAAACACATGCAACTGCATGCACATGCACAGGTGACCGACGTCGATTACTTTCAATCTGCTCCTGACCGACATCGGCCGATCCTTCATCCGTGCCTGACCGACGTCAGCAATACTGTCGATGTTGGTTATTGGTTGCACTCAGTAATTCCCTGATTAGCCTCCTAGTGAAGCTTTTAGCTCCACAACTTAACAATCTCCCACTTGGAGATAAATAGCTGCACCTATACAACAACCTCCACTAACCATCTCAGGCACCTCCATCTTCAAACTCAATCTTGAAGACCAACCACCACACATCCTGTGATGCTACACCTATCATCCAAGTAACCTGCCAGATCTGAACCTACAACTCCATGTAGTGAAGAACTTGACCCTGCATAGAATGTGCACCTGCTGCTGGTCCCTCTTAAATACCTGAGAATCCACTGAACTCCACTTCAGTACTCCTTTTCTGAATTAGCTCTGAACTTTCTGACAACTCCCACTGCTTGGAAAAACTCAAGCCTACACCAAACCTCATGTGATTTTGAACACTATTCTAAGCTCAGCTTGAACTATCCAGCCCTTAGTGTACTTACCGATTCTGCACCTACACCTTCTTCACATCAGCTCCCACTGGAGACAAAATCAACCTGTGATCTTCAATGTCTCTCATGCCAAAAGAATTTTGCTGCTCCCAAATTCTTCATGACACACCTCTGAACTATCTTTACCTTTAG
Source organism: Torreya grandis (assembly GCA_037957365.1). NCBI lineage: Eukaryota > Viridiplantae > Streptophyta > Pinopsida > Cupressales > Taxaceae > Torreya > Torreya grandis. The sequence goes on along the minus strand of JARHVA010002006.1, from coordinate 1,199,959 downwards.
CTCAGAAACTCCCTGTATGTGTAACCCTGTAACAAGCACACAAAACAGTAACAGGATAATGTAGCTAATATTATCCAACCTGGTAAAAGAAAAACACAATGGTTAAACCTCTATTGTCCTGCAGCCTGCTCAAGACCATATACTCTGGCCTTCTGTCTCACGTGTTCATCCACTCTCTTCTCTAACCTGGGAATCCATTCCTCTATCAGTGCTTTCTTTCAGCTGACAACTCCACCAACAAACACCTATTTGGTTCTTATCCAAGGACTCACACTCCTCATCCATGCCTAGCTCCCACTATTTCTTGAATTCTACCTGCATTGCCTCTTCACATCTTCCTGGTTCTTGACCATCAGTAAGCAACAAGTAATATAAAGAAGGTGAACAACAAATATGAGGTTCACTTACCCTTTTTAACCTCCATATGGGCGTTTGAGACTCCTTGACAGCTTGTTATCCGCCCAACATCCATTTCAGTAACCGATCTCAGCCATCTCCCAGTCTACACCCGATTTATGTCGATTTCCTGCACTGACCCTGACTGTCGACGTTGTTTCCTTGGCTGACGTCGATGTCCCTTATGTCGACATCGGTTCCTGTCTGACTGACGTCAGTCTTATCCTGCCTGACACTATCGACCCTGCTAGTCTACACATGACTGATGTCGGTACCTGCCTGACCGATGTTAGTTCCAAGTGACTGACGTCGGTGATTGTGTATTCCTGTAAGTGATGAATTTTTCACCCACGAGCTCATCTTGGATCAAAACCCTGTCCATACTGCCCTGCTCAAAATTATTCAGCCCCTGTGACTGATCTCTGTCCATCATCTCCTCCATAAACACCAAGGCTTCCCTGTTCTTGTCAAAAGCATCAAATTTCCTTTTCCTGCAATGAACTTGATCTATGCCCTTCGAATCAGAACTCATACCTTTTGACTCAAGAACATGCATCTCCTTCTTATTATTCATGTGACCAAGCCTATTAAGCCACATCTCTAAATCTACAGCTGAAGTAGATAAACTAGAAGAAGAATTAGTAATACAAGTAGATAGATAAAGAGTACCTACTTTCTTACCTCTTGCTATAACAAGTGCACCCTTGGTAACCTTCCAAGAATCCGATGTGAGGGTTAATGTGCATCCCTCATCACCCAACCTTCCTACAAAAACCAAACTCTGCTTCAGAACTGGGACATGCATAACCTCCTTCAACACCCATGTGTTGTCCATCTGCAATTTCAGCTGCACTTTACCTTTGCCAACTATTTGACAAGGCGTACCATCCCCTAAATAAAGCTCTCCAAAGTCTCCCTGGACATACTCATGGAACAAATCTCTGTTTGGGGATGCATGAAAAGAAGAACCAAAATCTAAAACCCATGATTCTATCTGACTATCCAAAGAAAGTATGAGAGCATCCTGTGCCACAATACATGCATCCTTTGCCTCTTCCTTACCTTCATGTTGATTTTCTTTATCCCTCAACCAACACTCTTTCTTTATGTGTCCTTTCTTTCCAAAAAACTAGCAGGTGATACTTCCATTTTTGGATTTGGATCTTCCTCCCATCTTCGACCTTGATTTCCCTTGCTCAACCTTCTCTCTTTGCCTTCCCCTGCTTTCTGCACTTAGAGCAATCCCTGATGATGATTCACCTCTGCTTTTCCTGTGAATTTCTTCATTCAAGATTACACCAACCACATCATCAACTTTTAATATTTTAGAAGCAGACACAATATTACTTACTGCCATTACCAAACTATCCCAACTTTCAGGTAAAGAGCATAAAATTAAGAGAGCCTTTACTTCATCATCAAAAACAATATTGATTAAAGCTAACTAGTTTACCAAACCATGGAAATCACTAAGATGAGTATGTACCGATCCACCTTCCTGCATTTGCAAAGTAAATAACTGCTTCATAAGAAATACCTTATTTGAAGCTAAGGGCTTTTCATATAAATTTACTAAAGATTCTATCAACTCTTTCGTTGTCTTACACTGTGATAAATTGGAAATCACAGACGATGTAAGGCTCAACCTTATGGATCCCAGAGCCTTCTGATCAAGAACCTCCCATTCTTCATCCTTCATATCTATGGGCTTGCATGCAGCCCCACCCAACGGTAAGTATAAATCTTTCTGATACAGATAATCTTCTATCTGCATCATCCATAGTTGATAATTCTTGCCGTTAAACTTCTCCATTCGTAGCTTACTTTCTTCTGCCATTGCTGAACTCCCACTCAATCAGAAATCCCTGTGAGTAACCTGTAATCAATACACACTACACATATCAGAACCACCTGTTAGTGAACTTGAGCTCTGATACCGGCTGTTAGGAACCCCTCCAAGGAAACACAACTAATTACCTTTCTTATAAGCAATTAAACACGGAATTATACCAAAATTATTAAGTAACTAGAAACTTGAAACAACAAAGAATTTGAGAAATAATACACAATCTTGTATTAAATAATCTTCAGAAGAAAAAACAATAAAGAAGATGCCACTTCTTCTTCCACCTCTAAGGCTTGCCACACCTCAAGGACTTCTTTCCTCTCTCTTTTGCTCAACCACAACCAACTCAACAACCTAAGTTGTTAACCCTTCCTTGATAGCTTTAGCTAATCTCCTTGACCTTACACCTTGCAGATCTACTTTGACCTTGCTTTCTTGCTTCAATGCTTTACTTGCCTTAATTACAATACATGCCTCATGGGTCTTTAAATAGGATCCCATGCATACAATAATTAGACCTCTAATTACAATAATTAGAAACACAAACTCAAGACTTAAATTAGTCTTCAACATGCAAACACTCTCGGACCTCTTAAATTAGACGAGTCTAATTTTGGAAACGCGTTCTGGAAACACATGCAACTGCATGCACACGCACAGGTGACCGACGTCGGTTACTTTCGGTCTGCTCCTGACCGACGTCGGCCGATCCTTCGTCCCTGCCTGACCAACATCGGCAATACTACCGATGCCGGTTACTGGTTGCACTCAGTAACTCCCTGATTAGCCTCCTGGTGAAGCTTTTAGCTCCATAACTTAACATGAACTACAGAAGTTTGAATTTTGATTGATTGGAAAACTTGAATAAGTATTCAAGTTTGGATTTGATTGATTGTTGGTTGGTAAACTTGAATAAGCATTCAAGTTTTGATTTTATTGAATTGTGTTTGATAAACTTGAATGAGTATTCAAGTTTGGATTGGATTGGTTGATGATTGAATGAGTATCTAAATTTAGATTAGATTGGTTGATGATTGGTGAGATGGAATAAGCATTCAAGCTCGGAGTTGGATTGGTAAATGAGGGTAAATTTGGGTTCACACTCAAACTTGATTTGGGTTGAAACTTTGGTCAACTAAAGGACTATTTATCTTATTAACTTGGAGATTTATAATCTCTTGATTGATTTGATGGGTATGGGCCTCTATACAAAACCCATGGCTTGTTTGGGACGGTTCCTCATTGAAGATGGTTCTCCATTTGTCTTGGGAGACTTGGGGATTGGGATTGGATGAATCAATGACAAACTTTATAGCTTTTAGAGAGCCTTGTGATGTAGATTTGTCTTGGATGCGTGACAAAGACTCTCTCCTAGCAATTAAGTGGTGTAGATTTTGAACATTAAAATCAGGTGGAAATTTTTCCCCTGGACTCAAGGATTGGAGTAATACTTCATTCTTATTAGACAAGATGTATTTATTGAATGGGGAAGGAGGTAAAATTTTATTAGGATTGACCTCAACTTGATAAGGTCCTTTTTCTTCTTCATTGTAATGGATTTCATGTATTTCAACATGATGTCATTGGTTTTCTTGACTACCAAATTGAAAAGTGTCATTGCCAAAAGGCTCATGCTTTAACCTAGGATTATTCAACATAGCCATGTGCCTTGCGATAGGTGACATTGTTAAGGGAAAGGCTTTGACTCAAAAATGAAAAGATGAATACTTAACTCTAAAAAAAAGTGAAAACCCAAAATGACTAAAAGTTGATTGATAACAAGATACTTTTGAGTTTTGATTTTTGGGACTAAACTTGTGATTTTTTAAAGAGTTTGGATTATGACTTTATTTATGGATTTCAATTCTTCAATGACTTTTGCTTTCAATTAAGGATTTTAGAATGTGGTATTTCACAAGGAAGCAAACAAACAAGTTCTGCTCTAAATACACATGAATTGCATAAAAAAGATAAAAACTAGGCAAAAGGACTTGAATAACTCGTAAGCTTTTTGTGTCACTTACTTGTTTATTGCATTAGTTGTGACCTAATATTTCAAGACACTAACCATGGAGGATCCTACCATTCCCATGGCCTACTAATATGATTTCACGAGTGCATGGAAAGTAGCTTATTGGCACTAACCGTTAACTAATACACTAAATTTTAGACGCTAAGAATGACTTTCTAAAGGTTAAAGTTTAAATGTGCTTATCTAGGGGAATCGTCTATATACCTTTCAATGCATTGAGGCTCAAAACCATGGAAGAAGTTGATTTTATGAACATAAATAAATGGGTCTTGTCCCAATGTGCCCAACACAGTTATAAGATTTTAGTGTGTTGATGTCAGAAAAATTAAACTTTGAGTCATGTTGTCTAAGGCTTTGACTATTGGAGGATGAAACTATATACACCCAAAATTTACATGGTGCGACACTTCCAATACAAATCTAATGATATTGTAATGATATCTTGTTTTATGCTCCATAAGGAACTCTCTAGCTCTTTCCCCTTCATATATCTTCCTATTCCTCCCTTGATGCCTTTTGATCCCCTTGGTTATGACTTTCACCTTGTTTTAAAAACAAACCATGGTAAGAAAATCACCACTACAACTGACAAAAATGCCCTACTCCATTATGAAACAACCCCTTTTTTTAAACAATTATTGCGATGGTTGTGTAACTTAGGCAGTGATTCCAAGATAAAGGGACAATTTTGTATTAAATTATGATGGTCACATAAATTACAGAGGCGGTCTTCTCATTTTAAGAGGTGGTTCCACAACTTTCCCCTATATAAAGTTGTCGTTCTGGTAAAAAAATCCATTTCCCAAACACAAACAAGGACATGGTAAAAAAAAGATTAGCTTGATTGGCATTACTTGCTTGAGGTTGCTCTTTTTATTTTACACATATGCTCAACCTCTAAAAAACAATGTGGTAGCAAGCAATCCGTTGTTCTTTACATTTCCAGGCCATGTGCCTCCCACATACAATCCCCCTCTGTAGATAGGCTATGTCCCACCCTATGTAGGCACCAGGATACACATAAACTACATTTACACCACCACAATAAACCACATACACTCTGCCACAATAGGATACGATGGCTACCACATCTCAAATTGTCCCTCCATATTCCCATATGTATTCAAAATCTACTCAACTATTACTTTTTAGCCTACTCCATTCCACTATACCAAGTTTCTTTTGTTCCTTATAGTGGCTATTCAACCAACCCATATACGAGTTCGCCTCCTCATTCCAACCTCACTATGATAATGATAGACTTTAACAACATGGTTACCTACACCAAATATCTCAAAGATCCTCTCGATGCCAATATAGTGGGGGTTCTTCTTTCGCATCCCCTACTAGACCTTTCTAAGTTCAAAAGGGAGGGGGATCCCAACACACACATAAAATCCTATGCCACTACCCTTAGGGAACTCCTACCTTGGGATGGATTTGTAGCGGAGATCTTTCTCAAGAATCTTGATGGGATAACACTTGACTGGTATTATCACCTCCCCAAGGGATCTATACACTCTTTCTACCAACTTATGGCTTAGTTTGTCAAAGCCTTTGACATGAACAAGCTCTTAAAAACTAAAATACGTGAGTTATTGTATATCAAGCAAAAAAATAGTGAGTTGGTTGTTGATTTCATCACGAGATGGTAGCAAGTCATATACTCTTTTGTTAGTGTACCCAACCGTAATCATACTTCTCGTGACCCTACTCCTTATGAATACACATCGGCTCACATGCAAACTACCAACCCTGGTCAACCCACATTGAGACATCTGATTGGACCTCTCTTGCATCATATTCTTACACTCCATACATCCTTAGTCCATCTTGGCCCTTGTTTGACCCAAGCTGTAGCTATCCCAACCCCAATCTACCAAAAGATCTAAAATTTGTCATTTTTTACCATTTGGGTCCAAACAGACACTTTTGGACACATTTTGCCTAGGTCGTAGCCTAGGACATGACTTTTTTGAAGGAAACATGCAGCCTAGACCATGGGTTTATGTCACAAAAGTAGTGGCCTAGGTTACGACCTAGGCAGAATGTGTCTAAAAGCGCTTGTTTGGACCCAAACGGTAAAAAGTAGCTAGTTTTAGATCTTTTGGTAGATTAGGGTTGGGATATATGTCTCATTCTCATTAATCTGAGCCTTTATCTTCTCTTCCCACACTATCTCTTGATTCTTATTCCCTCTCTTGAATCAAATGCCTTATTGAATCTCTCTTGATTTATTCTTAGCACTCTTGAGCTTGATTGGTGACAAAGGGTCCCATATGCTGTTACACATTTGCTTGGAGATTCCATTGTTACTCTCAGTTGCTCTTGCTTCCTTGTGGATTACTTACAGCTTCTACATTTGGCATTGCACCTGATTTGTGTACTTGATTAGATTTATTACACCATTTAGATTTCTCACTTCAACTCCTTTGCTCTTGGCTTTTGGTTTGGACTTTAGCTTGCACATAGCTTGGTCTTCCTCCTACATTGCTTCTTAGCTTAGATTCTTAGTTGGTAGAACATCTGCACATCTTATTTGAGCTTGATCTAAGGGTACTTTGCTATGCAAAGTTAAACTCCATTGTTTTCTGTAATATATATGCTAGGGTTTGATTTGTTTTAGTGATTTAGTTATTTTGTGCATTATTTAAAATAGTTTTTGAAGTTTATGCATTCATATGCAGTTACAAGATATCTTCATTGCTTGAAATATTTACCATTACATGTTATGATTGCATTGGAAACATTTATATTACATAGTAGGACTCTACATGCTCAAGATAAATTAGAAAACTTGCTTAAATAGTCTCTCTCTCTTGCTAAAATAGAACATTGCATTGCTAGAAAATAATAGTATTGATTTGGAAAGATAATTCAAATCTAGAATAGTCAGGATCTTGAACCCTTTCTTGAAAATGTTTTTATTGCTTAAAACATCTTTCATTTGGCCTCAAAGTGCCTTAGTTTTTAGATTTATATTTCAGTTGTTATCTCTCTCCATTTGGTATTGTTATTTTCTCTTAGTTTATGCAATCAATAGCCTAGTCTTAGCTACTTGCTTTACTGTGGTTGGATCCACTAGAGGGGTCTGCATACTTTGTGTACTTGTTTTTACTAGCCCCAACTTGGTTTACAAGTCTATCTATATCCTGGTACAAGTTGACAAACTAGATAACCATTATAGACCTCTTGTAGCTTATAGAAGCCCTGAGCCTTTTAGCCTCTTAGTGGTTTGTTTTAGCACCCTACCAAACACTAGTGGTTCTATTCAAATTCCTGGAGATAAGTTTTAGAATGCCTGGTGGGACCTCACATATGGTTTCACATTAGTTATATCCCATTTATAACTCTTTTATCCAACTCCCTTATGTTCATTGTTAGGCTTTGCTTTCAATTGTGTTTTGGCTTTCACTTTGGTTATTTTCTCATGCTTTAGTTTTGTGTTGTTCTCCCTATTGGCTCTCCATCAATTTGCCTTTTCTATTATCTTTCATGTTTATTTTACTTCATTACATCCATGGATGATCTCCCACACTTGGGATGCCAATCCTGGAAGATTTAGGGTCTCATCCTTGAGCTCACTCATGAGCAAGTTGCACTTTCAATGGAATGTCATAGACAGTGTAGGATCTAGGAGTTTCCCTTGACCCAACATCGTAGCCTACACTGTCTCTTGTTCAAAAGGGAACAATATTGGTAGGACTATAACCAATGAACTCAGTCTTCTTTTCACCAGTTCAATCTTCATTCAACTGAGGATGTTTCATCTTAGCCTCATGTGTCTCATTCACTCATTTAAGGTGATGAGGATCCCTTTACATGACTAGGACCTGATGAGCTACGCATGATCATTGATGATTTTTTAGATGTCTTCAAGTGAATGAAGTGCATCCTTCTCCCCTTAAGAGTCGGTGGCATGCTTCCTCTAGAAACAAAGCTCACACCCACTCAGTTTTGAGTACATAAACCAATTCTCATACAAGTTCCCTATCTCTTTTCTAGCTAGAGATTTTAGAGCAAGAACATCCTCACATCCATGATATGGGTCATAGCTATTCCAACTCGGTGAGGTATCCACACCATGAAGGTTCCTCCCATCCTCCTAGTCCTTCTTTTAGAGTGTCTGATGAGTGTGATGATCTGGATCATCATCTATGGATTAGAGATATGTGGGAGGCCTATCCAAAGCATTAGTGCCTGTCATTTGATCCTCATATGATGGCACGTGATCATCCACATGGATATTTTGGTCATCATGACCATTTCCATGAGTATGCCACATATTCCCATCATACCAATGGGGACCATCACACTTCTTATGGCCATTCTCCACCCCATGGTAGAGATGATTTCCATCATGAGCATCCTCCCTATTAGGAGCTGCCTTGACATCATCCTCTCTATGGTCATGGTGATGCCTATGAACATAAAAAACATCATTACCATCATGAACCCCCTCTTAGGGTTTGTCATCAGCCTGCTATCAACTATGCTTATGAGGATCTCTGCCAGAATCCTCTAGCCCCTTGGGTGCATGTTATTCCCCTTCCTACTCCTATCCCTGAACTACCTAAGTTCAATGAGATGCAAGATTCCAGACCCATGGATCATATAATTGCATTCATGATAGCATGTATGGATTAAGAATAGGATGAAGGCATGATGTTGAAGGTCTTCACTCATTCTCTATGAGTCGAAGCTCTTATTTGGTTTCAGAATCTACCTCCAAATTCTCTCTCTAGTTTTTAGCTCCTTCAAGATGACTTCTTTCAATATTTTGATATTTACAAACCCTTTAACCTCAGCATCTAGTCACTCACCTTCATGTCATAGGCCAAGGGTAATTTAAACTTTGATTTTGTGCATATAAGGCATTCAACCATTCATACATGCAGGACTAGGTTCCTGGATGACCAGTTTTATGATATGTTCACAAAAGCATTGAGGTAGGAGGTTCACCTTGAGGTCTTCAAGTGTGAACCCACCTCTTATGATGAAGTTGTTAATGAGTGTCTGAAGATTGAAGTGCATGCAGCTCATACCTTCTCAAAAGTCATCTTATTCGTGCAATCGTAACTATAATATGATCAACGATGGTGTCACTAATTTTCTTCCTAAGAAGAAATACAAGAAGGACAATCGTAAGGTGAATGCCTTGAGAAAGAAGCTAGCTAAAAAAAAGGCTTCTAAATCAAGCATAACCAAATAATGGATGGTGTTTCCTTATGACCCCACCAAGTTTTGTAACATCCATCAGATGAGGGGGCATGATGATTCTAATTATGCCACCCAAAATTCTAGTACACAAGCCTCACCTTCATCTTAGAGTTTTCCTCTCACATAACCCAACCATAATTTGAATGTGTTCAAGGAGCCTCTACCTAACCATGACAAGGAGAATAAGAAGAAAAAGAATAAATCAAAGGATAAGGCCCCACACTCTCCTTATTCTTCCATCTCTTTTGACTCCTCCTCCTAAGCTAACTTGAGAGGGAAAGCCAAGTGTGAGAGTATTAAGGTTATTGTTTCTATCAACATAACATCTACTGGGTATGAGTGCTTTGTCAACACATGCACCGATCGATCCACCAACCCTATTAGAGAGACTAGTGGTGGTGGGCCCTTGATCTAACCCACAGGGGTAGGGAACCCTAATTTAGATTTGATTTTAGGCATAACATCCCTCTCTAGGCTAGATAGTATTCTTACTCTGTTATAGAGGAGTTACAGGGCCTCTCAGCTAAGATTTCCATTTGGGACCTTCTTCACTTTTTCCCTTAGCAAAGGGGTCTCATATTTGACAAGCTTGGTCTCTCTTGCGAGGGTTTGCTATGTGATGACATCGAAGTGTTGTTCAACTCTGACGCACACAAGTAACCTCTTCCACCTATCTTATCTTTCGACCCAACCCTTTGCTAGATGATTTGATTCTGGCAAAGAGGGATTGACTCCCTCTCTATATCAAAACTTTTGTTGATGATTATCATGTTAAGCAGTGCATCATCGATGAAGGAGCCATGTTTAATATCATGCCCCTACATGTGTTTAATGAGCTTAGGATTAGTCAGAAGAAGCTCTCTGATTCTCACCATAACTATGTGGGTTTCAACACTGAGACAATTATGTCGATCAAGAATGTGAAGCTTCAGGTCAAGTTTGGTCCCAAGACAGTTAGAATCAAGTTTTTTATGTTAGACCTTGATCTTTCATACAACATGATTCTTGGCCATCCTTAGACAGCTCCTATGCAGGCCATCACATCAACCATGTTTTGTATGGTGTAGTTTGTCCATGAAGGTGAAGTTCACCCAGATCCTTGGGCATTACTCTACACAAATGCAAAGCCCTCAGGTGAGGCTTTGGATATCTCCTCATAGGGGTCTGTAGATTCTCATACACCCCCTATTTTTAAGTCTCATTTATTCAAAGATGAACATTTTGATCTGGCTAACTACTGATCATCATTCATCCCTTTGGAGTCTAGCACACATCGATCGACTCCCTCTTCTGCTCTGTGATGCCAGGTCAGTTCATCTCTTTTTAGAGATCTTTTCTAGGATGTTTCCTTGGATGTTGAGCTCCCCCTTATGTCATGCTTTACCCATCAGAGCATAGGCTCTCTCCATGCATCTCTTGTTGAGACCACTAGAGTGCCTGAGTCTGATCTTGAGTGTTGTTCCATTCATGTAATGGCACACAACCTATTCAAGGAGCAAAAGGCTTACACCAAGCTCATATGAGCCTGATGTAAGTAGCATTATCCCCTTGATTGTCTTGGTTTAGAGATTTATCTCACAGATGGACCAACCCCAGACCTTCCTATGGTGAATGTCCTGGTGGTTGAACCTGAAGTATTATGAGTTGCTCCTTCTCGCACCTGAGTGTTTCAAGGAAGAAAATGCTATGGATGTTGAAGGAACTGTAGATGTCAACCTTGGTACTTTAGCAAGACCTAAGATTGTAAAGATCAATGCTAGCCTTACTCCCAAGGAATAATATGTTTTAATCACCTTATTGTATGAAATTTTAGATGTATTTACTTGGTAATACACTAATATGAAGGGCATCGATCCTGACATAGTTGTCATAATCTCATTATTGATAATGGGACTCGACCTATTCACCAAAAGCAACAGCCAATGTATCTTAAAGTCTCCCAATTGGTCAACGTAGAGATTGAGAAACTCATTTGAGTTGGCTTTATCCAAGATATTGACTACCCTCGATAGATTTCCAACATTGTTTCGAATCTCAAAAAGAAAGGAGTTATTCAGATTTTGTATTGACTTTCAGGATCTCGATATGGCTTGTCAAAAGGATAACTTTTTTACTCCTTTGATAAACTAGATTGTTGATTCCACTGCTGGTTTTGAGATCATATCCTTCATGGACAATTTCTCTAGGTATAACCAAATCTAGATTACACGTGAAGACTAGCTTAAGATGACGTTCACTACCCCAAGGGGTACCTTTTGCTACATCATCATGACTTTTTGTCTAAATAATGCTAAAGCCACGTATCAGTGTGCCATGACATTATATATAAGATTATTGAGTGTTAAGTTGATGATCTCCTCGACAAATTCCACAAGTGAGATGAGCATGTGTGAGACCTCATAATCATCTTTGAGCATCTATGAGAGTATCACATCAGTCTCAACCCTAAGAAATGCATTTTCAACATCTCCACTGGAAAACTTCTCAGCATCCACATTTCATAGAGGGGCATTGAAGTAGATCTTGATAAGATCAAGGTAATCCTTGAGATGCCTTACCTGCATAACCTCATTTAATTATAGTCCTTCTTAGGAAGACTTAACTTTCTTAGATGTTTCCTTGAGGAGTATGCTCACAAATCCATACCCCTCGCACATCTCTTGTGCAAGAACATTTCATTCTTGTGGTCCGTTGAAGTCTAAGTGGATTTCAAGGAATTGAAGTGTGTGCTTCATAATCCTCCCATCTCGATGGCACCCATTGAGGGGTGTGAGTTCATCTTATATACCTCTATCACTGATCTTTCCATCAGGGGTATGCTATGCCAAAAAGATAACACTGATAGGGAGAGATTTCTTTACTACATCTCTCATACGTTAGTTGTCCCTGAACTCAATTATTCTCTCATTGAGCATCAGTGCTTCTCCCTCATCTTTGCTACGAAGAAGATATAACAATACATGTTGGGTCAGACTACCAACATGATTGTTTAGTCTGATCCACTTTGCTACTTGCTCAGTAAGACACATTTGGTTGGCATGATTACAAAGTGGTCATGTTTCATTGGGAGTTTGACCTCCACATCATGAACCAAAAGTCCACCAAGGGCTTGGTTGTGGCTGACCAACTCACTGAGTGCCCACTACCCAAACCTAATGCAAAACTAATTGACGATGCCTTTTTTGATGAGATGGTCTACTTGGTTGATCGTGTTGAGGTCTCTAAGTGTGATTGGTATCAAGACTTTGTCTGTTACCTTGAGGACCAATCTTATCCCATCACTGCTTCTTCATAGAAATTTTATCAAATCCATAAGCTCACCATCTGCTATCTCGTCATTAGTAGAATCTAATTCAAGAGGGGTTTCAATGGTGTGTTGATGCAGTGCCTTACCCCTAAGGATATCCCTCTCATGATTTAGGAGTCTCATGGGAGCATTTGTGGTTACCACCTGGGAGGGCAAGCCACCGCTTAGCGTATTATTAGGATGGGCTACTACTGGTCCACTCTTGTTAGGGATGCAGTCTAATACATTAAGAAGTTTAAGATGTGTTGAGTCATAAGGGATGTTATCAATGCCCCCACTAACATCTTATACTTTGCTTTTTCCCCTTAACATTTCTTAATTTGGGCTTTTGACTTCATTAATGAGTTCAAACTTGCCTCTTCTAATGACTATCACTGGTTCATCATTGCCACTAACTATTTTACGAAGCGGGTTGAGGTCATACCTCTTAGTGGAATGTGTGGGAAGACCATCACCAAGTTTGTCTTGAACCAGCTTATTTGTAGGTTCGAGGTTCTCACTGTGATTATGGTCAATAATGGCCCTGGCTTCCAAAGCCCTGAGATGTGTGAGCTCACTTAATGTTTTGGGTTCAAGCTCTGTTTCTCTTCTACCCATTACCCCTAGGGAAATGGGTAAGTAGAGTCTTTGAATAAAACTTTGAAGAAGATGATTTTTTGTACCATTACCGAATCCAAGAGGGACTGGAATCTCATGCTCTATCCTGCCCTTTGGGCCTATCAGACTAGCTTTCAAACAGCCACAAGGGTAACCCCATACTCTCTCACGTATGGGTTTAAGGATCATCTTCTTTTAGAGGACTTAATCCCTTCACTACAGGTTAAGACATTTGGGTCTCTTTCTGATGAGGAAAAATGTGTCACTCACCTCATTGAGATTGAAAAATTAGAAGAATGATGTCTGATTGCTCTTAAGTACAATCGTGCTTACTAGTACCATTAATGCCACCAATTCAAGAAGTTGGTGCGCCCTCATCAATTCAAAGTAGGTGATATGGTCCTCATTTTTGATAAAGAACACTATAAGAAGGGAAAACTTGCACACAAGTGGTTTGGCCCTTTTGTTATCACCACCTCTCTAGAGAATGGGGCTTTTCATCTCTCAACCCTCAAAGGTGAGCCCCTGCAAGACTCGATCAATGGGTTCCACCTCAAGACATTTCATGTCTAAGTCCTACATGGCCCTTTAGGAAAGTTGCCTATGGTGGTACGATGATCCTTGCCTTTATACTTGCACCACTAACCTCTGTGTCGCTAGTATATGTGCATGCATGTGGGTTCTTTATTAGCAGTTCCTACTATTTAATCACATGTATCTAGTAGTCTATATCAAATGAAACATACACACCATACACAAAATCATATACACACATGTGCTAATAATGAGAAAACCATTGTATATATATATATATATATATATATATATATATATATATCATAAAAAATTACGTGTTTTTCCCTAGGTACATCACATGGCTTGTTGTTAGCTTGGGCTTGTAGTCCCCAAAAACTACCACATGTATGGTTATATATGCATACCCCAGTCAGCCTATGACTTGACTCTATCTATGATAGTCATGCTTCAAGAGGAGATCTTGATCTCTACCTCTCGATTAGTTGAGCTATAGTCTTTTCCAGTGTAGTCAGTCAGTCTGCCTTCACATCAGATGCCTTAGCTCCTCTGGTCTACGCTCGAGCTAACTCAACCCACAACGGATCAATCTCAACCTCTGTTCCACCCAATAATGCCTCATCCTCTACTACAACCACCCTTTGGTTTACCATGGATGCCTCATGTCATGCTGACTCTACCTTTAGCTGTGGTATTTAGTATCATGCCCTCACTAGCTTGAGTGAGGCTCGTGCACCCACCTGCCACAAGCATGTGGCTCTACCCCCATTAATAGATATGGCATCCACTCCATAATGGGTGTTGCCACAACAACATAGAACAACTCCCTCAATGGTAGATCCACTTGGGATCCAATCTAGCTAGGTTGGTCTCCTACACACACATACACAACATATGTGTTAGTCACATATCAGCTCTCACTAAGGATGAGTATAAAGACAAAGTGATATATAGAAAATACACTTGTCTTTCTTGATAATATTGATGGCCTATAAAACTCTCCTACAAGTTGTGTTCCTCCTAGTGGTGGTGGTCCTCATCATGGTGGCCTCTCTCCACTACCACCTCCTCGCTCTATCTTGGCTACCTGTCGATCTTAGTCCCAGCTGGCCTAGGTTGTGCTCATGTCTCTTACCTTGTTAGAGCCTGTCTCCCTAGATGATGGTACAACCCCTATGGACCTTAGAGATCCTCTCATCCCAAGTAGGGCTCTACCCCAACATCCTTTGGCTAAGTTTTAGACCTATAGGGATCATGGATGGAGCTACCCACTACATTCAAATCCAAAGTGGTTTGTATGGGCCTAGCCCTATCTGCAAACTATGTAGCCTATGTCATGCCCTCCTCTAGTGTAGGGTATGCATCACTATCATATGGTATCTAAGGCCATGTTAGTGGGAGCATCTCATAAGCCCAAAACATGAGTAAGATGGGATATGTCAAACCTCTTGACCCTATACACTGATTGTGATCTAGTTGCTAGTATAATCCACATAGGATATACTAGCCCCAAGCATTTCTTTATACTCCATGCATTGGATAACTCCTATCCATGAGAGTGGTAATCGCCCTATACTCTAGCTGATGTAAAGCCTCCTGACCATAGTTCCTACTATCACTGTCCAGAGAGTGGGAATCCTTGATGATAACTATGTGATTTTTACTCCATGGTTATTTTGATAATGGTGAGGTCCCACTAAGTAGAGCTCTACTACCATTATATCTTATATCAGTGGTAGCTTTATCTCTCTACCCATCAACTCCACCTCGTAGAGTTGATAGACATCCTCAATCTAAGGGCAACTTCTAGCTTGGGCCCTAGCTAGAACACATGCCTCTCTGGTACCCATTTGGTCACCAACACATTAACCAAGTCCCTGGAGTAATGCAATGAGGACACATGTACTAGTCTCCAAAGTCCTACACTCCATAGGTGATCTTGGTCTACCACAGGTAGAGCTTCTACCTCCTCAGCCAACCATGTTGGGACTCTCTCCCAATTGGTCATCTCACATAACCCATCTCACTGTGCTGGCCACTTTCTCACCTATGAAGGTCCTCCCTCCTATGGTATGTTAATTCCTTCATGTGTTTACACAAGCAAGCAAACAAGTAACTGGATTAGTCTACTGGCTAAAAAATGAGCAAGAACAAGTAAAAAATAACTATTTTCATCTATCTAGCTTATTTTTCTTTCTCCCTTCCTATTCTAGCCCCTTTTGAGACCTCATGGGCTCCTTCAAGCTCCTCCAGGCTCCTCGAGACCTATTTTGGGGCCTCCCTACCCTAGGATAAATGTTTTCGGGCAAAGTCATGACTTGGCTTAGCCAGACTGTGAACTATATTAGGATGACTGAGGGAGCCCTAGGGTTCCCTCTTTCTTGCCTCATGGGCCACAGTTTGAGCCCCCATTGGTCTCATTCTTTCTAACTCACTTGTCCCATCATTTTGAGTCCTTGTTTCATCGAATTTTCCCATCAAATTGTCTATAATGAGTCAAAATGTGTTTAGGGACTCCCAAACCCCCCAAAAATGAATAAATTTGCAAAAATTCATCTATAGCAGCTTACCCAAAACATCTTGTGCATCTCTGATGTTTTCTCATGTCCTCATTTGCTCTGCTTAGGCTTTGGTTGCTTGTGGGCTCTCCTTTGGCTCTCTTAGAGTGAAAACAAGAATTAAAATGAACTCTTTTCTCTCTTTTCCCTCTTTTTAGCCCCTTGTTCTTGCTTTGTGTGGGCACTTTTTGGGTGTTTTGCCGATTTTTACATTTTAGACTATGAAACCTTCATCTTAGAGCTTTTAGCATGTTTTGAGTGCATTGACAGCCTCTATTTTTAATTTGAGGTTTCCTTGGGCCCACTTTGGACCCTTTTTTGGTCCCTAGGACCCCTTTTGGATCCCTACTAACCTCTAAAACTTGTAACTCATCTCATGGGCACCCAAGGATAGAAGTTACTTATTGTGTTTCTTTTAGTTAGTCATCCCTCTACTTTTTTGTAGTCAATCAATTCTAACTCCCTCTTTCTCTTATTCATTATGGTTATATGTAGGATTGTTAGCTAGTTGTGGTGGTTTGAGACTTGTTCAAGTATTGTTGACTAGTCTTCGTCTTCTCTGAACTTCATCCTACTTTCCTTGTTACCTCTCATTGTGGATAACATTGGTCAACCATTGTGATTGTGGCTTGGTTTCATTCTTTGTTTCCCTTGTGCAACTCACTTACACCACTTCACTTTGAGATCATGTTTTGGCAGTTATTAACCTTGCATTCTCAACCCCCATCATGGTGCACCTCTTAGTGGTGATTCACATAGATGGCAATAGTCAAGGCAACCTAGGACCTACAGCTATAACTTGGGTTATCGATGATCCATGGGGCCACCAACTTATTTTAGCTAGTTTTTTCCTTACAAACAAGATGAATAATGCCACCGAGTATCACGCAATCATTGGTGCCTTAACTTATGCCTGTGAGTTAGACACGTGTTATGTGTAGTTATTCTCTGACTCACTCTTAGTCATGTCTCAACTCACTAGTGTTTGGGCCATCCTTAGTGCTAAGTTACTCTCCCTCTTCGAGGCAATGCACAATTTGCTCTCTTTTTTTTAGGATGTTTAGTTCACCCATATCCCTTACAAGGAGAACACTGGGGCTGACACCCTAGTGAATGTCATTCTAGATAGTATGATTTGATTTGAGATCACTTGTGTTCCTTCTTTGTAGGATCTAGAGCTGGAGTTGGAGTTGGATTTTAGATTACACAACATTTCCACTCTCACTCATGGCTCACACCATCAACTTTTTTTGCTACCATCCTTATTTGGTAAGTGTAGGTAATGTTTCATTTTATCTTTTTAGTTCTTGTTTTCCTTTACTTTGGTGTGGCTTTTAGGTACTGCACAACACTCCTTATTCATTCAAATACTAACTACTTGTACCTCAGGGGCATATGTAATCATACTTCATATGACCCTACTCCTCCTTATGATTATACATTAGCTCATGTGCAAACTATTGACCATGGTCATCCCACTTTGAGACATCAACCACCTACTTATACCTCTCCTGCATCATATTCTTATCCTCCATACATCCTTAGTCCATCTTGGCCCTTAGGGACCCCCCAGGGACTTTTAAGAGCCTATTGACCAGCCTAAGCCCTTGTTTGACCTAGGTCATAGCTTATGTGAAGGAAAACCTTGACTTAGGCTACATGTTTCCTTCACAAAAGCCACGACCTAGGCATAACATGTACAAAAGTACCTGTTTGGACCCAAACGGTAAAAAACAATTAGTTTTAGGTCTTTTGATGTATTAGGGTAGAGATATATATCTCATTCTCATTCATTTGAGCCTCTCTCTTCTCTCTCCACACTCTCTCTTGTTTCTTCTTCCCTCTCTTGACTCTCATGCCTTCTTGAATCACTCTTGATTCATTATTGGCACTCTTGAGCTTGATCGGTGATAGAGGGTCCCATATGCTATAAAACATTTTCTTCGAGACTCTATTACTGCTCTCAGTTGTTCATGTTTTCTTGTGGCTTGATTCCAACCTCTACATTTGGCATTGCACCTGATTTGTGCACTTGGTTGGATCTCTTACACCATTGCGAGTTCTCACTTCACCTCCTCCTTTTTTCTTGGCTTTTGGTTTGGACTTCAGCTTGCACATAGCTTGGTCTTCCTCCTACCCTGCTTCATAGCTTAGATTCCTAGTTGGTAGAACATCTACATATTGTTTGAGATTGATTTGAGGCCACTTTAATATTCAAAGTGAAATTCCATTATTTTGTGTAGTATATATGTTAGGGTTTGATTTTATTTAGTGATTTAGTTATTTTGTGCATTGTTTATAATAGTTTCTAAAGTTTATGCATTCATATGTGGTTACAATATATCTTCATTTCTTGAAATATTCACCATTACACGTTACGTTTGCATTGGAAACATTTCTATTACATAGCAAGACTCTACATGCTCAAGACAAACTATAAAACTTGCCTAAATAGTTTCTCTCTCTTGCTAAATTAGAACATTGCATTGTTAGAAAATAGTAGTATTAATTTGGAAAGATAGGACAAATCTAGAATAGGCAGGCTCTTGAACCCTTTATTGAAAACATCTTTATTGCTTAAAATGTCTTTCATTTGGCCTCAAAGTGCCTTAGTTTATAGATTTACGTTTTAGTTTTTATCTCTCTCCTTTTGGTATTATTATTTTTGCTTTGTTTATGTAATCAATAGCCTAGTCTTAACTACTTGCTTTACTATGGTTGGATTCACTAGAGGGGCCTGTGTACTTTATGTACTTGTTTGTAATAACCCTAACCTAATTTACAAGTCTATCTATAGCTTGGTGTAAGCCAATAAATCAAATAGCCACTATAGACCTCCTATAGCCCATAAAAGCCCTGAGCCTTCTAGCCTCTTAGTGGTTTGCTTTAGTACCCTGCCAAACATTAATGGTTTTGTTCAGATTCTTAGAGCTACACTAACATGAATCAATGATGGTTATGCGATCTTTTCCTCCATTCTCTTACTAAGGAAATGAGGGAAGACATTAATAAATTCATATACCACTCATATGAAAAATCCCTCAAGAGTGTTATATGTATAGACCAAGCAGCCATGACAGTGATCAACAAACTTATGGGACTAACGGGTATATCATCACCCCAAACCAAAACAATGGGGGACTTAAAAAACAAGCCCAAATGATGCAAAAAACCAAGGTCCTAATATCCTAAATCGCAATGAGAATACTACCACCGATGGTGTTATCAATCAAGGCAAGAAGTAAAACCCCATAAGCAACAATCAATATCAACCTACAAATAACACCAACACTAACAACACAGGGGTCAAGAACTAGAATCCCCATCTTGCCATTCATGTTTTTATTTTCAACCAAACACCACCTCTCAATGTGCAATATCAAACTCATAACCAAGTCAATACCAACCAAATGAACAATACTCCCAGTTCCAAAATCAAAGTTACTACCCGTGAAATAACCAACAAGCATTCAGGCAAAAAGGATAAAATATGAGACCTAGGGATTACAATCCCAATGTCTATTGCCTCTTCCACAGAGTCATACGTCATGATGCTCAAAGTTTTAGAGAATGTGACAAATTCATATAAAGACTCTTATAGGACCAAAGGCAAACATTCATGGACATGTTCCTAGGAAATGTCAACGTAAACATACAAACCTCTTCAAACGGTCATATTGCTCCCCAAAAATGTATCACAACCTTTTTCCCAACCACCAAACACACCTTACTCAAAATTAGTGACAAGGTAACCTGTAAGATCACCCCATTCAATGCAGCTAACCTATGGTAGTAGGTATTCATGATGCTAAGGCTTCCACCTCGGGAATCACCAAACCTGAAGTAGCTTCTCAATTGGGAGTGTTAAGCAAAAATAGGATGATAAGAGTCATTAAATTAGAGGTATAAGAAGAAGGAAACATTGCTCCTTGAACTAGGGAGTACCAACCCATGGCTCTCCACCCATCAAACATCCTAGAAATAGAGTCAAATCCTAAGTCTATGGGAAACTATGACATAATCTCCAATTTGACCAAAACATTCTCTCACATTTCATTCTTAGAATTGCTCAAAAACTCTCTCGCTCATTGCTCAACCTTGATCGATGCCCTAGGACGTGGACATTTATCTAGTGTCACCCCTTCCATGTAAGCTTAAATTAACCACATTGACTTAGACATGTTTCTATCTGGTTAGGACTCACGATATACTGGTTATTTCTTCAATTTATGAAATCTTCCCCCTGATTCTAAAATTGCAAGGAGGGGAGATCTAGCCTTATTTCTACAAGTATGGATCTATAAAAACTACATGGAGAGAGCCATGATTGATGATAGAGTAGCTATCAACATCATCCCCTTCTCCTTATAAAAATATGGTTATAGGGAAACCAACTGTTATATAATATGCAACACACTACGAGGCTACAACAGTCTCAAATCCATTTCCATAAGGATTATCATACTCCCGATCACCTAGGGTCCCAATATGGTACTAATGGAGTTATACGTCATAAATAAGGACACCAAATATAATATGATTTTGGGAAGGCCTTGGATACACCAAATGAAATTTATTCCTTCCACCTTGTTCCAATAAATTTGGTTCTTGCAAATGGGAAAGGTTTTTGAAGCCTAAGGAGACCATAAACCCTTCAATATGTTATAAACTACCATGCATAGACTACCTAGGCTACACATCGATTACCACTTACCTACCAATGGGGTTACAAAGCCCCCCCATTTGGTTAATGTTATTGGATCCTCGAAACCAAAAGTGATCATCTTAAAGAAAGGGTCAAAAATACCTCAGGCTTTATCAAAGGATAAACTAGAAGAAAAAGAAAACCATGATAGGAAGGCTCTTTAACTTAGAACCAGTCTCCGGTGTGACAATTTACACCATATCTAGCACTGGAATCATTAGTCCAATAGAGAAGGGAAGTGATGAGGTGTCCTTGGGGATGTGGCAATGACCCACATAGTATTTTTAAATATGGAAAGTGGAGGGAAGAGAAGTGTGGCAAATTTTTCCACTTAACCACATGGGAGGAATATGGAGAGCATGTGGGGGACATTGATTCAGAATCTTATCATTTCTCTCATGTATGTGACATGGGGCATCCTTGTTAAAGTCAAAAGATGGGGCATATTTTGACTTATGTGTGTGCACATGGGTAGGTGGGAGACATGGTCTAACTATTCATGCTTGGGGGTCATATGCAAGGTGGGGCATAGATTTGGAGGGTACATGGTGAAAGTTAAAAAGATCTTGAAAGATGCTTGGCACATGTGAGAGATGTTTGGCAGATGTGAGGGACAAGTGACACTATTGATGAATAGTGTAAATATTATTAGCTTGGTGCATTATCATTCTCTCTCATGCATTCAAAGCTTATTCTCTTCTTCCATTGTAAATTCTATAAGTATGGAGCTCCTCCCTTTGATATTTACCTTTAAAATCATTTAAACCCCCTTTTCTGATATTGGACTTATATTCATATATTCCTTCCTTGGATTAGCTCTTTGGAGTATTGAAATTAGTTTTGGTGGTGAGATATCCACCCTAGCTGGTGTTGGTGATTCCATTCAGGGATTACATGTGAAATTTATGTAGAGTTTCCAGATTTGGTGGTGAGAGATCCACTCTATCTAGATTAGCTGTAGATTCATATTTAGAGTAGTGAGTGTGTAGCATTGTAAGTGTGGTAGATATTCCATTGTAGTTTGAGTGAAGATTTGTAAGTGTGATATTCATGATTTCTATTAGAGTTTGTATAATGTATTTTTAGTATGTATTCAAGCATTTGTGAGAGTGAAGATATGGTTTAATATGTGTGTTGTTCCTCTTTACATTCAACTCATTTCCTATATGTGTTTGTAATATCTTATTTGGAAAAACTAAAAAAATATATAGTTATTTAAATATCCTAAAAGGGATATTTTAATGGTATCAGAGTTGGTAATCTTGCCATCCTATAGGTCTTATGTTGTGTGATGCTTCCTAGTTATAGGGATTTCATACATTGGAGAAGAGAGCAAAGAAAATTACAACTAGAAGAAACTATGGAGAACAAAGATGAGTATAAAAAAGCAAAGGCAAGAAAACTTGATGAAATAGTCCAAGGACAATATTGTACGTTTGACATGTTTGGCCATATGTTATAAATAATTTAAAACAATCATACCAATAACAACAATAATGGAGAAGCTAACACCTCTAGAGCGAATAATCTAAACAAGGTCCTAGAGGTAGAATCTAGGATTGGGGTTCATCAATAGACCCCAAAAACCGAAGTTCATTCAGAGAGAAGAAGTGCTTCTAGGAAGAGCAACTACATTCCGAGAAGTGATGCTAGATTGAGCAACTACATTCCTAGAAGAAGTTGTTTAGCACCATGCAGAATATAAATCACTTTCGTTTCAGGTCTGAGAAGACATGACTTTGACTAATTATTTAGCTACAAGGAAGATCAATGGTGCTACAAATCAAGAGGCATTAATTAAGCCAAAACCAAAAGATTTGGAACATACTTTGGGTACAATAAATCTCTTTGATTTTAAGGGTACTAATAAATGTACTGCTAGAGCATGGTTGTAGGAATTGGACACCTACTTATCTCTAAAACCTATAGTAGAAGAGGAAGGTATCAAGTTTTCCACCCTTCATCTGGAAGATGCTACACATGATTGGTGTTACCATGGTTTGATAACTCAAAATCATAATTAAATCATATCATATGATGAGTTATGTAAGTGATTCATTGAAAGATTCGACAAAAAGGTTCATGAAGAATAATTCAGAGAGTTGGCTCACCTTAAGCAAAGAGGTAATGTAGATAAGTATGTTTTTGATTTCCAAAAGTTATGCATCATGGTAACTGATATTTTAGAAAGGAGGTTCATGGTTCTTTTCATAGAAGTATTGTTTGAGCATCTCAAGGGTTTAGTGAAGGAATTCAACCCCTCCTCTTTACAAGAAGTTATTAGGAGGGCGTTTGATTTAGAGATCTCTATACCCTATAAGGCCATGCTTTGGAATAAGTCAAAAGGGAGTATTCAAAAGAAGTCTACAACCACCCCACCATTGAAAGAGGCAATTTAGAAGATGGATGATGAGACCAAGGATGAGCTTAGAAGGAAGAAACTATGTTATGCCTACAAAGGTCCATGGACTCTAGGACATAGGTGCCTTGGGAGAGGCAAGGTGCATTATATATAGGTCACTTATGATTATGAGGAGGAGGTAGACTCCAGCTTAGATAGTGATCAAGAGGAGGTTGTTGTTGAGCAAGAAGATAAGACTGAAAAATGACTTGAGGAAGGAACTATTGCTTCTCTTTTAAGAACCCCTACATATCACCCTTTCAAGATGAGAGGAGTCTTGCAAGGACAACATGTAGTAGTTTCAATTGACCATGGGGCTACCCATAATTTCATAGATGAAGGCCAGGTTATGAAAAGAGGTCTTAACATGGAGGAATTTCCAAGATTCAATGTTATGGTTGTTGATGGATTTAGAGCTATAAGAATAAGATTTCATAGTTGAGCATCACCTTGGGTAACCATCAAGTGACTGTTGATTTTTATGTTGTCAATCTTGGGAGATTGACATGGTTTTCAGCATTTAGTGGTTGCACTCCCTTGGGAGATATTCATAGAATTTCTAGACTATGAATCTCAAGTTTCGACATGAAGGAAAAAGGGTTGTTCTTAAAGCAATAGCTAAAAGAGCACCTAGTTTGGCCACTGCAAAGAGGATGAAGGCACTTTTTCATCATGGGAAGGTGGCTTGGGAAACTCAATGTTTGATCTCTCCTCATAACCCTTTTGATAAAGATGGTCAGCATCTTGTAGATATCCAATCCATATTGGATAATCATAGCATGGTTTTTAGTGAGATTCCTCCTGGTAGGCCACATGATAGGGGTTTTGAGCATGTGATAGAGCTTGAAGAGGGCTCTAAACCCGTCATCACAACTCCTTATCAACACCCTCAAATATTCAAAGAATAAATTAATAAGGCAATCAATGAGTTGTTGGATATGGGTCACATCAAGCTTAGCTTGAGTCCCTTTGCTTCTTTAGTTATTCTATTAAAAAAGGACATGATCATGTGGATGTGCATCAACTATCGTGCACTCAACAAGAAGATCGTCAAGAATAGGTACCCAATTCATAAGATCAATGAGTTATTGGATGAGTTGCATGGAACGGTGTATTTCTTGAAGATTGATCTTCATTTAGGGTACCATCAAATCAGGGTCTATGAGTAGGACATACATAAAATATCCTTGAGTTGTCATTATGGACACTACAAGTTTCTAGTCATGCCTTTTCAATTTGACTAATGCTCTTGCTATGTTTCAGTCCTGCATAAACCATATATTCAACAAGTAGTTGACGAAATTTTTACTAGTGTTCTTTACTGATACTCTGATATATAGCAGTACATGGGAGAACCACCTTAGGCATATTGATGTGGTATTGGGTATCATGGAGGCATAGTCTTTATTCACAAAAACTTTCAAGTGTGAGTTTAGCATGATAGAGATTATTTACTTGGGGCATGTGATTAGTGTTCATGGAGTGAAGGTCCATCAAGAAAAGATTTAGCACATCCTAGATTGGCCACGATCGAAGACATTAACAGAATTTAGGGGATTCTTCAGCCTTTACAATTACTACAGGAGGTTTGTCAAGGGATTTTCTTAGTTAGGTGCACCTCTTACAGATCTCGCACAAAAAGGATCCTTCGAATGGACATATGGGGCTCAACGCATATTTGACAAGCTAAAAGAGGTAATGAACACTTGTCTTGTTTTGGCATTACCTAATTTCTCTCAACCTTTTATGTTAGAGTATGATGCATCAGGGGTGAGATTAGGTGTTGTGCTTATGCAGAATAAGCACCCCATTACCTATGAGAGTAGGAGGCTCTATGATGTGGAGAAATTATACGCCATCTATGATAATGAGATGCTCACCATCATGCATGATTTGGAAAAATTTAGGCAATATTCAGTAGGCAAAAAAATTGTTGTCAAGACAGATCATAATACTTGCGATATTTCTTAGAGCAGAAGGACTTAAATGAGAGGCAACAAAAGTGGGTAAGTAAAATTTAGGCCTATGATTTTGACATTGAGTATGTGAAAGGGAATAGGAATGTTGTAGCAAATTCATGGATTTGACCCTGAGAACAAGCTATCAGCCCCATATAGATGACCAAACAGAGATTGTGAATAAATAGGTGGAAGGTTATTTACGTAACTATGTTGCAAGGAAACAAAGGGGTTAGATTATATGGTTATATATGGGTGAACATTGTTACAATACCACCCATCACATGTCCATTGGTATTACTCCTTTTCAATCACTATATGGGTATGGTGCCATGTCTTTGGTAGATTTGGCATTTGATGATAGCAGGGCCCCAAAGGCTAAAGATTAGATTTAGGAGAGCCAGGACATCCTTAAGTCACTTAAGGATAATATTCATCATGCCTAAGAGCAACATAAGATGTATGCAGATAGGCACAGAGTTGAGAGGAGATTTGATGTTGGTGACTTAGTCTTCTTGTGCCTATAACCGTATAGGCAATCTATATTGAAAAAGAGCAGAGCAAATAAGCTTAAGCCTCCCTTATATGGACCTTATAGGATTGTGTGAAGAGTTGGTGAGGTGACATATGAGTTGGAGTTACCAGAGAGTAGTAGGATTCATAATGTATTTCGTGTGTCTTGCCTCAAAAAGGCAGTCAGGCAACACATCATGACATCTAATGAATTACCACCACTGGACGAGGAAGGAAGACTAATATTAGTTCCTAATTTTATCTTAGATACTAGAGAGAAGAGGTTGAGGAGCTGAGTGCTCAAAGAATACCTGATCAAAAAGAGGGACTTGCCCTTGGATTTTGTTACTTGGGAGGGAGAGCAGATTCTTCAGCACCTAAATTTGCAATTGCTTATGGGTAAACAATTTCAGGAAGGGAGTATAATGTCCCCTTATTAGACGTTCATGGGAGACCATTACCATATTTTATTCCCATAGGCTAATTCAGGTATTGGGAGGGAATAGTAGGTGGGATCACTATTCATCAATTACTATTCACTAGTACTATTCATAGATCACTATTCATGAGTGACTCAGCATGATGATGTGGCATAATAATGAGGTGGTAAAGTGATGAGTTGTCATTGGGGGATGTGGTAATGGCCCACATAGTATTTTTAAATGTGAAAAGTGGAGGGAAGAGAAGTGTGGCACATTTTTCCACTTGACCATATGGGAGAAATAAGGAGAGCATGTGGCAGACATATTGATTGAGAATCTTATCATTTCTCTTGTGCATGTGATGTGGGGCATCCTCGTTGAAGTCAAAATATGGGGAATATTTTGACTTATGTGTGTGCACATGGGTAGGTGGGAGACATGGTCTACTATTCATGATTGGGGGTTACCTGAAAGGTGGGGCATAGCATTAGAGGGTACATGGAGAAAGTCAAAAAGAAGATCTTGAAAGATGTTTGGCACATGTGAGGGACAAGTAACGTTATTGATGAATAATGTAACTACTATTAGATTGGCACATTTTCCTTCTCTCTCATAGATTCAAAGCTTATTCTTTTCCTCTATTATAAATTCTATAAGCATGGATCTCCTTCCTTTGATATTCACCTTTGAAATCATTTAAACCCCATTTTTCTAATATTGTACTTATGTTCATATCCTCCTTCCTTGGATTAGTTCCTTGGAGTATTGAAACTAGTTTTAGTGGTGAGATATCCACCCTAGATGGTGTTGATGATTCCATCCAAGGATTGCACATAGACTTCATGCAGAGTTTCTAGATTCGGTGGTGAGAAATCCACCCTAGCTAGATCAGTTGCAGATTCATATTTGGAGTAGTGAGTGTGTAGCATTGTAAGTATGGTAGATTTTCCATTGTAGTTTGAGTTAAGATTTGTAAGTGTGATATTCATGATTTCTATTAGAGTTTGTATAATGTATTGTCAATATGTATTGAAGCATTTGTGAGGGTGAATATATGGTTTAATATACGTGTTGTTCCTCTTTACATTCAACTCATTTCCTATATGTGTTTGTAATATCTTATTTGGAAAAACTAAAAAAAATCATAGTTAGTTAAATATCCTGAAAGGGATATTTCATCTTATGTTCATGGCTAAGCCAGATAAGCCTTTGATACTTTATATAAGAGAAATCAAGGTGTCCCTCACATGTATGTTGGCTTAAGAAGACGTCACTGGTAAGGAATTCACAGTCAATTTCATCAGCCAAACCCTTGTCGATTACGAGACATGATACACTCAAGAAGAAAAAGAATGCTTAATAATAGTGTTTGCAATCAAGCAACTATGACACTATATGCCTAATCATAAAATGAAATTTATCATGAGATCTCAATCCCTATGGACTTTCCCAACACAGCTAGCTCTCTCTCAGAAGGTTGGGCACTTCTTTACACTCTTGAATGAGTTTGAGTTAACTTATGTCAACCAAAAGTCTGTTAATGGATATATCATTACTAATTAGTTGGTTGATTCACCTTTGGAAGTTAATGACCTCATAAATACTAATTTCCTTGATGAACTAATATACTATATAGAAAAACATGCCATCAATTCCTCTCCTTTGTACACAAACATCGTCAATTACCTGGTTGATTGAACCTACTCCAAAAGCACCAATTCATAATAGAGAACACATCCTTGTGTCATCTCATCCAAGTATGGTATCTTAGACATGGTCCTTTATCATAAGGCCTTTGATGATGTGTTGCTTTAGTGTGTCGATCGGGAGGGTCAAAAAGAGTCAACATTCATTACCATTGTGGCATATTTGGTGGGAACTTTGACAACCATGCAACCACTCAAAAAATCCATAAGATGGGATATTTTTAGCCCACTCTAGACCACAACATTGTTGAATATGTACACAAATCTAAAAAGTGTAAATGTTTTTCACATGAGATACACATCCCCAACAAGGAATTATAGCCTATTGTCACCCCATGGCCTTTTTATACCTAGGGTCTAGATTTGGTGGGTAAACATTCCCCTAGTTTTTTCAGATGGTCACCACTTCATTATTATGGCAATTAAATATTTCACCAAATGGTCAGAAGTAATCACCCTGACAATTATCATTAGATCGATCATTACAAAATTCATCCTAAATCAAATCATTTCTCAATTTAGGGTTCCAAAAATTATCATAACTAATAATAGGTCCCCCTTAGAGAACCCCAAAGTTCACAAAATGTGCGATAAGTTCAACATATCACCCCACTAAACCTCTTTGTACTATCCACAAGCTAATGGCCTAGCTGAAGCCACCAAAAAAACCTTAAAGTCAATTCTAGTCAAAATTATTAGAGATTCCAAGCGAGATTGGCATCTGCAGCTTTATTCAGCACTATGGGATTACAAGACAACCATCAAGGCACCTACAAGGTAAATCTCATAATCACTCATGTTTCGTTCTAAAGTTATTTTACCCATAGATATTTAAATACCCAATCTTCACATCTCCCTTTAAGTCCTCCTCAATTAGGAAGAATATAAAGAGGGTCAATTCACTAAATTAAAACTCTTAGATGAACATCAAATTATTGGCGTAAATAATCACATTGTTTATGCTGACTATATGAGCAAATAATACACAAGAATGTTCGTGATCACCTAATCCATGTAGGAGATCTTGTCTTTAGACTTGACAGTTGAATCGATAAGAAGAAAGAAGAGGGTCAAAAATTTAGACCCAACTAGTTAGGTCCCTACCTAGTGGCAAAAGATTTTAACAATGGAGCCTATCAAATATCAACTCTAGAAAGCAAAGAGTTTGGTGAGTACATGAACTCTTTGCATCTAAAACACTTTTATATCTAATTCTTACATATCACCCTATCCTTACCTGCATTACATTTTCATACGTTTCATTTCCACCAGCATATTAGAGGTGTTGTTGGTTTCATGATTATTAGTTGGTTAGTTTATATAATATAGAAACCTTCAAAATGTAGCATATCACATTTATCTCATTCTCACATTTCTCTATCACCCTGTAGTAGGTATTCTCAAAATCAACATGTCAACTTGGTTTTTGTCTTAGTTATTACAAGTAGAGTACACCTCTTTCCCACATCTTCTTTCCTCCATTCCCCTTTGCTCATAAGGATTAGGTCATCTTCTTTTTTCTTGTAGAATTTTGATTTATGGTTTTCATTATTTATCATCTCACATTTCTCCTATTTTCCCCCTTCATTCATTATCGCAAATTGAAAGTCATATGTTGTGTGAATGAAGTAATTAAGTAATCACATGTAAAACAAATATTAGTGAAACTGTAGTCACATCTAATACATCCATTACATTAAATCATCTGCATACATTTTATTTCTGCATATACATAAACATGTATCACATTTCCTCCCTCATTGGGGGTGAGGGGGTTATTGATTGTATCTTCATGATAGATGTCCCACTTCGTAGGTCATGTTGATACCTCATTCTATCATTTGTTAATGTTTTGCATCTCATCCTCACATGGGGGGAGTTTTTTCCCACTAGGTTTTCTCCTTCTCTTCTTTTTTGAGGGGTTTTTTGAATTGTAAATGGGTACCTTATTAGGCCTAGTCGTTGTGACCCATTCTTATTTACTTTTGTAGGCTTTTCCCCCATGTTGCACTTAAGGGTAAAAGTTTTATCCTCATATCTGGTACCTTTCTGGGGTCTTTTTCTCACTTCCCAGTGTGAAAAGGGTTATTCTCCTACCCAGTTCCATCACTTAGACCTTTTCACACCTATTTAAGCTTATTTTCGGGTTTTTTTCTCTTTTATCCCACATTTCATGTGTTGTTAGTCTCTTAGGCGGTATATCCTATATATACTTACCTCTTGCTCTCATTTGAGATATAAAGAAGTATGTGAAGGCTTTACATTAACATTCGTGTTGAATATAATACAATTTATTCTATCAATTTTGGTTTCCTTGATATGATTTTCATTCACTCATTTTAATTATTGGATAGTTTTTCAACCAAATCTTACAGAAGTAAGGATGTTAATGATGTCCTTCCTTAGATTGGGGATCACTAATCCCTCAACTTGAGAAATTCTCACTTTGCTCTTCGTACCCACATCAAGTGTGCCAGAGTATCCAAAATGATCTACCCAGCTACAAGCCTCGTGATAGCTATCAACATCATGGATAAACACTAATCGACTGGTTGTAGAGAGACTAGTGATTCAATACACATCCATGAGATTGATCATCCACTCTCTTGGGGCATCAGGGAAACATAAGTGTTCCAGTCAGGGTCCCAATAGGTTAATAGGTCACACAATATCTAGCTAGAAGAGGGGGTGATCCCCACTTATGTTATATGAAGTATCCCCATTCGATCAAGTAGGGCCAAGTCATCGATCATTAGAAGTAATAAAACTTGAGAGACCCAATTTTAATCCCATGCTATACTCCATATAATGTAATCCCACTATAATAAATTAAAAAAATAAAACTTAATTCAGTAGAAAAACCAATTCTACCTTTCAAACAAGTCAAATTCTACACATTTTCTCAATACACAAAACCACCCAATTTGTAGGTGATGGTTACAAAACCACCTTACAGTGGTAACATAACCACCCCAAATGGTTCTATAACCAATTTAAGATGGTGATGTAGTAACTGCACTATGGTGGTTATGTAACCACCACCCTGCAAAGGGCAGTCATTTTGTAACCCAAGCGATGGTTTTACCCGCCACTCATGTATCCCCGAAAACCTCCCAAATCTAACAATTACACAAATCCAAAACCTAACCTCCCAAGTCAAATTTATCCAAAACCTAACAAATTTAATAAATCCCTAGTCTACCCCCCCCCCCACAAAAAAAAAAAAAAATTACGATGCAGTGAAAATTTTCAAATTCATTGGATTTTATCTTAGTTTTGATCAAATTTTCAAATCTGGGGCACAAACAAAAAAATTAAAAAAACCAACCTGATCCTGTCTAGTAGCACCTCCCACTGGTATGTTCACTATCCTCTCATTATTATCATTCTATTGACTAATTCTACACTCAAAACAGTTACTAACAATCTAGAGATCAAACCCTGTCTCAAGGCAAATGGCACAAATGAATTATTTTTGGCAAGTTTTTGAATATATTGGGCCCTAAACTAGCCATTTTACTTCAAAAGATTTCCAATTTTGGCATGTTATTTTCATTTAATGCTTATTATCACATGTATAAGTCATTTTTCCTAGATCTCACAACTCAAATTTCTACCACTAACATTTTAACAAGTTTCTCTATTCCTTGTAACAAATTTTATGGTTTTAGAGGTACACATGACTTAGCACCAAGTTTAATCCCATGACAAGATGTTCCAGGTAGTATGATCTTCCCTACACATATGGTATGTATTATTTCTATGTTTTGATTACATAGTTTGTTTTCTACTTCTCTTTAAAATCACACTTGAATCTCAGCTTTTATCTGCAGGTTACATAGAGTTTCAACTAGATTCACTTTGTTGTTCGGGTAAGTAAGGTAAGTATTCCTAACCTCTCATTTCCTTTCTATATGAACTATTTAGGAATCCAACTTGCTAATTCATGAAAATACACCCTATTGAAGGGGAAACATGTATGCACCTAAATTTACAAGGTGTGATAGTTTCGATACAAATATGATAATGATGCAATGATCTCTTGTTTTGTCCTCCATAGGGAACTCTCTAGCTCTTTCCCCTCCCTATACTTTCCTATTCCTCCCTTAATCCCTTTTGGTCCCCCTAGTTTTGACTTTTCTATCTACTTTCATCTTATTTTAAAAACAAACCATACATAGCATAATCGTTGTTCTAGGTGATGAAACTACCCTACTCCATTATGAAACCACTCTTTATTTTACAAAATTGTTGCAATGGTTATGTAAATTAGGCAGTGGTTTTGAGATAAATGGGTGGTTTTGTATTAAACCTATGGTGATCATGTAACTTACAGAGGTGGTCTTGTTATCTTAAGAGGTGATTATATGACCGCCCCCACATAAAGTGGTGGATCTGTCACAGTTCAAATGTCTTCCAAAATTAGTTCCCATGTCTCTAGTTTTGATGCATTTTATATGACTAGTGCCATGTTTTTTATTTTAATCACCTTATGTTCACCTCCAATCAGGCCCAACTCACTCCCTCTTCTATTTTTGGTCCACTTTAGTTCCTCTTAAGTTGAACTCATTGTTAGACTTAATTGAACTCCTCCATGTAAGCTCTCATCTCTTCTTGCAAGAAGGCCAATTTTAGACTGATTTTATATTCGAAGATTACCATTAGAATTTGATATTATAAAAAATTTTGAGCCATAATATTGCTATAATTTCCAAAATATTTGGCCTCTATTAATTTTGAGCCGACTACACAGTTGTAGGTGAAGAAGTGCTCTTAACGAGAGCAACTCAAAATTTGCAAGCCAAGACATTAGCCAGCCTCAGTTCAACTACTCTCTATTTGTGGTTGTCTCCTCTTTTCCCACCTTGCTCTAGAATTTATGCATCCTCTAACTAAATAATTTTCCATAATTTATATAAGATCATACAAAACTAACATACTAAGAATTTTCATATCAATATATCACATGCACTTCAACTGATTTATGCTAGAATTAGGTTAGAGTTCTCTTGATTTCCAATTTTTTTTTATTAAATTAGATTTTAGTACAGTTTCTTGTTGTGATAGATTAATTTTCTTATTTATAAAAAGAGCAAATTTGATAGTGAAAGAGACTTGTCCCTTTTCATTTGTCTTTGCTACAAAAATAAGATAGTTTTGATTTGTATTTGCATTTTAGTAGATTAGTTTCCATCCAATTAGAAATACATTTTATCAATCATTTTGGAGAATATCTTAGTAAATATTAAAATTAATTCCAGCCAAGACAACTATTTCTTTCCAAGATCTTGACAAGTCTCTTACACCATAATCAATCATCTAGGCAATCATAAAAACATAAACAACCATAGGTGTATGTACAAGGGTAGTATATTTATGATTTATTTTGTTTTGGAGAGTCAAAGGTATTGTAATTTTTATCTTTTAAAACATAAAATTAGAACTTGCATCTCTTTCTTTCATCTTAGTAATTCATTTAAAAAGTTTGTTTGTAGCAAATTAGAGAAGTTGAAAAACTAGTTTAGTTCTGCTTGTGAACAAAGAAAATTAAAAGAAAGTATTTGTTGCTAATACTTTGAATTAGATTTATTATCACATTGATTGAATGCATAGATTCAATTTAAACATTTAGTTCATCTCATATAAAACAATCAAAACAAGCAAAAACATTGTTATCTAGTTTACATATAAAAACAACTAGGAAAAACCAACATCTTGCACAGTAGTATAGGTTATTTATCTCTTTATTTACATGTATTATAAATAGTGAAAAGGATTAAAAATAGATTTTTTCTTCTTTAACATTGAGTTTTGTTATTCCTTTACTTTTAGTATTTCATTTTCAGCAAACAAGCACTTCTACAAAACTAGGAAAAGCCTAAAAATGATCAAAACAAACAAAAATAGTGACAAAAGCCTTGCTAACACATTCAAGCCATATAAAATTAACATTAGAGAATCATTCAAAAACATTTGAACAAGAGAAGGGAGATCTAAACAGGTTTAGGGTTAGATCTGGCAGAGTCTGTAAAAAATGGAGAGCAGAGGGTGAGAGAATTTTTTGAATCATGCATCTGAATGAGAAAAGGGAAATGGAGATGGGGATGGGACCATGGAGCTTAGGGATAGGTAGGGTGAAGGGTCTATGTTATGACTTCATAAACAATATTTTGATATTCACATGGTCGAGGAAAAGTTATTTTTGGAAGGAGAACCCAGTGTTTCTGACAAAGAGGGCATCCTAATAGGTAAAGAAGTGGTCAAAATGGATATAGGTAAGTCATCTTAGATCTCTAAAATCAAAGGTTTAACATAGGATAAGAAGGAAATACACCCTATGGAAGAATTTGAGACCATTAAAGATGATATCAAATATCAATATTCAATTTAAACACTTGCATAATTTTGCTTCTTCTTACACAGTGCATTGGTGAAAAATGGGACTTGGAATAAATTTGCTAATCGAATTTGATGGTCTTTAAAAGTGTCAGGATCTTGCTCCACCAATTAGAGCATATATGATTACCTCTTGTATTAGCAACTAAACACAAAATTTAACCAGAATGACAAGTAACTAGAAATATGAAACAACACAGGAATATGAGAGACAATACACAATTGTATTAATAATCACTCAGAAGAAAATACAATAAAGAAGATGCCACTTCTTCCACCTCAAAGGCTTGCCACACCTCGAGACCTTCTTCCCTCTCTCTCACGGTCCCAACAATCAACTCCAATACAGAATTGATGTTCACCTCCACCAATCAGTAACACGCTGCTAGTACACCAAGCACGCAATCGTACTCCAAGTAGATCTCCTGCTCTCTGCTATCACCTGCAAATCACCAGACCTTACTCACCATTGTAGATCTCCAAAAGAAGCCATGCACACCTGCTGACCAAGATCATACATACACGAAGAACCCTTTTGATTCTCCAAACTAGCACCCACACTTGGTACTGTGGCACTAGGAGGAACACACCATTGCTCTCTTCTCTCAGAAGGAGCTTATTTAGCTCTCTTACTCTCTAGCACTAGTTTACAATACAACCCATGAGTCTATTATATAGATCTCATGCTTACAATAATTAGACTATCTTAATTACAATAATTAGACTCGCAATTCTAAGACTATAATTAGCCTTTAACATGCAAACTAACAGTCCAAAAATAGACTCTCCAGAATCTGCATGCAAACTGCATGCTCACACACAGGTTGTCGATGTCGGTTCCTCCTAACCGATGTCGGCCAACTTGTAACCGACGTCGGTTGCTTCTGCACTACTATCTGAGCGATGTCGGTTGATCAGACTTACGTCGGTTGCCTTGCAACTCGTTCTGCAACTCTTCGCAACCTCTGTAACTCCTCGTGTTTGCATCTTGGTGAAGCTTTTAGCTCCACAACCTAAAAATCTCCCACTTGGAGATAAATAGTTGCACCTGTACCTGTACCTGTACACCATCTAATTTATTCCCTAGCTTGTATCCCTCTTCAAGCTCCAACCTGAAGACCACCCACCACACACCCTGTGATGCCTTTCTTGTCATCCAAGTAACCTGCCACATTCGAACCTACATATCCATGTAGTGAAGACCTTGACCCTGCATAACATGAATCCCTGCTGTTGGTCCCTCTCAGATACTTAAGAATCCATTGAACTGCCCTCCAGTAGTCCTTCCCTGAATTGGCTCCAAACTTTCTGACAACTCCCACTGCTTGGGAAAACTCAGGTCTACACTAGACCTCATGTGATTTCGAACACTGTTCTAAGCTAAGCTTGAACTCTCCAGCCCTTGGTGTGCTTTTCGATTCTGCATCCTGCATCCTGAACCTCACCAACACCTTTTTCACATCAGCTTCCACTAGAGATCAACTTGTGATCTTCCATGTCTCTTATGCCAAAGAAATTCGATGCTCCAAATTCTTCATGACATGCCACTTAACTAACCTTACCTTTAGCTCAGCAAAACCCTGTATGTACGAACCTGCTAGCATATCACCCACATACAGTAACTGGATAATGTCGCGACTCATCATCCACCTGATAAGACAAACACAATGGTTACACTGACATTAACTGAAGCCCTGCTTTGTCATCCACCTATCAAACCCTGTACCACTATCTTACAGCTTCCTCAAGACTTTATACCTTGGCCTTCCGTCTCACGTATCCATCCACTCTCTTCTTTAACTTGGGAATCTATCCATCTTTCAGTGCTTTCTTCCAGCTGACAACTCCACCAACAAACTCCTGTTTGGTTCTTCTCCAAGGACTCACACTCCTCATCCATGTCAAGCTCCCACTATTTTTGGATTCTACCTGCATTGCCTCTTCACATCTTCCTGATTTTCGACCATCAGTAATCAACTAGTAAGAAGGTGAACAACGAATATGAGGTTCACTTACCCTTTCTGACCTCCATATGGGCGTTTGAGACTTGTTGACAGCTTGTTGTCCACCCAATATCCGTTCTAGTGACCGATCTCAGCCATCTACCAGTCTGCAACTGATCGACGTCGGTTCACTACACTGACCCTGACTGTTGACGTCATTTTTATGGCTGACACCAGTATCCCTTATGTCGATGTCGGTTCCTATCTGACCGATGTCGGTCTTCATGTTGCCGACGTTGATTACTGTCTGACCGACACTTGTACCTGTGTTTGCCTGTGAGTGATGACTTTTTACCCGCGAGCTCCTTTTGGATCAAAACCCTATTCAAATCAACACAGCCCTGCTCAAAATAATTCAGTCCCCTTGAACTGATCTCTGTCTGTCATCTTCTCCATGAAAACCAAGGCTTTCAAGTTCTTAAGTTTGTCAAAAACATCTGACCTCTGCTTAAAAACTTGCATTCCCCTCCTACATATGTGACTAAGCCTATGAAGCCACATCTCTACAACAAAAGGTGAATCAGCAATATAAGTAGATAGATAAAGTATACCTACTTTCTTACCACCATCTAATTTAAGTGCATCCGCTGTGAGAGTTATTGTGCATCTCCCATCACCCAACTTTTTTGAAGAAATTAGACTCGTCTCCAAGACTGGTACCTGCATGACCTTCAACACCTGTGTGTTATCCATCTGCATTTTCAGCTTCACTTCCCCTTCGTCAATAATCTGACAAGGCTCACCAACCCCTAAATAAATCTCTCCAAAGTCTCCAAAGACATACCCATGAAAAGATGCTCTATTTTGGGCTGCATGGAAAGAGGCAAAAGAATCTGTAAACAAAGATTCTACTTTATCCAGAGCAACCTGTGCAACATCACCTGCAACATCTTCTTCTACACGTTGATCTTCTACCGACCAACAATCTTCCTTTACCTGCTCTTTCTTTCCATCAATCGGACCATTCGTGCTATTCAGTTTCTCCATTCGTAGCTTACTTTCTTCTGCCATTGCTATACTCCCACTCAATCTGAAACCCCTGAGAGTGACCTGTAATCAACAAACACTAACCAGATCTGAAACCACTTGTTAGTGAACCCAACCAAAAGCTCTGATACTAACTGTCAAGTTGGTACCAACCTGGTCAATCTGCTCAACCTGCTCTGATACCAACTGTCAGGATCTTGCTCCACCAATTAGAGCATATATGATTACCTCTTGTATTAGCAACTAAACACAGAATTTAACCAGAATGATAAGTAACTAGAAATATGAAACAACACAGAAATATGAGAGACAATACACAATTGTATTAATAATCACTCAGAAGAAAATACAATAAAGAAGATGCCACTTCTTCTTCCACCTCAAAGGCTTGCCACACCTCAAGACCTTCTTCCCTCTCTCTCACGGTCCCAACAATCAACTCCAATACAGAATTGATGTTCACCTCCATCAGTCAGTAACACACTGCCAATACACCAAGCACACAACCGTACTCCAAGTAGATCTCCTGCTCTCTGCTGTCACCTGTAAATCACCAGACCTTACTCACCATTGTAGATCTCCAAAAGAAGCCATGCACACCTGCTGACCAAGATCATACATACACGAAGAACCCTTCTGATTCTCCAAACCAGCACCCACACTTGGTACTGTGGCACTAGGAGGAACACACCATTGGTCTCTTCTCTCAGAAGGAGCTTATTTAGCTCTCTTACTCTCTAGCACTAGTTTACAATACAGCCCATGAGTCTATTATATATATCTCATGCTTACAATAATTAGACTATCTTAATTACAATAATTAGACTCGCAACTCTAAGACTATAATTAGCATTTAACATGCAAACTAACAGTCTAAAAATAGACTCTCCAGAATCCGCATGCAAACTGCATTCTCACACATAGGTTGCCGACGTCGGCTCCTCCTGACCGATGTCGACCGACTTGTAACCGACGTCGATTACTTCTACACTGCTATCTGACCGATGTCGATTGATCAGACCAACGTCGGTTGCCCTGCAACTCGTTCTGAAACTCTTCGCAACCTCCGTAACTCCTCCTATTTGCATCCTGGTGAAGCTTTTAGCTCCACAACCTAACAAAAAGTCCCAAGCTCATGAGAATCTATTATCAATATATTTTATACTTTTGTATCAATATTATTTTATTTTAATATACCTTATATCACAAGACTCTTGTAAGTATTTATAATGTTTCATCACTTCATCCAAGTATTTTACCTTCAATTCAGATGTGTATGATTCCTCAAATGATAAAAAGATACATTTCAGTCCACACATTAGAAACAAAACGCCTCTTGAACATTGAGAGCAATATCACTTTTATTTCCTTTAGCAACTTTATATAAAGTGGCAAACCCAACACATAAAGATAATTCATTTATAATTTTTATACTTCTTTCTATATTTCCTATAGTCGTTCGACATTAAACAAGCTTCTATTACCTTGGCGCCATTACACCAGACAACCAAAGGTGGATCCTTTACAAATCTCTTCTTGCCCTGCTTCACCATTTTAATAAGTTCACAAAAGAATTTGAAATACATATACAGACCTTACAAAATCTTAAAACCATTGATTTCAAATCATCAGGTGAACCAATTATTTACACATAACACATCTACAGTTACCCAAATAAGTAAGATACCTAACGTGTAACATAATTCAATGCAAATTTTCTAGTAGATAGATTTTTTTCGTTAAGCTATCCTCACAACCATTTCCATAAAAAAAAACCTACAAATCCATAAACAAATCACTTTCCTCAACTAAAGCCCTTTTTATTAAGAAAGATTCCACCAACTCACCTGATAAAAACCCTTGCAAGAAATTTAATGTTTTTAAATGAAACCCTACAAAATTGAATCTTTTTTCCATCAGAGAACTTATGGTTAAGGCTCTTCCTCAAATATTTGGTAGTTTAGTCTAGTGCATGTAAATACTTTGAGCTTCATAAATGGCACTGAAATTACCCTTAATGTAGTGAGACATTTTGTCAATACACTTTCCATGCAAACTTAGAATGCTCAACTTTTCCTACCTTCGGAGCCAATATAAGGTAGATCTGAATAAATCCCACTTAGCATTCATAACCATACAACTGGTCTATATCTTCTCCATAGTCATTTACTTTACACAGATCCCTGCAATTGCTCACACAGTCTTATATATCAATGTTTCAAACACAAAATCCTTCAAAAGTCTCAAATTATATTTAAATGCTAATTAACCAACAAAAATAATATATGACCCTCCACAAAAAACAAATCTCAATTTGCCAGACCGTGTCGACTTCGGAGGCACTGTTCCTTCAACTTCACCAGCTCAATTTGTTTGAGTCTTTTCATTTATGAATCTATCCAAATAAAGAATTAAGCCTTGAATCTACACCTATAGGTGGTAAAATAAAGGAAAGGAATGCATTTGTTTCTATGTCGATTTGTCAAAAACTTGCACAAACTTTTTACTGAACCATTCATCCCATAATATAAAATTTGTATGTGTTTTGTTTTTGAATAATAAGTGAAATATTAAGTTTACCAAACTCTACTTATTCTAGACCCAACTACCATGCAACACAATTGGAAATTGTGAATGATTACATGTTGTATATTGCATGATAATCACAAGAGACTTCTAACTATTCATTTTGATGAGGCCACCGATTGCATTATTTTATAGCCTCATCCATACCTAGTATATATCTTTTTCTATGTAAATCCCCATAACCATCCATGACTCATGCAAATGAATGATTGAATTTATGATTTTATGTGTGCATACACACACACACACATGTGTGTGTGTGTGTATATATATGTATATACATATATGTATATACATACATACATATATACATATCTATACACACACACACACACACACACACACACACACACACACATATATATATATATACATGCATATATATATATATATATATATATATATATATATATATATATATATATATATATATATATATATATATATATATATATATATATATATATATATATATATATGTTATGAATTAATGATGTTTTCTCTTTGATTAAATTATACTTGTGTAACCTTATTTAACAAACATTTGAAAGGTAACATAAGACTGCAGGAATCTTGTCTGGGCACAACACTTATAGAGAAGCCCACAACAAAAAGGGATTCCACCTACAGGTTGCCTATAATAACTACTGGATTCCACCTACAGGTTTCTCATAGCAACTGTTGGCTTCCACTTACAGGCTACCCATAACAACCGTTGCTTCTACCTGCAGGGTGCCCATAACAACTGCTGACTTCCACCTATAGGGTGCCCATAGTAACTATTGGTTTCCACCTGTAGGTTACTCATAGCAACTATTGGTTTCAACATGTAGGTTGCCTGTAACAACTATAGGCTTTCACTTATAGCAACTCACAACCACTATGTAGAGCAGAACTATTATTGTGATAAGATGTGATTATATATTAAGGACACATCCAGCTATCTTAGGAATTGAGTGGATGATTGAAGAGGATCCTCCATAGTTGTCGTATGGACTCCTCACGTGCAAAGAATCTTGGATGTGTTGTCAAAGATGAGTAAGATAAGGATAATGAAAAGGAGACAAAAAAAGGAAAACAACAAAATAGTATATATTGTCCTTAACCCAGTTAGGCCTAAAATAAGCAACTTCAGTTACTAACCACTTGAAGGTTGACTAGGGTAGTTCCCAAAGTATTTTTACCTTTCTTGGTTTAGTTTTTTTAGTTAAAGCTACTAAAACTACCTTATGTGTTTAATGGCAGAACCTAATGAGATTAAGTGTTGAATATATAATAACAGAGTAGTAGAATTATAGAAGTCATTGCATTCTGAATATTGTAATCCTTTGTAGTAATCTTTAATTTCTACGGATGTGAGTAATGAGAAGGTTGATTCTGTAAGAAGATTTTGTAAGTATCTCATATAAGAACTGGAACTCAGTTTTAAACGAGGAAGGGCCCCCTCGGAAGGAGTTGCAGTGAAGATCCTGACCCTCTTTAGTTTAAGTGTGTTGTGTAAGTTGATTTCATTACTATTTTGATTATATAAAGTGTGATGCATTGTGATTCATAAGTGTGAAGTATTTATGTATTTTTGTTATAATAATTTCATAGTATAACTATCTGGTGAATTCAGTATAAATTCATTGTACTACAACTAGTAAGCAAGATAATCTAGAAATCAATAATGCATATATAGTGCTAACATCCTTGAAAAGCCTACGTACCCTGGGTTGACAATTAATGTTAATCAGACTTGAGAATCTAGTATTAACTAGGTAATAAGTCTGCACAACACATTCCACTTATATTGGCATATAAAACACTTCTAGACACATATATGTCTTCCTAAACATGCGTAATATGAATATAAATTTAGATCTTAATATAAATAAAATAGAAACTTACATAATAATATGTGATTGAACTCCAACTGTAATAAATTATTCTTATAAATTCTTACTTCCTTACAAATCTTCATTATTGACTCTCCTAACACACCTCTAATCTATATACACTTCCCGAAGGATTACATAATTCTCTTTATACTAATTCATTTACTTTATTAACCTCCTAGATTTATGGTTTCACCCTTATCTATATTTCTACCTTTGTTGTGGATATGCAACAAATCCAACCACTTTTCATTCTCTCGAACACGCTTAATTTGGTTTTTTTTTTACAATAACAATAATTGATTTAACTATTCCACCTATTTACTATTAATTCTCACTCTATTAATTTTAACCTATTTTACCCTCCTAGTCCTCTCAATAACTATGACCAAGTACTAATTTATATATTTACATGCTTGTGTTGTTGCTCCTGCATCAAAAGATGATAAAGATAGTCATATTAGAGTCTTTACATCTCTCATTATTTGATCTTCATCCAGAATGGACTAGGCACTGGTTGGAAAGTTTATGGGGGCTAGACCTAACATTGATTTATTCAGATCATGGGCCATAGAAAAATGGAAACCTAAAGGACATTTGGAAATCTGGCAATGGTGAATGGGTTTTTTATGATCATACTCAATATTTTTGAAGATTGTGCCTGAATTTTAGTAGGAGGTCCTTGGTTCTTTGGAAGATCAGAGCTCTTCTTAAAGAAGTGGCATCCAAGTTTTGATCTAGAATAAAAAAACATTAATTTAATACCCGACTGAGTTTGTCTTCTTGGTCTTCCAAGTGAGCTTTGGGAGGAAGATCTCTTTATCAACGTAGCTAAGACTTTGGCTATTTGATCACTTTTAATCCAGCTACAAAATCTAGATCTAGATTCATACATGCATGTTTGTGTGAATACTTTTGTAAATAAAGATATTCTTTCTTCGGTGTTCTTACACACCCCTTTTGGCATCCAGACCCAAAAAATCAAGTTTGATATAACTGTTCTATTATGTGAAAAATGTCATATATTGGGTCACCTGACTAAGGTTTATCCCATAGCTAATCAAAATAAATCAACGCAACATAAACCTACTTGGCATATAAAAGGATGCATGAATTTTAAAGAAGCAGAAATAAATCAAACTTTAGAAGTAAATTCATAATAGGGGATGAATAAAGACTCCCCCGACCCGCCCCCCCCGCCCCATCCCCCCCATTGAGTCTTAGAAAGACAAGGTTGTGCGTTCAAAAGAAGAAAATATATTAGAAAAAGCAGTTCAAGAAGAGAGTAAGCAGATTGAAGAAGAAAACAAGAATCCTTTAGAGGGAGTTTACACAAAATATATAAGACAAATACATAGCTGGGAGTTTGACTAGGTGAAAGACTCACATGAATCAGATTCAATAGTCTTGAAGATAGAAAAAAAGGTGGAGGAGAGTCTATCTTAAAAACTTCTAAATTTTTTAAATAAATTTGATCGCCTAGAACAGATGGAAGAGGAACAAGATATTACATCTTGATTTCATCATATGATTTTAACCTTTGAATCCATGGATTTAATATGGTTAATAACTAATGTTAATTACTTTGATTTGAGCATTATGACACGTACTATTATGAATAGTGATATTGTTGATTAGTATACATGATGTTATATTTATATTTAATTATTTTATGCATTACAAATGTATACTTGTTAGTCTTGCATCATTGGTTTATATATTATGACGACTCAAACTGACTACATATTTATTGTGAGGTGGATGCAGGATTAGTCTTACCCTCAAACCATGATGAGGGAGAGCATCATCGGAGAGGATGGTGCAGATGGGATGATTGCAGGATGATAGAAGAGAAATGTTAGTAACCTGAACTCATATACCACCATAAATTGACTTGTTAATCCTTTACATTGATCTGGTTTACTAGTATTATGCTTATGAATGCTTGGATAGTTTGTATTGATTATGTTTCAACTGTGCATTAAATGGAATGAATTTATTTATTTTAGATAGATACAAAACTTTTGATCAAAGCAACAATTGATCACAATTCAATGGCCACAACCAGTCAATACTAGTAATATGGCCATAACCAATTAACACCAATAATACCACCATAACCAGCGAATACCAATAATACCGCCACAACCGGTGAATACCAATAATACCACATAATACTGCCACAACTGATGAATACCAACAATACCACCAAAACTGATGAATACCATTTAAATATCCACAACCAACTTAATACCAATGATCGGCCACGACCAACCTCTGATACCTCTTAGATTTGAACCTGGGTGGTGCATGTGACAACCAAGT
This sequence comes from Torreya grandis, assembly GCA_037957365.1. Lineage (NCBI taxonomy): Eukaryota > Viridiplantae > Streptophyta > Pinopsida > Cupressales > Taxaceae > Torreya > Torreya grandis. The sequence continues at coordinate 1,155,590 of JARHVA010002006.1, read as the reverse complement.
TACTTTACCAACACACCCTCATCTCATCGGTAATGAAATGAATTTATTCCCTGTAGTATTAAAATAGATTCTATTGGTTACAGTGATCATTGTGTTTGTGAGATGCTTTATTATGTGTTTTATTAAACTACGTTATTTAATGCATCTTTCAATAAGAAATAAAGATGGTAATTAAATGTTATATTTATCTTGTCAAAATAATGATTTATTATAATCTTAAGTTGTTTGATTATTGTATTGGACAATTATTGAATTATAATATTTAACATATTTTTTATACTAAACATATATGTGAAACATCATAATTTGAACTTATTCATTAAATGACTTATCTTATGATTAATCAAGTTGACTTGATTACTTAGCATTATAATTGTTGCATGAAATTCTTTGATGACTTTGTTTGAAAAATATATTTTGGAAGCTTCGAAGAAAAGGTGAAGTTGAGTTAACTTGGTATTAACTTGTGTAATTAATGGAGGTTAATTTGAAGTCTAGTTGGATTGAATATTTTATTTTGGATAAACTACTTTGGACTGTGAGTTTATTATTTGGGGAACAAAGCCTGCAATTGGGGTTAACTCGGTGTTCTGCCATTAGTGGCATGCAAAAAATTGAACTGTGCATGGAAGGAAAAAGGGTATTAAGAAGGAATTAGAAAAGGATTTTTGGACACATGGAGAAAGAGAGTAGGAAAGAGGAGATTGAGCAAAGGAGAGAGACCATTTTCAATAGAGGGCTAAATGTACCAAGTTGGTGCAACATTAATTTGATAGTATATTATTCAGTTAGAATGGAATTTTGTTTATGGGTTTTTGTGTTTTATTTTTTGTGAGAAAAACCCATAGGGTGCGAATGAAGGGCTCTATGGATGTCTTGGCGATCCACAGACCCCTGTATTCGACCCTAAGAACAAGCAAAATATATACCCCGAATTAGAATGGAGATATATTTTTGAAACCCTTTTCTAAATCTGTAGTTTGTGTAAGATCAAGTGTGGATTTCGCTATGAAATTATTTTAATAGATATATATAAATAAATTTATATATCGGTCCACTTAGGTAAAGACATTCGAAATAAAAATCATATATATATATATATATATATATATATATATATATATATATATATATATATATATATATATAACAAATTTGAGACTTAGAAGATTTGCATATAAAAAAAAGTATATATACAACAATTAATATATACTTTTTTTATATGCAAATCTTCTAAGTCTCAAATCTGATATATATATATATATATATATATATATATATATATATATATATATATATATATATATATATATATATATATATATATATATATATATATATATGTTTACATATATATATTCATAACAAATCAAGACTACAAGGAAATAATTATACATCATAGCATATGAACAACGATATTAACCTAGTGTCCTGGGTGGAAAAATAATAGGAAAAATATGTTTATGTTTATTTATATTCATTTACAGCGAATTGAAGACCTGATATATATATTTTTTCACTACATATGATTGAACATCTATTTTAAACCCTGTAAATCGAGATTTAGAAGATGTATGAATGAGCAGAAATGAAATATCTGCATATACACAAATACAAAGAGGATAATATTCCTTAGGAAATAAATAGAATAAAATATGTATTTGTTTTTATATATAGGCTAGGTGTTTTATTTGTAAAGTTGTATATAACAATGACTTATATAAGAGGAATCAAACCATTACCAGATGGAATTAGTGTTGCATGAGGGTTTGAATAATTAGATTTTGTTATGCTAAATTGAAAGTTAAAGCTTACATCAAATCGATTACATTAGAAAACATGAGGAATATGTTTGTGTGAATTGTTTATATTTACAGCGAATTGGGTTTTCAAAAGTAATGTATACAAAAAAATAAATGAACACACACACACACACACACACACACACACACACACTAGTGTTCCTGTATATATTTAAAACAGGGCACTAACTAGTCAACGTTGTATACAAACAATGACTAGTAAAAGGGCTCACACCATTAATTTATGAAATTTAGTGTGGCGTAAAGATTTAGATTCCAGATTATAGCATATAGAATATAATACTTTGGCTGGAAATAATATCATATTCCTAAAATTAATTGGTATGGCATCTATTATTAGTGAATGGCTTAAGGGGGTGATTATATCAATAAAATATGTTTGTGCAATAAATAATATTAAAGGTAAAACATTGCTAATATAGCTGTAGATAGCTAACTGACGAATTAAAATTTAGTATGAAGTTTTTAATATATTTTCCCCAGAGTGGAAATATATTATTTATTGAGTTTTTAGAAAAGAAAACTAGTTAACTCAGTTGAGTTAAATAAATGAAAATAAATAATACACACACATATATATAGTATTTCATATATATGTTGATATTGCTGAAGCATGTATTTAGTTTCAGCTAAATCTTTAAACTAAACCTAACTTATCAGTGATAATAGTTAAGTTATTGTGTGCAAGTAATCAAAATTATTAATAATGGCTTAAGTTGTTATAATTTAAGAAGAAGTTATTTTGTGGTTGGAATTGTTTATTTCCATAGTAAATCTAAATTTATACTCGGTTGTGTTTTAACAAAAAGAATGTTTGTTATTAAACCCTGTATAAATTCAATGATGCTTGAAAACAAATTTAGTTATGAGTGATTAGTATGAAATATCCTTTTTAATTTGTTATACTTGGTTGGTATGAACGATGTTGGACTATGCTTTAAATATCAGTTAATAATAAGTAATTATGGACTTATTGTTATCATACTCGGTTAGTGTGATCTTGTCAAATAGTACTTATTTATATCTAATATTATTTGTATGTTATTATGGTCTTTTGTTTAACACACCCAGATGTTATGATTATGTATGGACTATTTATTTGTTATATACATAACAATAGCATGCATATAAATTCATTTTATACATTTGAAGAGAAAAATGTAAAGTTAGATTATTTCCATATTTTAACATGTTCATATTTCAGCTATCAGGAATAATCTAAATGAATCTTTAAAGTTGTATTATGCTATGTTATGTATATTATGGGTCCCGCATTGACGATACTAATCAGGCAGTGAGACGGACTTTTCAAGCCTAGTTAGCATCACTAATGTTGGGTATGGATAATCCAATCAAGTGATATGTTCTGAAATTGATTGATCCATGTGATCACATGTTATTTAAAACTTTGATCAAAATAATGTTCGATTGACATTGTCATTTCATATATTTGATTTGCATGTTGTGGGATATCATGTTAAAAAACACATTTTCTTTATGATACACATCATGTAGTAGAAATCTTATAGCACATGGGGTACTAGCATGTCTTATTATGGATTCATGTACCATTCTATTTGCCTATCCATGAAGGGAGGGCCATTCCCAGATAGGGGATTATATGGGGGATCATTTATCTATGGTTGGCGAGGAAAAGTGCTCGGATGATGCTCTCCCTCTCTCAATGTAGTACATACTTGGAGACAACACTTGAGGTTATCAGAGATACATGATTTGGTACAACTCAAGCTTCAGAGAGCTGGTTATCTTTATAGTGTATATAAGGCTAAATGCCTATTGAGATTACAAATCTAATATTATTGTACATAAACAACAGTTGTTGTATTGTGAGAATAGTCGTGGTTGTGTCATAGTGTATTTACTTTCTTATGAAGTTGTAATACTTCATGTTGCATTTAGAATTAAAGTTGAAGTTATAATGTTATCTGTTTTGATAATATGTTTTGATTTGAGTTTTTATGATTTTGATTGAATGCTTGTCAAGTTAAAAACAAAAATATTGCATTTTGTTCTAAGTACAACTGGGATGGTTATAACATAGGAGATATTTCATCTTCTTCATTTTCAGAATGTCAAAGACTCAAATTTGAAGTTAGTCAAGGAAAAACTAAAGGCCAAAGAGATTAATCGCCCTGTTTCCTCATCCCCAAAGGTTTTACAAGATGTTTCAGTTGACTCCCAAGAAATCCTCTCAACCCCTACGCATAACATCAAAGCCAAATTCTCTTCCTCTGTTACAACTATAAGATGTACCAAAGGGCCATTTATTCATTTGCCACCTAAAGCTGGGAGATCTTCTAAAAGATAAGTGTTTAAAAAGAACATAGATGTTGAAATTGCAGATGGAATTCAAACCACGTTTCCTTTTAAGGGAGGTCACCCTTCTCCTTTTAGTTAATTATGTTAGTATTTTCTTAGAATATTAGAGGAATGCATAGTTCTTCTAAACAGAATTTTTGCAGAGATTTCAAAAGAAGCTACAAACCTTGTGTCTTGGTCATTCAAGAATCTAAAATTGATGAGGTTTTCTTTGATTCACATAAGAAGATCTATTAGAAGGATACCAGTAGTGTTTGTATTAGTTCAGTTAGAGCTTTTGGTGGTCTTATCACATTTTGTGATAATAATAAATTGATTGGGGAACATTTATTCAAATTGCCTAATCATCTAGTTGTCCTTTTTACAAATTTATTAGATGGCATGCAATGGATTTTGTCCAACATTTATGCTCTTAACTCTGTTCTTGCTTACAAAAAAGTTTGAGATGACTTGATATTTTTTATAAATATTTGTAAGGACTTTCTTGTGTCTTGACTGGAGATTTTAACTCACCCCTTTTTCCAGGTGACAAAAAAAGAGGCAATCAAGTTTTTTTTGATAGTATGGAGGACTTTTCTTCTCTCATTATTGATTTGGTCTTATTGATGTGGAATTTAAAGGCTCTAAGTTCATTTGGAGTAATAGGAGATTGGGAGAAAACTTAATCTAATGCAGGCTTGACATAATTCTCATTTCTATGGATTGGTTGGATCAGAAGGATTTTATTTTAACTTTTTTACCTCGTATAGGGTTCGTATAGGGTCTGATCATAACCCCTAGAGTTGAAAATATTAGAAAAAATTGCTAAAGAGGATATATATCCCTTTAAAATGGAGTATATGTGGTTTAGTCATCCTGAGATCCATGACATAATTATAAAATGGTGGTCCCTGATGGTGAATGGTTTGGTGATGTTCTGGTTGCCTGAAAAAATGAAAAATGTCAAGGTTAATATCAAACAATGGAATAAACTAGTTTTTGAAAATGTACTCATTTAGAAAAAGCTTTAAAAAATGAAATATTATCACTTAAATGTGAAATAAAAAGTAATGGGTATGATGCATACTCGCAAAATAAATAAAAACATCTCCTTTGTGAGTATCATACGATAGCTGATAGAGAAGAGAGTCTATGGAGACAAAAATATATAAATATTTGGCTCAAGGAAGGGGACATAAATAAACATTTTTTCCATATGTCTACTTTGAAGCATAGAGAAGGGCAAATCATCAATTCAATTAAGGAAATCAAGGATAGAGAAGGGTTAATCATTTTTGATAAGGACCTCATTAATTAAGAAAGTGTGTTTTTTTTCAATTTTTTTTTAAAGATGATTTTAAAAGGAATATTTGCATGTCATTTCAGAGTTGGTGTCTCAAAAAGACAATTATTCTCTTGTGTTGCCACTTCTAATAAAGATATTAAAGTTGTAATCTCCAAAATGAACCTTGACAAAGCTCTGAGTCCTGAAGGATTTCCAATAGCTTTCTATCATAAATTTTGGAATATCATTGGAGATGATGTGGTAAATGAATCTATAGAATCTTCTCGGTTGTTAAAATAATTCAATCACACCTTTCATGTTTTGATTCCTAAGAAAGAAGGTGCTATTAACTTTTCTTAATTTCGCCCTACTAGTCCCTGTAACTCCATTTACAATATCATCAGTAAGCTTTTTCTCTTTAAGATTACAACCTATTATGGAATCCATTATTGATGCTCAACAAGGTGGTTTTGCTCCTAGAAGACAAATTAAAGATGAAATTATTGTAGTCCACGAATATGTTCATTATATGGATAAAATTGAAAGAGTCGGAATGGTTATAAAATTCGATATGACTAAAGCCCATGATAGATTAGAGTGAAATTTCTTAGACATAATCATGAGACAGTTTAGTTTCCAAGACAAGTTCAGAAAAATCATAAGATCTTGCACATCTACTTGCATGTTTTTGGTCTTATTGAATGAAGTGGCACAAGATTTATTCAAAAGTGGTAAAGGAGTCAAACAAGGGGATCCCCTCTCGCCATTCCTTTTCATAATTATGGCTGAATCTTTGAGCATATTTACTTCAAATACAGTGAGAATTGGAGAATTAAAAGGTTTTAAGCCAGCTATAAATGTGGATATGGTGATTCATCAATAATTTGCAGATGATACCATTCTTTTGGCAGAGGTGTCTATTAGGGAAGCTAAATTTTAAAGTATAGGAAAGTTTCTTATACTTTAAGTTATATTTTAATATATACTTCAGGATGTTTGAGAGTGGTTTCAGACCTCTAGGAGTTATAATTCAGAGTTTAGATTTTGGAGGGTCATATTGGATTTTAGACTTAGTTAGATTTAAAATTTTAGGATCTCAAACTTAGCCATATTTTAGGGTTTCAGGGAGACATCATAGGAGCTATGAAGATTGTATTAAGGAACACATCTCTCACAAAGTACCACAAGTTAATCTCACCCCATTCCTGGTGCACCCTTTAAGGTGTGCACTTGGGGAGATCGATGCACCGATAGGTTCCTACAAAAAAAATTGTCAGTAAATGATAAATATTAAAATATTAGGTGTATATAGGCCCAAGATGGAAAACCTGCATAATATTTAGAATAATTTTGATTAATGTCAGGGGTATTTGAAACTGTTTGTCTGCATCACAACTCTCCATTCATCGAAGGGCACATTGGGTAGCTAAAGTTGTTCAGTTCATCAATCCAAATCAAAACACCTCTCAACAAAGCCGTTAGTGGGGTGCTCATACAATTAAGACCTTCAACTTTTGGCTTAAGAATGAGTTTTCACATTACAATCTTCCTTCTAGCAAAAGCCAACTTTGACAAGGTGTGACACTCATGGATTTTCCATCATTTTTCATATTATTGTTGTAGTTTAAGAGCATCCTCACTATCTAGATCAATGAATACTTTACTTATAAACAATGTACCCAAAGATTTTTCATAAAATTCCGTGAGGCGTACAAACCTGATTACAATAACATAAACCAAACCTATATTCTCAACTCCATGAAAACATACCTCATTATTTATACCCTGTACATTTAGATTTTTTTAGGAACAATTTAACCAGAGCCAAATTGAAAAACGCAAAATTAAATACTAATAATTACTTAACTAGCAAAGAGCTCACTAAATTGGTAGCTAAGAATTTAAATACACAACCTAAAACTTCTCCATGGAATATAGATTGTACTTACCATAAGACCCTAAAGCTCATGTAAAACAATAAAAATCACAATGGTAAAATATCTCGTGTACTTCTTACACGAACTTTAAGGTTACCAATAAATATTGCCCCAGACTAAAGATTTGCACTATAAATATAAAGAAGAACAAAAGTCTGGGTTACGTTTCTCTTCTTAGATCGGAAGGAGAAACAACAGCTTGGATAGCAAGCTATCTCTGCTGCGATGTTATAAATTCCTGCAGGCATCTGGATCGCAAGAACCATACATTTTCAGTTAGGTTTTAAATTTCGTTTCCTTTATTCCACGAGGGTTTCGATGGAGCACTTCGCGAGGGTTTCGTAAGAAACCTTGTCGTACACGCAGAAATATGTCAATTTTTTTTCCATGGATTTGATATTTTCTGGTTAGGTTTTTGAGCCGTGCCAACAAAAAAAATAAAAAATAATACTCGCCTTGTTTTAGAATGGCAGCAGATTGTGTTTCTGTGTTGACCATGGCCGATCCAATGGCGGGACAGCCATATTATGTTCCGCCATTAGTAAACAATCCCACGAGGGAAGCTAACGGGGCGAAGTACGCAGAATATTATCCTCAGGTAAGATTCGTGGTCTCCATTGAGAAATTATAAATGAATCAGGGTTTTTTTTATATGGATTTGAACTGTCTTAGGGTTTTTTTACATGGATTTGAACTGCCTTAGGGTTTTTAGCTTCAGGGATATATTTAAAGTCCCGTGTGTTAATTGCTGATGATAAAAATTAGTTACTATACTGGGTTGAATATATCAGAGTTATCAAGTCATATTTTGCAAAAAGCTCGTGGGAACTAATCTCCAAAATCTGAATTTAACAGGCATTTCAGCCTATAAATGGGTAAGCTGCAGTTAAAAACAATCAGCTACCTTGCCAAATATAACAAAGATGTCTAGACGTATATTTTTAAAAAATCACCTTGGGAAATACTTTACAAAATCTAAGTTTAACAGGGTTTTTGGGTGATAAATATCGTGTGGAAGTAAATAATTTTTGGGCATTGGATGACAGTCAGTTAAAGTGAGATCAAGGTAATCTTTGAAAATAACCTGGAGAAATAATGTAAAAAATCTAAATATATCAGGGTTTTCTGTTGTTAAATATTGTGATTTTTCTTTTTTTGTTCTTGGATAAACGACAAATTTGAACAAGTCCTCTGTAACTGAAATTCTGTTAAATAAATTTGTCTTTATTGGTTCTTCTTTAGTTTTTAGTGTTTTCAATAAGTTGCTTTATCATATCGAACATGATTTTGTGGTTTGTGTTTTTCTCATCATTTCTAGCACTTGGGGCTTTTAAATTGTGCTCAAATAGTGGGAAGTTTTAACTGGTGTTGGACCGGGAAGCCAGAGATCTGCTGCATTTGTTAATAGCCTGGCCAGATACCGGCCAGGCTAGAGAGAGCAATGAATCATTTGGAATGGAATGAACAATACAACTGGATTCTCACAAATGTTGGTCTTTATAAGAGATTATTTGTCAGAGTGACGTTCGTGTTGTTTTGTTAATCTTACTGCATTTGTTAAGAGCCTGGCCAGATACTGGCGAGGTTAGAGAAAGCAATGAATCATTTGGAATGGAATGAACAATACAACTGGATTCTCACAAATGTTGGTCTTTATAGGAGATTTATTGTCAGAGTGACGTTTGTGTTGTTTTGTTAATCTTAGATAATTACCCACATAAATTTGCGCTCACAATTTCAAATTAAAATTCTTGAAAGGATCCAGCAACCCCTACTGAGAAAATTTAGGAAGCCTCCTCAATTGGACCACTAGCTTAAACTTATTTATTGCCTATATCATGTGATCACTGTAATTTGATCACTAATATGATGCTTACTGCCTGGTCATAAATCAATAAAATTATCAGGATAAAATTAATATTGTGTTTCTGCTCAGTCACTAACACAAAGTAGTATCAATTTTAAATTAATTTTACAGCTTATGCTCATTGCCTGGTTCCTAGGAGTCTGCACTGCTAAGTCGGTGTTGTGTTTGTTACCCAGCCACTCTTCAGAAGTTTTATCACCATTAAAATTTACATACCCATACACAATTAATTGGCAAGTTAGTGCTCAGGAAGGAATTCAACAACCAGAGGACCCTTTATTTTTTATTTTTAGATTGGTGCTTAGCTTTTGACCAGAGCTATAACCATTTATGGACCACAAATTGGGGGCCCAGTCTCAAAGAGAATTATGGAACCATTAATACTTTAATCACATTTAAACCATCAAGTAAATGACTATATATGGTTATAAACACCCTCTGAGGTTCAAACTTCGATGGGGCTGGGCACAACCAAACCACTTCACCAATCCTTCTATATCTCATTGGCAACCAGAGGACCCTTTATTACACACTATATTTAATCATTATGAGTTCCCCTCTGTTTTCAAACAGTCTAATTGGATTTTTGGAACTCATTTGATTCAGGTTTTGGATTAGTTTTCTTTTCACATACTCCTTCATTTGTTAAAAGTTTCCATGCCTTTGTGAAGTGCATATTTCCTATGCATTGTTGCCAACAATATTGTGCTCTTCGCAAGAGTGTTTGATCTGAAATCACCATGTTTGGAAGTGATATCAGTAAACCTTTGTACTTTGACCAATATCCCTACTTGTCTTTTAAGTACCTTAATTGTGGAAAATTAGAATGAACCTTACATTTTTTAGAAGATTAGAAATATTGGAAAATCTTTTTCAATATACAATTTTCATTTCTAAAGATTTTGGAAAAAATTAAATAAATATCTAAATTTCTTATGATTTTTTTTTGTTTTATACAATTAGTTGGCCATTTTTTTCAAGAAAGAATCCAAAAAAATTATCATTTTCAATTTGTCCAATTTTTTATGAAAAACTAAAAATAATAGCCAATTGGTGAATGCTAGCCACAACTTGAAAGAGTTTATATTCTTAAATGCACTGCAATTAATTTTTCTTCATATTTTGTGTTGTTTGGGCACTTCTATGAAATAATCTTACATAATTTATTTGAATGAGATGTTTACAACAATGAACTAGAGAAATAAACGCATATAATAACGAACTGGACAAATAAGCTCTTACAAATTTACAAATTGAAATGGAGAAGTAAGTTTTTATAACAATGAACTGGAAAAAATAAAAAATATTGGGGCAGTTTGTCAAACTAGATTTCGTGTCAAGAATTGTTTCCTTATATCCAACACACATGGAGATGATGAAGTATTATATAGTTGATGCGTAAAGCATATCTATTTATGCACCATCGATATTTTTTTGTTATTTCATAATTGAACATTTAGTGGAATGAAGTTCTCGACTTTCATCAAGCACTCATAAAGCCTTCATAAAGCTCCACATCATGTGATTGGTGCAATGTGATCATTAGCGGCATTGAGCTGAGGTATCTCTCTCATGGAGACATGGCGTTTCCTTTCTTGATTGTGGCATGTCATAAGCCTTATGGAAATGAGGACTGCAAATATGACGAACTTGCCAACACCTTAAGAGAGAAGGAATCCAAGGATTGAAATGGGAACCCAAGTCTATAAAATCTTGAGGTTTGGATGGCAATTAGAAACCAAGCCTATGGGACTTTCTTCTTAGACATAAGGAATACTTGTGTCACTCTAAATGATCTTTACCTGAATAACTGCTTAACGTCATTTCCTCAAACCTTCCCTATGGTCCTTGGAGTAAGCATCTCTTTCTAAGTCTGAACGGCTCCACATGCACAAGCATTGGTGGCATTTGGAGAGAGGATATTGTTAGGTTGTGTACAAGGGTTAATGGTTATGGACCATCAATAATACTAAAATGTGCTTAACCAACATTTTAAGGCCACACTCTCTAGGACTCGTGATATGCATTAATCATCAAGGAAAATGTTTAAACACTAGTACAACTCATTTTTCAACCTTAGCAATTTGAAGCAGGTGGTTTAACATCATCTTATGTTGAAGTGGTTTATTCTTAAAATGTTCGTCTGAAGTCAAAGGAATTTGCATAAAGACTTAATATAACTCACTTTTCAACCTCAGGTTATGAAGTTATGCCCTTAACTTCATCTCAAGTTTAGTTTGCTTTTTCTTAGAATGTTGATCTGCACCACCATAGTATTCTTCGTTCAAGAAGGCATCACTTTTCATACATACATACATATATATTGAGCCTCACTCATTGCTAACTTGCTTGTTAAAGTTCAGAGTCCAGATGAGTTGATTATTTCAAGTTGTTAAGAAAGAGTAACTTTAGGCCTGTTAAAAGAGAGTAGAATATATGTTACATTGTCGTTGGAAAAACAATGTTTGTTACAAATTATTCCCTTTGGAAAACCAGGAGGTGGAGACATTTTAAATCCTTTTGCCAGTTCTCAGGTGGAGAGGTTACAATCTATGTTTCATTCCCAATGACCATGCAAGAGCCAAAATAGGTAGATGTATGCAAAAATTAATGGGAAATAACTCCTTTTCTATACCCGCTAGTTTAGAAGCCTTTAAAGTTGTTGGAAAACCCTTTTCACACTTCATATAGTCCAAAAATGACTAGGAGTGCAACTTCTTTTTTTTACATTGTGAATTAGAAACCTGCAAAGTTATTGGAAATCTCACTCCCGTGCTTCAAGCAGCCGTTTAAGACTTTATATGTAATCTGAGTTGTTGTTAAGCGTCTACTATTTCTCAGCACAATGGGCTAAAAATATTCTGGAGGCTGCAACTTAAGCAACCTACTCTGACCTTACCCTTAGTCCAGTCTGAGTTTTAGTACTTAGGCAGTTCCTCCTCCATCCTTTAAGGAAACCCATTACAAAAAATATCAATGATCAAACATGATTCCCCCCGCCCCCCCCCACCCCTGCTTTTCTGTGTTTTAATCTTCCATTTAATCAATTAATCTAAAGCAATAATCCCGAAGATCAGTTTTTTCTGCTTTAAACACTTCTGTTTTGTGTATGAACTTCTCGAATGACACTTTCACATGCTTTATTGCAAGCCATGTTGCACCCTTAGATGGGAAATGAATCTAAAGTATTTGAGTGCTATACATGATAACTTTTGTATGCATTAAGTGAATTTATTATCATGGTTCTTGAAATGAATCTAAATTTATTGGAGTGATATACATGAGAACTTATGTATGCATTAAGTGAATTTATTATCATGGCCCATATTGTTAATATTTGATGGATTTTTTCCCTGCTTTTCAATAAGTTTATTCTGTAACATCACAACATCGTGGGCTGAAAAATTTCAACTTAAGTAACCTACTTTGACCTTGCCCTTAGTCCAGACTAAATTTTAGTACTTAGCTAGTGCCTCCTCCATCCTTCAAGGAAACCCATTCTAAAAATTGTCCTTAATTCTTTTTTTGTGTTTTAGTTTCCCACATAGTTCCACGGGGACGGGGCCCCCCCCTAAAAAAAAAAACCTCGCTTTTCAAGGATGGGGACGTCTCGGGGACGCGGTGATGCCCCCTAGCCGTCCCGCCACCTCCGCCAAGTTTCGTCGTCGACCCAAGGACGTCTCCCTCTGAGAGGAGACGTCCCTGGGAGATCCCCTTTTTGGAGGGGAGACTTCTGGACGTCCCCTGGATGTCCAGGGGATGTTGAGAAGTCCCCTGGACGTCCAAAGGTCTCGGGGACGTCCAAGCGTCCCCCACACAAGACAAAGTCATAAAGTGTTTTTCTTTTTAAATTTAAAAAAAAAATGGATTTTTATGCTTTCTACCCTAACCCTAATTGCTAGTGGGACCCACCCCCACCCCCACCCCCAAGGCCTACCAAAAGCCTTTCGTTTGTTGTCGCAGGTTTATAGTTCTTCTGCTGCTGAGAGGAATTGGTCTACTTATAGCTGGATTCACTCCATGAAGAGGAACAGGGTTACCTCTAAGAGGACAGAGAAGCTTGTGGCCGTACATAGTGCCTTGCGTCTCATTGACCGCAACACACTTGCGTACAAAGAGAGTCTAGCAGCCATATGGGATGTAGAGCCAGAGGAGCCAACACAAATTGATGATGATGCTACACAGACATGGCTGGTTGGTATTAGCTTGGAGGAGCTTGAGCGTGTGGAGTCCAACAGTTCTAGTGATGAGGAGTTCCACATTGGGGATGATTAGCCATTGACTCATTTGTATTTACTATTTACCTTTAGTATTTCACTATTGTATTTTGTTTTTGAACATTGTTGATACTTGATTGTAATCAGGAATCATCATTATGTAATTTTGAAAATTCAATGTTCGATCATCAATATTTATTGTTTAATGTTCATTGTTCAATAGATCAAACTTGAAATTTAAATGATTAAATCACAATGTTAAATTGTTGATGTTCAATGCAATATACAGATACTTAATCCTTATACATCTTTTTATAACTAATTTTTCAAGTACTATATGTATTTCAGCACCGTCCCCCAGCCATACCCAAACTTAGGCCCCTCATCCCCCCGTCCCCGAAATGCCGTGGAACTATGGACTTTCCCATGTAATTACTAATTAGTTAACATAACGAAACATTCCTGAAGATGAGTTTTTATTCCTTTATTCCTGCTATAAACACTTTTATTTTTGTAAAAGCTTCATGAATGCCACTTTCACATGCAATAATGTGAGCAATGTTGCACTTGTTGTTGGGAAATGTATCTAAAGCTCTTGGGTGCTATATATGAGAACTTTAGTATGGTCCATCTTGTTAATATTTGATGGATATTTTCCCTGCTTTTCAATAAATTTAATCTGTAACACCATAAGAGGAACTTATAATGCTTAGTTTTATGCGTTTATGGACTGCTCAAGTATAGTGGCAGCAGTATTTCAGAGTATAATATATGATTTGCATGGTCTTGAGACTATTGTGAATCACCTTTAAATTTACACGATCAGGTGTTTACATGTTTTGCATCATAATTAGCTTGGAATTCTTGCATGATGTTTCACATACTTTATATTTAAAAAATAAGCATTTTACTAATCTAATTAAGATTTCCTAAACTTCTAATCAACATATTTACAAAATAAAGTTAAACCATACAAATATGTGAAAAATACAGCTATCGTAAGAGGTGCATTAGCCTTCCCCCATGTGTCTGTTTCTATTAGGTTAATTGCGTGGCTTTCAACAAGTTCACTTGTAACCAAAATTGGAAGGAAGATAATTTTTTTCAATGATTCATGCAATCAATGGAGAAATGCTTTCTGTAGAAGTTGTTCTTACAATATTCAAGTCACATACTTTTACTTCCTGTATGAGGTGTTGAAAACATTTATTAACAGGCGACACATTTATGTTGTCTTTCTTGAGATGTATACATAAAGTATTTGGTTGTTGACTACGTTACCAGGTACTTCCCTGGCGGCCTTCATATGCATACTGCATACTGGTACAATTATTGTACCGGTACTGTTCTAGGCACCTCTCAGGTTCTATTATTCTGCATACATGACTGTCGTAATAATAAAGTAATAAAATAACAGTGCTACTCTGGTTACAATATTCATAACAAAAACATTAAAAACAAAGAAAATTATTGTAAACACAAAAAAACACTAATAAAACCCTCAAACTCCTAAACTGCTTCTCATTCTACAACATTTGGTTCTAACAAAACAATTACTGATTTGGATGCTCCTGATAAAGAGCAATATGATATGTCTATGTAGTTCCTGAGTTTGACTATGGCTGTTGAATATGTTCCTAATTTGAACAGAGAATATAACAAGCTGTACTATACCAAGGTTTCAAAAATGGACAAACCCCTGTGCCCAAACCCCAAACACATGCTTGTAACTTAGTAAATTGATTTTGGTGTCATGTGTGCCACCCCATTGCTTAAGGGAAATGTGACACATCCTTTCTTTTGCTTTACCAGTTGAATTGTAGAGCAAATAGCATCTGCATTATATTTCAATGCCTGTTATGTCTGATTCAGAACTGTAACATATTTCAGGCCCTGATTCACCATAAATTATTGATAGACACAAAAAGTATGATAACAGATACAATCTCTGTTGGATCATTGTTTGTTCTGAGTATGTTTTGGCAGATTCATTAATGTCTACCTCTTCCATTTTTTTTTCAGTTCACATATCAGACTGTGAGCAGAGGCACAAGAGAGAGAGATGCAATTCCTGAAGGATCTATAGGTATGAATACTTCAACAAATGGAAGAGAAACTGGTATAGAATATTATGGAGGTTCGTTTGAGGCTAGAAAAAGGCACAAAATGTTAAATGGGCAGGGCCAGTCTTCCACTCAAGCATTTAGTCACACAGCAAGTGTGGGAGAAGGTATTAAATACATGAAGAATCACCTTGAAAGCAAGTTATCTCAGCAGTGAGTGTCTTTCTCAATTTCATTCTCTCTTTTTCCTTATACTATTCATGTCTTTGAGTCTCATTTATGTCTTTGGGATGGGGATGCTTGTGCCCAAACAATCTTCTTGAACTCAGTTTACTTTTGTAGACTCCATTTTGTTTGTCCTTGAAATTTCTTTCTGGCCGGGCATTTATTTTTAGCATATTTGCTGGGCATTCGTGTTTTGTATATTTAGTTAACAATGTTTATGTCATTTATATTGCAGGTGTTCGACAGGTGCACATAGGGTTCCATACAAACATAATACATGCGAATCAAAAGTTCCAAATTCCTTGCAGTGTTTAAAAAATGCACATGTGAATGCTAGTAGTACTCCATCAGAAGTTTTTATTAATCAAGAACATTTTAATAACAAATATGCACAGATGGAAACTTTAAGAGGCTGGATGTATGTTAATAATCGAGGACAGATGTGTGGGCCTTATACAAAACAGCTTCTTTACGAAGGCCTTTCAACTCATTTTCTTCCCGCAGAGCTTCCTGTTTATGTAGTTCTGGATGGAGGGCTTGGCGAACCTGTACAATTGGAGTCATTATTCTATTCAGACTTCGAAACTGGCTGTACAATGGGTCAGAGCACAGCTGTAGTTCAGGGTTGTCAGGTCCAAAATTCTTGTACATCAACTGCTTTATCTAGTGAAACCACAAATTCTACCAAGAGGATGGGGATTGCATCGCATAGCAATTGCTTTTCCCATCCCGCTCAATCAGAAATTCAATCACAGACAAATATGACTGATTTTGCCAGTTGCAACACTTTTACCAATCCACAGGAATGTTTTGGTGTAGAACCTAATTGTAACTTTTCATCTACGACTCTTGTGAAAGAAGAACAGCACTGTATGCAAGGTGCAAGCAAAGAAGAAAACAACAGGCTTATTCAGGTATATGATTTGCTCAGTGCTAGCTCTTTAGATTCAATCATTTCTATGTGTTGGAATGGTTTGCTATTTATAGAAGATGTTTTTTTTGCCTTTTATAGGTGCAGTCTGTTGATGAGCCATGCTGGGAAGTCAAAGACATGGATGGAAAATTGAATGGGCCATTCACTATTACACAACTTTCAAATTGGCATTCTATGGGATATATTTCAGGAGTATCAGAGGTTGGTTTTGTATTATGTAAATATTACATTGCAGGAAAAATACCGATTGATGGAAAATTTCAATAATTTTATTTCGGTCAACTTTGAATCCAGAATGTAATTTTAAATTTTTTGTTCTTATTTAATTAATATAGGATGCAAAGTAAAAAAAAAATTAGAATTTATGATCCAGTAGGCAAACATAAGAATTTGAATGACAAACGCTTTCATTTTAATTTTTATTTGAAGAACAATTTGATGAATTGTTCGTCTTGCTTTTGACCATCATAGTATCTGCATTTTGAATTTTGAACTTATATATCTTATTTATAAACCTTTGAACGTTATCATGTGTCTTCTGTTCAATTTTGTTTATGACATATGTGCAGTTTTGCACCTTTTATGCTTGTTATGCACAAAACATGGTTATATTATGTTTATATATGTATATTTTTATATTTTTGCACAGACATTTTCATACAGTTTCATATCCAGGGTTCCTGGAAAATTGGTATTTCCCATACCCATATTCTGGCAACCTAGTATAAACATGATTATTGAAGCATGTTGCATTTTTTTGTTCAATCTAGAGTTCTGGCTAAAATTATCAATTTTTTGTTAGTGGATTGTTTAACCTAGGCATACCCATAGCATTTTTAATTGCACACAAATTTGTTTGTGGGTAAAGGCTAATTTTCTTGTTCGTCAATTGTATATAAAGCATGAAAGGCACATGCCAACAGCAGGATAGCTTGTATCTCTAAGGGGCGGAGAGAGACTGTAATTAATGGCTTAGGTGTTGATAGCAAAGCATGTGAACTGTGCTTAAGGGTAATGAAGCCTCTTTTGTGTGCATTCGTTACATAGTTCTCAAGAAGCCAATTTCACCCAACATCTCAAGGACTGAATGAAATAGGGATCCAAATGTTCTAAGATTTTCCCGTAATATTGGGGACATGAATTATTTTGAGCTTCTCAGTTCCAAGTATTACGAATTTGGATTTTTTTAGGTATAGCTCAATGCGGCTAAGCTATTACATGCAGTGAATCTCTTTTGGATGTGAAGCTACAAATTCCCTACAATGATAATATCCAAGATCTTTAGCTAGAAGCAAAGTGTTCCATAGAATAGAATATGATAGAAAAGTCAAAAGAGTGAAGCAAACATTCATTCCTATTAATTCACATGAACTCGTCTACAATGAGACTGCTCTAGGTGCTTACATGTCTCTCTCCTCTGAAGGTAAATCTCTTACCTCCAAATTTCTTTGTGAAATTGGCTTCTTGGGGAGTGCTTATAGGATTACTTAAGAAATCAATTACATTTTAGCTACAAAATTTTTATTTGCTCTTTGGATGAGTTCTCTGGATTCCTTTGCTTTTCGTTATAATGGTATGTGACAATTTCGCTTCTTGCATAGGGATCATAATCATTCATTAACTTGGTTGTGGGTACCACATCTGTGGGAGGGTTTTGCTCTTTCCCCGACCTAATATCTTCTGCAATATTGGCTGCTTCCCATGCTGTTCAGGCTTTTGTTTTTCAAGTGGATTTGTGCCTTATGCACGGTCTATGTTGCGAGTGAAATGAGCCTCATGATTTGGGATACGTTAGTACACATGGTTGCAACACATTTCTGTGAAGTAATTATTAGAGAATATATTCTAACAAGTTGGGGTGGCGTTCTCTGCACCCTTTCATTAAATCCAATATTTGTTTGTGGATTTGCATACTTGATAGTTATTTTTCTAGTACGATACTGGGAGAAAGTAAAAGGTCTTGTTGGTTCTTCTGTATCCTTTTCTAAGTGTTGCCCCCAGTATTCCTGATGCTTCTCTGAAAATCAGGCTATGTTGTAGAAATGCAGAATTGGCTTTTTGTTCAGGAGTGTAAGCATTGCTGATACATTTAAAAACTTCTTTGTTTGTGCAGTAGATACTGATTCCAGTGGCTCATATCTCTCTTGAATGTCAACCCTGTTTCATACAATCTCTAACCTTTTTATGTTGATTTTCTTTTTGCAAAAATTATTCTTCTTGGTCCCAGAGTTTGAGCTCCTCTACATACTTCTTTTGGATTTCACTGTACCAAATCTGTGCAATATTTGGTAATTGCAAACCTTACTTAGCGTTGCTTGTCAAGCACCAAAGCTGCATCCTCACTGCACCAACCTAGACAGAAGGTTGGATAGTAGTTTTTTATTTTATTTTTTAATTTTTTAATTTTTTATATCGCCTATTTTAGTACAGAACCTGATATCAGGAAGTGCTACCATCTAAAATTAACTATCACTGTAATTAGTGGTTTTGTGACTTTGATTTTTATTATCAATTGATTTCTTTTTTATTGTGCGTTATTGTTACATCTTGATTCTCTCCCACCGTCAATGCTATGTTTTTATTTCATGGGCAGAGTTGTTTCTTCATCTTGAAGTGGCAAGAGATGCAGAATCATGTGCTTACAAGGTATCTGTCCTTCTCCTTTCTAGATATTGATGGACACAGTTGGCATCATTGTGATCATATTTTATGCAATGGCTGATAAATTCAACTTTTTTAGTTTTCATAGGAAGGTTCGATGTCTCCCTGAGTATTTTTTTGACACACACCCCTCTACAACACGGGAGAAGGGTTTTGCATTGGCAATTTCCATGTCTCGTGTCTTGGTCTTATTGGAAATTTTGTTTTAGCCGTATATGTTTTGGGATAGGTTGTTATTATGCCAATAGTTGTAACTGAAATATCCTTTCCTGTGTGTACGTAGAGTTTATTTGAAATTTCCAATTTAATTGAGGTTTTACTAATAAAAAAAAACTCAGAGAATTGCAGGAATAATACTCAGCTTCATCACTTAAAAATGCATGTAAACAATGACTCTTTCAGAATTTTCAACACACTTTATTGACTTGAGAATCGCCCAGATTTATTTTATTGCAAATTGAACACATTCATAGGAAAGATGCCTAGACGTTATTACAGTATTGCAGGGAATGAACAACATAGAATGAGCAATAGAGAACCTGTAGAATGCGCCGGTCTGTAATACAGAAATTAGTCTTCAATTACCATGTGACACTCAGCCATCATTATTTACTCCATAAAAGCCCACGTTTCTGTTTCTGAGTGCAGTGATTCAGCCACAAGGCCACACATTCTACCAAAATCAGCCCAGATTGGCCTCACTTGTCTCAAATGCCTTCACCAAATCTCATGCCTTGATTTTGCACAGCATTCATAGACGTCCACAGTAAATCAATCCAAGTCCTGGGGTTTTCGTCCCAGTATTCTCAGGGGTTTCGTCCTGATAACAGTTTCCTTCATAGTTCGATGGGAGAAATTAAATCAATAATTTTCTGAATGATCCTCTTCTCCAGATCGATCCCTTTTTAATAATGAAGAAGTTGCCAAATCCAACTCACAAAGCAAGTGATTCCCTTCAATAAAACTGAAGTTTCCAAAACTTATCTTCATAAAGCAATTGATATCCATTGGAATTAGAATGTTTCTAATTTGAAAAGTCACACATCTTTATCTTCCCACGATTGCTTCTTATTTCAGATTTAAGCAAATCTTGGAATTATTAATTTCCAATTAAAAACTCCAAGTGGCCCCGCCAATAATCTAAAGAATAATTAAATAAATTTGATAGACTTTAGCTTTTTAATCCTTATTTAATTATCTCCTTTTGTTCCCTTGTATAGATTTATTTCTAATCTCGGGAATAAGAAGATTAGAAACATTCTTTGCAAATGAGAATTTAAATGAAGAGGGACATTACAGTAACCTACAATGGCAGCCGGGATGGTGGTGGAGTGTGAGATCAGTAAGAATGGCTAACCTTAAATTTGATGTCCATTTGACCGTCATATGGGAGCTTCTTCTTGCTTGGAGAAGGCAATTTAAAAATTGTGATATCGTGGGCATATAGTGGAGTTTGGAGCCCATTTTTATATGGAAAGGTTTTTTTGAGCACGACGCAGCGGTGCAGCTAGGTTGAGGCCATCGTTAAACAGTCAATGGAAAAATTGTGGAGAAGGAAATGGAGTCATTAATCAATGTGGAATGTTGGACATATACAAGATAGATGCCTCAAAATTGATGTCTCTTGGCATTTTTTAGATAAATACATTCAAGATATCTCTTGGCATTTTTTTTGATACACAGACCCATCCGACAATACAGGAGAAGGGTTCTGCATTGGCAATCTCCATGTCTTGTGTCTTCGTCTTCTTGGAAGTTTTGTTGTGGCCATAGTCACAAGGTTCGGATTCGAGTTCGAGTTCGACAAGGATAAAATTCGATTCAAGTTCGCCAATAGATAAAGTTCGAAAAAAATTCGCCATTAAGTTCGACTTATATAAAAACATAAAAAATATTTAAAAAAAAGTCAAAAAGAAATCCAATAAAAATTAAAAATAATTGTAAATAAATAAATAAAATAAAAATAAACATGAGAATTTCAAACTTGAATTACATTAAAAGATATCAAAATATTCATAGTTTAGAGCCTAAGCTCAAAATTGATATAGAACTTAAGTTTCAAACATTTGCAACATCAAACCCAACTTCAAAATCAAAACTAGCACTAGCACCAGCACCATCAACGAATCCTCCATCCAACTCATCAACACTATCTATATTTTTCTCAACTCCTTCAAAGGATGGTTCTCCAAGATGAAGATTGTCATCTTCTTTTGCAAGATTGTGCTCAAGCAATCTTAATTTGCTATGAACAAACACAAGATCTGACAACTTTTTGGCCCCTAGTCGGTTTCTCTTATTAGTATGGATCAAATCATGTGCGCTCCAATTTCTTTCGCATGCAGAAGCACTGGCACATTGACTGTGGACACGCACGGCAAGCTTTTGTAACTCTGGAGTAGAAGAACCATACGTCTGCCGCCATAAAGGGGGATCCATGCTAACAATGTCTTCTTGTGCCGCTTTAAACCACTCGGCTACTCTCCCCCAGTGTTGAGACCACTCGCGGACACAATCTCATTTACTGACACTTTCTCTCACAAGGGCTCATCGGTCCATTGAAACTCACAGAGTGCATGCCTTAAGGGGTGCAATGGGAATGGGGTGGGATCGGCTTGTGGC
This sequence comes from Torreya grandis, assembly GCA_037957365.1. Classification (NCBI taxonomy): domain Eukaryota; kingdom Viridiplantae; phylum Streptophyta; class Pinopsida; order Cupressales; family Taxaceae; genus Torreya; species Torreya grandis. The sequence continues at coordinate 1,133,637 of JARHVA010002006.1, read as the reverse complement.
ACTTTGCGAGAGATATTCTCATACTATTCTATCACGCATACATCCCTTCATGCAGCCTTCATACCTCCTATGATGTCTCCTTGAAATCTTGAAACCCTGAAATATGGCTAAGTTTGAAACCCTGAAACCCTGGAATCTGACTAACTCTGAAATATGATAGGATCCTCCAAAACCTAGAATTTGCATTATAGCTCCTAGCGGTCCGAAACCCCTCTCAAACACCCTGAAAGTATATAAATAAAATATAACTTAAAGTATAAGAAACTTTATACTTAAATGTTTATTTTATTTATATACTGTTGGGTCCGAACATGAAATTCGCCGAACAGGGCGAACTTAAGCGAATTTTTAGTGAAGGGCATTAAGTTCACCGAATTCCAAATTTTTAGGTAAAAATTCGGCGAACCTTGTGACTATGGTTGTGGCCATTCATGTTTTGGGATGCCGCCTTATGATATCTTTTTTCCATTACCTAGTGGTCTCATGAGGAGAGTTCCTGCCTGAATTCTTGCTTCTGCTATTGAGTAAATTTAGGAGCCATTAATACTTATATGATCACAAGGGACATCATACCTTTTCTTTCAGTTGCTATAGTTTTTTAACTTTAAATCTTCCTCCAAAATTACCACTAAATATTTTGGAGGGAAACTACCAATAATTTCTAGTGCATTCTCTGCCGTCACATGGAAATGGAAGCCCACAAGCAGTTGCTTCATATCTACTTCAGAAAAAGCTAGACGCGATAAGTCTTGGCCACTAGCTACAAAAAACTCAGCCAACAATGGGACCCCCCTGGGGCTGAATACTTGATTGGAAATTCCCTCATTGGGACTCTGATCTTGCCTTTTTGTTGTAGGTTCCACAGTAGAACAAACATTGATTTCCAATGGATTTTATTTCCTGCAACTTGGGCTTGATGGAAGGCCTATTCCAAGGTTTGGATTGATGTAACTATGGACTCTTTTGGAATTCTAGTGTGTAAACACTGAAGTGATAAAGATCAAAGCCACCAGTTCTGTCACACATCTGTTTCAAGGTTTGAACAAGAAGAACCAATGACATCATCATCTGCCATTGCAAGAGGGCCAATTCCAGATAAATTTGCCTTTTGGCTGAGCACGAGTCATTTTTAAAGTTCTCAAAATCCTTCTGAGAGGGGCCTATGCAGTCTTGTAAAATGTGACACCACCACAAGGCTGTATTTTTAGCTGGACCACTTTAAGACACTGAAAAGAGATTCTTTAGTGTTCATAAGATTTTAATCTAAGTTGCCGATACGGATACGGGTACGGATACGGGTACGAGTATCGGATACGGGGATACGTCGATTTTTTTTTTGTGAGGTTTGGATACGGCTGGATACGGCCGTACAAAAATATATATAAAAAATTAAAAATATAAAAATATAGCCATATAAGCAAAATTAACCACATAATATGCATAGAAGAAACATAATAAGTTAAATAACCACAAAACATAGTAATAATTCAATGCCAAATATCATAATATTCAATTGTCGAACTTAGATTAGTCTTATTTAATATTTATTATTACAAGTAAATAATGCAAATGTTACAACTTACCCGTATGGACAAAAATAAAGACAGAGACAAAAGAAAATCCGCTCTCTGCAGTTTGGTGAAGATTACAATGAGATGACCTAGTGTTCAATCAACTTAAGACTATGCCCTGTTCTTTTCTTTGAGCTTATTCACAAGGGGAGCGCGGCAGCCGGCGGGGAGCGCGTAGTCGCGCAGGTCGCGCGGAGGCAGGCCCGCAGTCGCGCAGGTGCGCAGGTCGCGCGGAGGTAGGCCCGCAGTCGCGCAGGTCGCGCGGAGGCAGGGGCGCAAGCGCAGGGCGCGCGGAGGCGGGCGCGGAACATTTAGGGTTTTCGTTTTTTTTTAATAAAGTGAAAAAAATAAAAAAAAAATTATTTTAAGCGGCCGATCCGCGGGGGATACGGCCAGGGTACCGCAGGGGGCACGCCGTACCCTGGCCGTATCCCCCGCGGATTGGCCGGACGCATCCGGCCGTATCCGCAGGGGTACCGCAGGGGGCACGCCGTACCCTGGCCGTATCCCCCGCGGATTGGCCGGACGCATCCGGCCGTATCCGCAGGGGGCACGCCGTACCCTGGCCGTATCCCCCGCGGATCGGCCGCGTACCGTACCGGACCGCCGTATCCCCGCGCTCCCAGGGCCTGCTAGGGGCGAATCCGGTAACGTAGATTTTAATATTTGTCATAAACTGGCCTTCCAATGCCCTCCTCTTTCTACTTCCATTGATGATACCAAGTTATTAACTGAAACAAAAAAATGGGAATGCTGATCTACATACACTTTACACATATATACATGTATGTATATCGCCCTTTTTTGGGCGCTAACATTTGGCTTAGTTGACCTGATCAAGTGTTATCACTTTTGTCGAATTACACCTAGAATTTGCACCCAGCCTTGTTTTTTGGGATATATGCTGAACCCAAACAGTTGGATGCAATATTTTACCAAACTAAAATTTTTTAGCCTCTATCCTTGTATTTGAATCTGGTCCTCTGTTTTGGAAACCCTGGTGTCTTTACCACTTACTCATCCCGTTTGAGTGTTTACCCTCATGTATAGTTATTTGAAAGAGTCATTTACTCTCACCAAGGATATGTGAAAGTAGATGTTAAGAAAAGGAGTTTTAAAGCATTAGGATGTGGTTCAATGGTTGTTTAGGTAGGGAAAATGTTTACTGCCTCATTGGGTCGCAGGTTTGAGTCACACCAAGTGGCTCCCCAATAAATATGGTGTATAAAGCATGTGCAACAGCACGCCCAAGGATTGAGGCCACTGGTGGTGTCCTAGGGTTTGGGCCCTCCCAACCCTCGTTTAATCAATTAAAAAAAAAAACATTTTGATGCTCTTATATTGCCACATTTTTTTGTAATCAATTCTTTTTACTAGGGTTGGTCCTAAATTGTCCAGTCTACTATTAAAATTTGAGATTTGGCAAGCTGTGCCAGGTTCGGTCAAATCTGGTAACTATTGCCCGAGTTCAAATTTTATTTAATTAATGGATGTTAATGTAGCTGAGCTAAGCTGTGAGTGGGGAAGATTAAGGACAAGCTGAATCTGTATGCCTTTCATAATTTTCTGTTAATCCATGGGTTGTTGCTCAGATTTGAGACCAAACTAAAACTCATTCTTTGACAACAAAAAGGCAAAAATTATGATCTGTCTTGTTGATGGGGGTAGGGCATAATGAATTCCAAGGCATGTTCTTGTTGTCAACACTAGACCTAACCTCCTACTAAGCTATGGCGTGTTCAGCGTAAACATATACATTGACATCTGGTAACGCAGGTGCTGGATCTCTTGGGCGTCAACCAACCGTTACTACTTGATGCCTCTCATCAGCAATGTAAGTGTCCTTGTTCAAATTGGTGTGTGTTTTGTAGTATATATATATATATATATATATATATATATATATATATATATATATTTTTGATAGGTAATTTGAGGGTCGGGGGGTCTCTCGTCCGTTATATTAAACGAAAAATGAGAATTACAAAAAATGGGCAACACTCGAAAAAGCAAGACCTGAAAGTGTTACAAAATACTAGCCCCGTAAGGCACACAATATATATATATATATATATTTGAGGGTTGGGGGGTCCCTCACACTTTATATTAAACAAAAAATGAGAGTTACAAAAAACGGGCAACACCCGAAATAGCAAGACCCGAAAGGGTTACAAAATGTTAGTCTCCTAAGGCACACAATGAGCCAAAAAACCATCACCCCACAGGGGAACAACAAAACAACAAACAACATTAAACAAAAAAACTATTAATTCACTGCCCACCTAAGAGCTGCCCAAACAAACCATCGATGGGGTGTCGTTGTTGGGATCCCCCCACCGGCGACTTTCGCCAACTGTTCGTCATCTAGAATTTTGCTTCTCCACCCTCCATGGCATTTTCTTGATCCAGTTCTACTGTCACTTGAAACAACACTGGACCCACCAACACGTAACGTAGTTACCTTCCACCTTTAGAGTCTTGGCTTACCCACTTATTTCTTCAACAACACACCACCCACACTCGGTGCCACTTTCATGGAGACCAGATGAGCCTGCATGTGGGAAGAAACTACCCCTCTTTGAATTGAGGGGCCCTTATCTAACCCAGATGGAGTATTTTGTGGCCATTGGAGAGGAGCCCCAAAAAGCTAGATTAAAGAATTCACTGCAGCCAACATCCTAGTGGAAGATCTCGTGCCTAGAGCTGCCACCATTGAATCAATTGGGGCTTGCATAACATTCAGGCTTTGCACAGGTAAGAATCGCCCCTTTGTCTAGGGTTTTTTAGGCAACACTGAAGAAACTCTAGAAGCTCCACCAACACTAAAACGATCCACCAAATCGTGAAAAGATCATAGAGGAATTAGCCCTATGTCATCCTTGATCAGAAAAGGGAAGTTGGCGCTGACGTCCCCACTCAGACCCCTCCACAGTGTCAACCAAACCCGCTTGAAACCCTAGACATATAATCTTGCACGCCTTCACCATAGTCGCCTGTTTATCCTTGGAGACAAAGAGCAGATTCCCTATGAAAGCTGAAACAACCAGAGAATTAACTTTCACATGATAGCTCATTTCTAAAAAGACCAGACCTATCACTTCATTGCCTACAAAACGCTTCTAGATTGAATAATGAAAATACGCTTCAATTGTGAGTCAGACACCGGTCCACCAAAGGCCATCACTGTCTTGGTTGCTTCTGCATGCAACAAGGGCTCACTAAGTGCAACCTATAACATCCTATCCATGGTGTGGAAATTCACCAGAGACCTACCAGAAAACCCAAGAGTGGCGGGAGGAATGAAGAACACCTACAATGAAGGCACCGCCAACCACACTACCTTCAAAATATTTCTGCAGGGAGCATTTCATGTGTGGGCAATGAGACCCCCCCAACACCGATTGAGTACCAATAAAAAATGGCATGCTCCTCATTAAAGCTTCGCCACACCACATCACCTAATCATGAGAGTGATCTCAGAAATTTCATCTATTCCAATCATTGTCAACAATGATTTCATGAACTTGTGATAATCTTTTGTTTGCTAGACTATTTGCCGTAGAGTTTGATTCTTGAAAACAGTGAGAGACCTCCCAGAAGCTCAGATTGTTTAGCATTCCCCATGCACGATTAAGAATGTTATTGATATTCCAAGATCCAACCTTCTTGTTCTGTCAAGCCTGGATGATAACCATTGAATCACCTTCTATAGGGACTCAATCAATCCTACATTGTGTCAAAATATCGGACCCCAAGACGAGAGTTTGAGCCTCAACCTTGTTATTGGTGCCATCTACAAGTTTCTTCAATGTGGCTCGGATTAGAGAATCGACACAGTCCAAATAACACATCTTGCTCCAGAGACCCCTCGGGTTCCCCTTGACAGCCCCATCACAGTTCAATTCGAATAGACTTGGAGGAGGGCGGACCCACTCCATTTTGCCCTTGTGTTTTGAAACCTTTGAACACACTACTGACCCATTAACAAGAAGGGAGGGGGGCAGGGCGCGAAGAACATATATTTTTTATTATTTGAACTATAAATTCATAGTGCTGAACAATTCGGTTTCAGATTATGTTATTAATTGATCAAAGACATACCATTAAAAATTTATGAGAGCTACATATTTTTGTGATGATAATCCAATATCTTTTTAATCCATCATAAAAAGAATCTATTTATAATGTAGACTAAAATTTATGAATATCATCTGCTCTTAAAATATTATTTAAAGCGTGTGTAAATTTAAAAAAATATATATGTATTTTTTTGGGGGATTAAATGCGGGATTATATTAGCCCTGCAGCCTGACAGGCACAACCGCCAGCAGCCAGTTTGAAACAACCGCAACCACTGCCAGTCAAGCGGATGCAACCAGCCCTTCTCTGGGGCCAGTCAAACATTTGCAACCACCTGCAAGTCAAATGGCTGTAACCTGCAAGCACCTTTTAAGATTTGAACTTGGATGGGCTGGAACACGCACAACCCCTTTTACCAATACACCCAAATCTTGTCAGCTATTACTAAATGTTATTTCACTTATTTTTTATCTTTTAATATTATTTTTACTGTTAATCTCAAATAATTTTAAAATTAAATATATATTTTATAAACAAAGACTGTACATTATATTAAATAAAAATTTACAGATCAGCAGCATTAACAGAATTAACAAAAGAACTGTGTGGATGCCCCCTTAGGAATATGTTGTAAAGCTGAATTTCGATGGGGCTGCCAAAGTTATTCTAGGTTGGGTGGGCTTGGGAGGAATGTTCAGAGACAGTAAGGGCATGCCTCTTTTGGCTTTCTACGAGGCTTCCAGTAAAGTTACTGATAATTTTGTGGAAGCTAAAGCTTTGTGGAGGGGCCTTTTCTTGTAAAAGAAAAAAATTGGTCAAAATTGGTGACCGAGGGCAATTCTCAATTAATCATCAAAGCTTTGAAAATAAAGTCAAGCAAGCATTGGCAACTTAATATTGTCATTGAAGATTGTGCTTAGCTGGCATCTTGGTTCACTTCCTTGTCAATCTATCACACAAGAAGAGATGGTAACAAAGCAATCTATTACACAAGAAGAGATGGTAACAAAGCAGCCGATCTTTTGGCTAGCCTTGCTGTGGATTTAATTTTTTTGCATAATAATACCATGCAGTTGTTAACTCAGCCTTTCATGATTGCAAATCTTGTTGCAATCTCGGAGTTTGATCTCCAAAGCACTCCCAACCATTGTTACCAAATCCGGCTGGATCTTGACTAAATCCGACCGGATCTGGATTTTTTGGCCGGCCTGGATAAGTTCATCCGGGTCGGCCCTATTTTTTCTCAAAATTTTTATTTTTTTATTTTTTATGGTTTTCTGCGCAAAAAAATGCCCAGAAACAATAAATATGATATAATATTAACATTTTATATTATTTTATTAATGTTTTTCATTGTATTTGTCAGTTTTGCCTATTTATAAAACTATGCTCACATATATATCTGTATATATTCTGGATCAGATTTTTCCGAACTTTTTCAAGAAGTCCGGATTTCGTATTTTTTGCCCTCCCGAATGTATCCGGATTTCTGAACTTGGTAACTATGCAAGTCCCAACTATTGGACATGATTTGCATTTCATTTCAATTAATGCAAATATTTCTTTGGGAGGCCAAATGGGATTTGATTGGTGATGGTGTAAGGTGGTGGATATGTGTGAGAGGCTTTATAACCTCTGGTTTGGCCATCTGGCCTGCAGTGGGAGCAATGGTGGAGATTAAGCCTCTCAGGTATGCACTCTCTTTCTCGATCCTTTCTTTGCTCTTGGGTGTTGTTTACAGTTGTTGCGGCCCTCCTTTGCTCTACTCTTGGAGGATTATTGACACATATTTTTCCTTTATGATTTTCATGAAAAGAATTTGCATTTTTGTTACGGGTGGTCTTCTTTGGTATAAGGTCAAGAGAGTGGAAAAAAGGGTGAATTTAGTTGGCTTCTTGTATGCCTGCTGTTTCTTGAATGACAGCTTGTTTGTCTTCTGCTGTTCCTTTTATGATACTAGTTGCTCAGGAATGTTCACTAGAGGTTTCGAGATCTGCTCTTTGTTTCGCTTGATTATTCTGATTTCTCTGCATTTTGCTATTCTCAGTGGATTCTTTGTTTGGCGTCAGGTGTTGGTTAACTGTTTGGTCTGCTTGATATTTGTGTGAGAAAGGGGGTGCCCTGATTATTTTCATTTGCATCCCGTTTCTTTCATTATCAGCTGCTGTTTGTCATTGACGTTGGGAATTGTTTGCCCTCTGAGGCTGTGGAATTATATCTCGATTCATTCTGTGATATACTTCATTCGGCCTTCCCACAGTTCTTGTCTAGAGCTGGCATGCCTCCTAAGGTCTGGTCAGCATGATTGGTTGGTGTAGGGTACTTGGAGCTTGGTAATGGAGTCAAAAAAGGATGTGCAGGGTGGTGAGTCTTCTTCCCGCAGGAGCCCTTTGTTCAGTAAAGGAAAGACCTCTGAAAACATTGTCAGAGAAAAAACTGTGATATGCTGAATATTCTATTGAGATGTACATTCATCTTTTATGGCGTTGGTAGATGATCTCAACTCCGACAGCTGTTGAACAATGGTATTCTTTTTGATAAATCAACAAGAATGACTGCAGAATGAGCCACATATTTTTGGAAGGTTGCCCTTTTAGAGGGCATTAAGGATGAATAACTGTTGGAATGCATTGTAAGTAATTTGTTCTGTGCTCATCTTGCTGCTAGATTGGGGGAAGGATTGCTTGTTTTACAAGCAACGGAGAACCCAAACCTGGAACCCCACAAGGTGGCCGAGCTTATTGGTGTTCAAACAGTTCTGTTTGGCGCTAGCAACACCCATGCCATTCACGACGACGTAGAACAGTTTGGGCTTCAGTCTGATGTGTAGATTGAATCAGGTGTGGATGCTGCTGAAAGCTATAGTCGTTGAAGACATCACCAAAGGACAGAAAATTGATGCTATCTGTTCCAAACCGGGCATCATCATCTCTTCTTTTACCTCTTTCTACCTGGCCGAGACTCTTGGCACTTTGGTTTTGGGGGGCGAAGAGAGAGAGCACAAGCCTACAGTGATGGTCTTGGATTCCGGCGAGGAGGCAAAAAGATGGTAGAACCCTCTTAGTAGAAGGTGGCGAACTTTTATGTATCGACTTTCCTGAGTCTGTCAGGCATTTTTGATCATGTTAGTGTTATAATCATGGGGCTGTAGCCCTTGTTTTGACCAAATTACCAAAACACAGCATGAACATAACAGAACTGGGAGCCATGGCTTCACCAGTGGAAGTGCTTGTCAATGCATCGGATTCTGGTCATACATCTTGACCAGGTACTCTTTCCTCTGTTTGTCTTCTTCATCAAGCAGCAGAATGAAGTCATAAGCCTTTTCACTTCTCCCTTGCACAGCTCATTTCAGCATCTGCTCCGCTCTCCCACACATCTCCTCATTGTGGGCTCTGGTTCTTCACCTCAGCTTGAATAACAAACTCCATCAAATCACAGCATTCTTCCATGAATTTCACAATCCCTTGTAACATTTTCTCTGCGAAACCAAGCAATGTGAATTTGACATCAAGTCTGCAGTTTGGGCATTTGGTTTGTCATCTATAGACATGAATCCATTATTCTCATGCATGGTTATGAATGTGGTGGGCTGAGGCCTAGAATTATTAATAAAATTTGATGCACAGATGTGCCTTGTGGATTTGACATATAAGCCTCGCTTAAAGGCACATAGCCTGGTGAGTACACAGGTGTTAAGTTACAGGAAATCCCATTTAAGGAGCTTGACTCAGATTCACAATTCACGATAAAAATCCAAATTCTCAACTCAGAACTTCTTGCAGCAATTTACAACAGATTACGTAGGCAAAGCAGCAATTAAAAGCTTGCCAACGTATAATTACGTGTCTTACTTATATTCTTGTTTCTTATATAAAGAAATGCAAATCATGTCAGTGATGACGAGTTTACTGTCCCAAATGAAGGCCATTAACTGGTTTAAATGCTTCTTTGGCATGAAATGATTATGTCAATGATCAATTTAGTCACATAATGCCTTTTGGGTATCATGATAAATGTTTTGCGACTGTGACGGGCATTTTCTGTGCCAAATCCGCTTCCATATTGACATATCCCCAATATTTCCAAAAAATCAACAACTAAATTGTTGTTCATTCTGAAGTGACAAGATATAGTCATCAAGAAATGTATGTAGCAGAGCTTTTCACAGTTCTAGAGCTGGAGACTTTTCATTCGTAGAGGCTATCTTTTTAACCCTCACAATTACCGTCATGTTTAATATGTTTTTTAATCAAATGCAATTATTTATTTTAAACCTTCCCAACACCACCCACATGGTTTAAAGTTCAAGTGCTTTTTGGGCCTTGTCCATTGGGGTAAAATTACACCTAGCGAGTTGGATGTGGTATTTTACCCATTTTCAATACTTTATCATGTTTCTTAGGGATTTGAACCTGGCGCTCTGCTTTGAAAGCTCCAATATTTTACCACGAGCTAATCTCATTCATTTGGTCTAAAAATTAAGTATTACTTTCATATAACTTGTCGTGATAATTTCTATCTTATTAGGAACACCATCTGGAAATATTATGAAACTAATTATGTTGCCTGTACATGGTCAACTATGTACTTGCTGATCATTTCTTCGAATAGGTACAACTCAGACTCTTACAAGGCAGCCAAGTACTTTTAACTTCAACCTAAAATAATTTGCTTAAATGGCCTAGTAATTTTCAGACATTATTCTCTTCTGCTTTTTACACTCTTTGCTTACTCAGGCAGAAACATTTGATCCCTGTGCGAACCTCCTCATGTTGCCCCAAAACCAAAGTTGCTAATCCTGGTATTGTTATGATCCATGTGTACTGGTACAGGGTTTGGGTATGCCGGTATGCCGATTCCTTTTTTCCTGGGTATTTGGGTATGCCCGTACAAAAACAAATATTAAATATTAAAGATATAGTCAAATAAGAAAAGTTAACTACATAATATTCATAGATTAAACAAGATAAGTTAAATAACCACGAAACAGTTGAAAGCACTACTGATAATTCAATGCCAAATGTCATGATAAATCCAAATAGACTAATAGCCATTGATTGAACTTCGAACTACAAGTACATAGAGCAAATGTATACTTAATATAATTTATAAATCAGCACATTGCTCATCATTGAGAACATCAATATCATCATGTGGTTCATTAGAATCATGAGCAGTAGCAGTGTAATTCCCACTATCTGTGCTATGCAGGTCCTGCGAAGAACTATCTAACTCAACATTGAGTAATGAAAGGTGTGCAATGACATGTAATTATTGTTGTTGTTGCTTTCAACAAAACAAAAGTGAGATAGAATTTCCACACTTTTTTTGTTGTTTTTTAAAGTCCAAGGTTACTGTTTTATAAATTAAAACAAAAAACAAAACAAGTTTCTTGCTGTTTAAGAAATGTGGGTGCAGCCTGGGTAGATACTACATCAACATATTGATCTTCATTGAGAGCATCAGCATCATCATGTGGTTCATTAGAACCACGAGCAGTAGCAGTGTAACTCCCACTAGCTGCGTTATACAGGTCCTGCAAAGAACTCTCTAACTCAACATCTGATAATGAAAGGTGTGCGATGACATATAATTGTTCTTGTTGTTTGCTTTCAACAAAACAAAGGTGAGATAGTCTTTTAGGCTTTTCACATACTTTTTTTAATTTTTTTTTAAAGTCCAATGTCACATCTTAAAATTAAAACCAAGAATGCATTTTTTGCTGTTAAGGAATGTGGGTCCAGCCTGGGTAGATCCATATGGACCTAAGTTGGACTGTCTGGAGAACCAAACTGGGGCTGGTACCTGGTATGCATTGTACTGGGACCTCTCCCCTGTACCCAAGGACCCCGTAACTTAGCATGAAACCCTTCTGAATTGGATTGACCCGGATGTGCCCAGGCTGGGACCTGTACCCCTGTACCCAAGGACCCAGTAACTTAGAGCGAAATGCCTTTGAATTTTGAATATTGCTGCAAAGACCTATGCAATTGGAAATTGTAAGGCCAAATCACCAGACAAATGAAGGGTGAACAATGTCCATGGACAAAACAATTCTGCAGTTTTCTCTCCAAATAGTAGATGCAAGGGCAAGGGCAAGGGCAAGGGCAAGGGCATCGCAGACATGAGGGTAATAATTTTGTTTTGGTTGGAGATTCATAGGAGGGCAGAAGGTAGTCTGTTGACCATGCAGGTAAAAACTGAGTAGTAAAATGGTTTTTCATTTTGTTTGACCAAATAAACAGTCTAACTATTGATCCTTTCAAATGACTCTTTGCCTTCTTAACCATTTAAAGTGAACAAGTGAGTTTGATGTATGTAATTTAAGACATCCAATCAAAATCAACCAACTTCACAAATTTTTACCAGCAGCCCTTAGGATTGATGGTTTTTGAATGTATATCTTGAGATACGGTGAATGCAGAAACATAGTTAGTCACACTTAGAAGAGAGACTGTTTCATCTTTCCTAATGATTCACGTGCTTTCCACACGTTTGTTGCAAGTGTGTATTTTGAGTTTGAGAGACGGTATTGTCCTTTAAGAAAATGGCATCTGCAGAATGTTCAGATAAATAAAACATGTTTCGGTTATCTAAATTTATTCTGGTTTTTGGATGAATGCTATTTATGTTTCTGATATCTTTTTCTACAATTTGCTTCTATGCTTCTACTTATAACAGATCTGAATATTAGCAAATGTACTCTTGTCCACTGGATATCTTCTGGGATCTGGATCAACGAATGGATTACAGTTCTGGTTGTGGTTGAAACTTGAGATTGTTGGGTGGCTTCTGGAGGCAAATGCAGTGTCTGCCAGTCCTGTAATATGGAGGGTTCATATGGATTAATTGAGGTTTTAAACCAGCTTTTGGGGTGGCTAGGCTGGGGTCCTTGTGTTAGAGTTATTGTCATGGGGTTTTGTTGATTTAATTCCATCATTTGGCTCTCTCTCTTCCGGACACCCTTATATTTGATCCAACTTATGCAATAAAGTTGCTATCACTTCTGTTTATGAACATATATAAGAAAAGATCCCTGTTCTTATTTATCTGCATAGATCATTTTGGGTTGTGAATATAGAATTCAGATCTCCAGATAAAAACTGGCATGTTAATTAACAAGTTATGTGAAAATTCTGCTGCTGCTAGCACATAAAGCTTATCTGATATTTAATGTACATGGCACTTGCCAGTTGAACTCCCTCCTCCGGAGAAATTGTCAGCCAGTTTAAAGTGGGATGCGGAGGGCCACATTGCCACAACAGATGTGTCTTTTTCTATATCTTATTTGAATGTACTATAATGATAAGTTATTTGACAAGCTTCATATATGCATTTTATTGGTGCATTCATTTGGTACATAATCATATGTGAGTTGTATACTTTCTGATCAATAAAAGTGACTGTTGAATGAATAATTATGTAATAATCCCTGGTCGGGAAATCCCTGACCTCCATTTCAGAATTTTGTATGCAAAAGTTCTACTCCTTAAAGATGGAAAGCCTGTAGTGTGGTACTGCATAAACCTCTAATTCTTTAGTTGTATTTTTTGGGGACAACAGTGAAAGCAGAAATCATATACAAGATATATCAGGACTATGAAATTGTTTATGTATATCATGGATGTTAAAGGCTTTTGTTTAACATTGGCATGACTCTCTATGACAGGTCTATCATTCTAGTAACACGTTTGGCTCAAGCACTGTTGAACATCTACTTGTGATGCAAAAGAATGGCAGATTAAACTTTTATGAGCAAAATAATGCTAGTAGTAATTGTGATTCCCTAAAGAAGATTTTAGTTGAGATTGTCGAATATGTTTGTTCAGAGTTACATTCTCGCACCATGAAGAAGGCCCGTACATTTGTTTTAGATGAACCCATCAGTGGGTGTGTTGAAGGTTTTTTGAACTCCAAGAAGTCCTTTCACCACGAGAAAGCAAAGCAAGAAAGCCGGCAAGTTAGTAAGGAACAGTGTGCAGACAAGCATCCAATGGTTTGTAGAGATTGTATGCAATGAGACTATTATTTGTTTTAGCTTTTTATCTTCATTAGTGATAAGCTATTTCTATGTCATGTTATCTTAAGTTACACGCCTGAAGTGTGCTATCACATGGAGTCTAATTTTGAGTTCTATAGGTTGGGCATATTGGAGCAGGAGATTTGTCTGTTCCACCAGGATTTGAGAAAGTTTCTGGTGCAGAACTGCATGGTAGGAGCTGCAGTATACCTGAAAATAGTGGGGAATATTCTCCAATGATTAGAACATCTGGGAAAGTAGATAATGCTAATGAATTGCTTTCAACAACATATAAGCATTTGCATTCAGCTTGTATGAAAGTCCTATGGCGGGAGCTCTTTACTGAGCCTTTGAAAGTTTATGTTGGGAGGTGGACTGAGACAAAGAGGTCAGCAAGATCTTTGCAATTATCAACTATTATCTCCTGTCATGAGCCTTTATCTGCTCAACAGGTGCGACATATTGAACTGTTTTTTATTTGCTTCTCGGTGGTTGGTAATATAATTTTTTTTAGGCTCAGTCTTGAGTAGCTATTTTAAAACTGATTTAGCTTTCTTAACAGGCTGAATCACAACAACAATCTTCTGATATAGAGATGGACTATCCCCCTGGGTTTGGGCCGTGTTCTTCTAAATCTAGGCTTGATGTGAGACTACCTTGTAGTGCTGATAGCATAAGTGGTGGTCATGATGATTGTTGCATGCCTGTCCAAAACAAGCACCATTCTAACATCTCCAAGGGGGTGAAAGATCAAAATGATTTGGGCTTTCAGAGAAATACGTGCAAAGAATTACAGAAGACTGTCAAGGAAGACCTGCATTCCACAGCAATGAAATCAATTTCTAGTTATCTTGGAGATATTGTGGGCTTTGAACTGAAGAAGTGGGTAAGCTCCCACAGGAAATGTGAAAGGAATAAGGTACTGAATGACAAATGGTTTGCAAGCTGTTTATTAATTCTTAGAAAATACAATGTGCCTTTACTGGTTGAAAAATATTTTGTTGCTTGGATGTTAGATGATTGCTATGGCACAAGTCCTAACATAATTGCTGTATTAGGTGAAAGATTGTGTTGCTTAATTTATTGACGTGCTTTTAAATTTTGGTGGCAGGTTGACAGTGGTTCCACAAGTGTACATGTTAAAGCTTCTGGGGTTTGCAAGTCATCTTCCAAAGAGTCCGTACCAGCTATTTTTTCAGCTAGTTTGGCAACAGCTAAAGCTTGCACAATTGTACCTGATTTATCTGGTCTCAGGGATGTAGCGGTAAATCCGGAGATTCCTCATACTTGCACACAAGCGTTAGATAATGTCTATCAGTGTAGAGTGGACGACAGTTCAAGACATTTAATGGGCACTAATTTCTGCCAGTCCAAGTCTGAAAATTCTCATTTTTGTACTCTTGATGACAAGATGGAAGACAAAAAGTATGAGGAGCCTCCTCCACCTGGACTTGAAGAGGGGCTGAAGCCAGTTGAATATCGTAATATAAATGGATATCACCAAGTAAAGCCTTCTCAAGACTTGTCAAAAATGGACGAGTATATTGCTAGGACACTTTTTCGACAAGAGTTGCACAAGGCTGTAGTCAAAGCATCCCGCACGGCTATTCTTGATGATGGTATATATGAATATCTGGGAACTTGGCTTGCATCCAAAAAACAGAAATCTTTTCATTTGCGGAATGCCACAACTGGCATTCAGAGTGGCAGGACATCCCAGGTAGCAATGGATTGTTTGTGTCAACAAGTTTATCCACTAGTATAGAATTGCACACTGGCTTTATTCCTTTTTTCTTTAAATTGTTCTGTGTCTTCTCTATTTATTTGTTGGTAGAGGTTGGAATTCATATATTTCTTAGCATAATCAGAATTCTGTTCTGCTACCATGGACTTCACTGCTAGGTTTTCTTTACTTATACTCTCACGCTTTGCAGGAATCAAGTAGTCAAGATTCGAGTTCAAACATCGGGCTAAACCAAGCAGATACTTATTTGAATCTAGAAACAGTATTGTTTCAAAGAAAATCAGAAAAATACCGAAGATCAAGATTTCCATCTGCACTTAATGCAGTAGTCAGTATGAAATCAGATATAACAAGTGATGAAACAACTCAAAAGAGATCAGAGTGTGTATCAAAGCAGACGAAGTGTGGTCCGGTTGAAAATCGAAGTGGATTATTGAATCATTGCTCAGTAAAAAGAAAAAGACATGGAGAGAGGTTGCAACCATCTATCCATCAATTGCAAGCCAATGCCTCAACAAATTCTAGCTGTACTGGAAGTTCTGTGGGCTGCAGTTCTCCAGACAGCTGTCTGACACCCAAAGTGCACAGTTACAATATTGAGGGACAGAGAAAGGATACAAAAACTTTAAAATATAGAGATAATGTGAAATATCATGTTCGGAAACCACTGAAACAGGTTTCAAATCTTTGTAAGTCTCGTACCATCTCTATGGAGGTCTTATTATCCAAGGTACAACATGGCTCTTTGGAGGTGGTGGCAGGTGAGGCTCTAAATGGGAAAAATGGCAGTGATGGAAATATATCCCGTTGCATTCCAAGCTTAATGTATTCTAAGGAGGCCAAGACACAGAATGTATCTATTGGAAGTTCATCTTTAGAAGGCAAGTGTACATTTGTGGGTAATAAATTTCACTTAATGCTTGTATGGCATTTGATGTTGTTTTCCTTGTTGGTTGGTAAATTCATGTTAATCTGCATGTCCTTTAATTTTCTGTGCAGTGTCAAGTTTTAAGAGAAGGAATCTGAAAAAGAAAACTATAGCTGAATTGGCAAAGAAATCTATCAATTGTGATGACAACATGATTGCACCATTTGTGACTGGTATAAGAAAGGATTTACCTAAACGGTTGAGAAAGAAGAAAGATAAATCTATAAAGGTTAACATTAAATTTAAATGCCCTGTGTCATATGGTTGTGCCCGTTCTTCTATCAGTGGTTGGGCATGGCATGAATGGTCTCATAGTGCTTCTCCTGCAGAGAGAGCGCTGGTAAGAGGTTTTCACATTCTTGGATTTAATCAGTCTGGTGGTTCACAAGATAAGCCTTCGAAATTGGTAAATAAGAGCCAGTCAGCCCGAACAAATAGAGCAAAGCTTCGGAATCTAGCAGCTGCTGCAGAGGGTGCTGAGCTACTCAAAATAACTCAGTTGAAGGTTTGGAAAATGATGAATTCAGCTTCAGTTTATCTTTTAGTTGGTTTGTATGAATTTTACTCTGTTTGTGTCAGTCCTTCATGGATATTTGACTATGGTTTTCTTTTCTAGGCTCGAAAAAAGCGATTGAAGTTTCAGCGAAGCAAGATACACGACTGGGGTTTGGTTGCTCTGGAGCCTATCGAGGCGGATGACTTTGTGATTGAATATGTTGGGGAGTTGATTCGACCTAAGGTACAGTATGTGAAACTCTTTTATTTTGGGTTAAATACTGATATTTTTGCTCTGATGTGTGTTATTTGTATAGTGTAGCCATTCTGGGGATATGGATAAGGGCTTCCTTTCCTTTCTCAGACACAGCCTCTTTTAAAGGATTTCTTGGAGGTGATTCTGATGCCCAGTGTCTTTTCTGTTTTACCCTTACAGATATCTGATATTCGTGAGAAGAATTATGAGAAAATGGGTATTGGCAGTAGTTATCTGTTCCGAATAGATAATGAATATGTGGTAAGTTTTCTTTCCTACATTTTGGAGGTTTTCTCAGGATTTTCAACTTGTTTTCCGTTTATTAAGCTTTTTTTGAACTGATAGCTGTTGTTGCTGCGTGAAATATTTCACATTCTATGCAGATTCCTAAAATCTAGCATGACTTATAACAAATACACTCATTTAATTAATTGTATGGCAACCTGGCATATAAATTGATACCAAATGACACAAATGGTAACCGAACCAAATAATTTCATGATAATTGTTTTGATAGTGCTGAGGGGGATGAGTCTAGTTCTTTCCTAGAGGGCGGGTAGTCTTCTGATTCGTATGTGCAAAGCATGCTTGCTTCTTTGTTGATTTTGCTGCCGAGCATATTTTAATTATTATTTCTGCCCTTCTTATCTGATCTGCGTGATGTCTGCAAGAAACGGTTCTGTTATGTACTCAGTGGCATTCATCAAATAGGAAACTATCTTTATATACCAGACCTTAATTTTTAAGTATAAGGCACTTGGAAAATTCCATAAGCAATGGCATCATTCTTAAAAATGATAGGGCATGTCAAAAGTTTTCAGATTATAATTTAAACAGGAGCAGCGAACCTTGTCAATTCTCTTTGTATCTCTTGCTGATTGCAGCCATACAATTTGTCTTGACCTATTGTGAATCTTTTGTTGTCGGTCTTGGTTATCTATAATTGGCATTCTTTTTTTAAAATATGTTTTGCTTTATCAAACTCTCTCTTCTCTGTTAAGATGTCTACCTTTTCTTGATATAATATAGACTCCATTCTGCAAATAAAATGAGAAATGGGGGATTAGTTAAATTTTTTTGTTGCCTACAATTTCTGTAGGGTAATGTGAGGAGGCATTAACTAGTAAAACTGCCTGTAGCAACACACAAGAATGCGACTTCAGCAATCTTGGTTAGAAGATATGAGAATAATCTTTGTGAAATTATCAAATAAGACTATTTCAGTTTATCAACAAAAAATGACGAGATGGTGCAATGATACTTAAAGTGCTAATAGCTTTGGTCAAAATAATCTGGTACAATGGAATTGAAGACCACCTTGAGTAAAAAATGAAGAAAGTGTAACATAATATGCCTCCCCATACGTTTCTTGTGTTGAGTACTTTGCAGTGGGTTGTTTATATGTTTGTCTATATGATTTAGTTGTATTCATTATAATTTATTTTGTTATCTGAATTTTGGCTCACAACACAAACTAATTTACAGGTTGATGCAACAAAACGTGGTGGGTTAGCAAGATTTATAAATCATTCGTGTGAGGTAAGCTCTACAAGTTGACATTAAGTTGGTTTTCCTTTTGATTCTAATTTTATGTGTACTGAAACAAAATTCTGGTTTACAATCTATACTTCATCTTGTTTATCCAAATTATCTAGATGATCAAAGGTAATAGTAAGCCATGGTTATGACAAATTTTGATTGGATTTTTTGTTGTTTCAGCCAAATTGCTACACAAAAATAATAACTGTAGAGGGCCAGAAGAAAATATTCATTTATGCAAAGAGGCTAATCTCTGCAGGCGAGGAGCTTACGTATAATTATAAATTTCCTCTTGAAGAAAAGAAGATACCATGCAATTGTAGCTCAAAAAGGTATAGTAAATTTCATCTGCCACTATCATAAAAATTACATGTTTTGAAACCTTAAGAGTGATTGTCTCTTGGATGTTCAAATGACCTGTATATTTGGCTATAATTTTGAAATTTTCAATAAGATGCTTGAAACTCAATTGGATTTGAAAATGTTAATTATTTCCGAATCTCTTCTTACAAACATTACCCACATATCTGGATGGTGAATGGAGGCCTGTGTGTGTGGCCATACAATTCGTGTAAAGATTAAATTTTACACTCATGGTGTTCCTTTCATGCAATTGTTTAGGATATTGTAAGGTGGCGTCATATTTTAAACATTGCTGTGGGGTGTTTCTGTCGGTGAACAACTATGTCCATTTCATGGTTACATTGCTCAAATTTCCAGCAATGAATTAAAACTATCAAAGGGTGAAAACATAAAACTGTGTCCCGCGTTTTAGTCATGTGGGGCCACTGGATCTGGACTGTTAAGTGTCTGTGAAGGTAAATTTTAGTTTAGGTGTCCAAAAATCAATGAACTTAAAATGCTTTAAATTGTGTCCATAAAGGTAAACTTTAGTTTAGGTGTCCAAAAATCAATGAACTTAACATGTTTTAAATTACTTTGAAGATGTTGTGCTTGTATATTTTTCCCAAAAAAAATGACCAAGTATTTTTTTGGGATATATTTAAAAAAAAATTGGACCAGAAATGGGGCACTCTATCATGTTTCTATCCCAAGATCAATACAAGTCGCTTCAGATTAACATGCTCAAGATGAATACTACACAGCTCACAAAAACGGTACACAAAGATATCACATTAATCTACAGGTACCAATTACAATTGGGTCTCAAGACCCTTGGTTGGTTTGTTGGATTGTACAAATAAGTCTTCAACAAACAAACTAAACATGGACTGTGAACCAAAACCCATGCAACAACTTGTTAACAGAATTTATCACAACCATTAAGTTAGCCTAGACTCAAGAATTTGATCACAAACACTTAACTATTTTAATATCTATGTCCAATGGATGTGACCTAGTGAAACTCAGGTGGTATGCTTCATGATATGTTTATTATACCCAACTTTGGATTACTCTTAACAATCCCGCCTGTAATTTAAAGTTTGTTCAACTACAAACTTCAAACATTTCAACTGACAACTACTCTCTTTGCTTTTGATTTCTAGGTGAATCAGCAACCAAAGGATTTTCCAATACTTGCAGATGCAACCAAGTACGATGTTGGCTGAATCCAAAAAACTCCCTGAAACATCTTGAAAACTTCTTGACATCATCCCAGAAACAAAATTGACAGAATTTTCCACACTTGTAACACTTAAACTGTTTTCTTGTCTCGTCTCCTTCCACCACAATCACTATGACCCACAATTTGGAAGCTTCTTCCTCGAACATTACCACAATTTTTATGAGCAAACACACTTCATCTTACTAGACTTCCTCTAGGACATCCCTGAACATTTTCGAACAATATTTATGCCTTCAATTTTTTTGTAATGAGGCACAATTCTAATTTAAAGCTACTTGGTCATATACTTGACTAACATTAATGCCTAGATCAATTCTAGACAATACAGTGTCAAACTGTTTTTGATATGACAGTGACACAATCAAAATTTTAATGTATTAACACTTATTTTGCCGTTAGGTGTTCTACAATGGCAGTGGTGGGGTGGAGTGTAATGGAGTGAGTTATTCACTTTTATGTTTGACCTTAAAATTGACATCCATTTGACTGTCACATGGAAATTTCAACCTTAAATTTGACATCCATTTGACCATCACTTGAAAGTTTTTTTTTTTCTTTTTGCTTGGAGAAGTCTATCAAAAAATTGTAATATCTTGGCAGGCGATAGAGTTTTAAGCCCCTTTTTTGTCTCAAAAAGATTTTTTCAAGCCCAACACATTGGTGTAGCTACATTGGTTCCATTTGTCACCAGTTAAAATGAAATTGGAGGAGAAGGTAATGAAGTTATTAATCAGTGTGGTATGTGAAAAATCCAAGATAAGAACCTCAGGATTGATATCTCTTGGTGTATTTCAGATAGATGTATTTAAGATATCTGTACTAGTTACCTTTGATTTGATTTGATTTTTGCCTTGGAGTAAGTGAATCTCCTACTTTTTCATGTGACTATGAACCACTTTGTCCCATCTTTATATATTCACAAATTTACTTGACTTTTCATTTTTGCACTTTCTTAAATGATTGTGCGGAATTTTTCTTAACTTTGTCAACAAAGACTTTTGATAAGTCTATTGATACCTCTCACAGCCATGAGCTCCAACATATTATGTCCCTTTGAAGGAGAGTTTTCAAAAGCCTACTGGTATTAACAACCTCTGCACCTCCACAACTCTGCGTTGGAAATGGATCTGCTCCTCTCCAACCAGGAATGACTTCTCACAGGAGCTGCTACAATTTATTGTGCTTCTACAGCTGCAACATTTATCTGTGAAGACTTTCCTTCAACAACTTCTGCAACATATAAAGTTTTTCAATCAGCCACAGAATCAAAGCATGGCTCTGATACAACTGATAGATTCAGGCCCAGATTAATACAAGCAGCTTCAGATTGTCATGTTGAAGATGAATACTGCACATCACTTACAAAAATGGTATACGAAAAGACATTGCATTAAGTTACAGGTACCGATAACAATTGGATCTTGAGACCCTTATTTCTACAATCTTGAATACAAGAAGCCAACTAAATTTAATCTTCAACAAACAGACCAAACATACTGTGAACCAAAACCCATGCAATAACTTGCTAACAAATAGATATTATCACAACCACCAACTTAACTGTTGTGTACGTCTTTTATGTGTTTCAATATAACCTTTAGGGCAGGGAATGTTTAATCTAGTTTTCGTGCTCTTCATGTTGACAACTGCCCTGTATATTATAAGGTTGTTCTAAGTCTGTAATATATCCTTGTGGGGTTTTCCTGGTATTAATGCTATTAGAGATGATTGCATGAACTGGGTATTAGCTGAAGGATATATTCCTCAAGGTTACAACATTATGTGTTCTAAGTGGATGCGTTTTGTTCTACATGTTGTATGGCAGATAAAGTTGAGTCATATGCTAATAACTGAAATAAAGAGAAAAAGGATTGTGACAGTGGGTTAGATATAGGGCCAGTTTATTTATTTCATGCGGTGATCATAATTCTCTTAAGTAACAACACTTAAATCCCAGAAGATAGGATTGGATATAACTTGTAAATTTGTAAATTGCATGTTAATGAGGACAAACTAAATCTTACTCTTAACATCATTACATAGACCCTAGAACCAAGGGTGCTTCATTTGGACAGAGAAAATAGTAAGCTTGTACAAGTAGTTTTAAAAGAATAAGTTAATGCCACAGGTTGCTTGTGTGCCTATATTGTAAATTGCATGTTAATTAGGACAAACTAAATCTTACTCTCAACATCATTACACAGACCCTAGAACCAAGGGTACTTCATTTGGACAGAGAAAATAGTAAGCTTGTACAAGTAGTTTTAAAAGAATAAGTTAATGCCACAGGTTGCTTGTGTGCCTATGACAGAAATTGTACAGATTTGTATATTCAAATAATTCTTCCATTGATCTTATCAGTACTGCAATACATGCATTTTAATAACTAGCAAATTGTCTTACATTTTGTGGAATATAGGGAACATGAAGTTTGGATCAGTATCATATAATTTATGTGTGTGGAAAATTCTAACATTAACTGTGTATCAGATTTAAAATTATAATGTTAAGTAGAATTTCTGCTAACATGAAAGCGCTATAACCTGCTGAATCCTTCAGGTTAAACCTAGAAAGACATTTTATATATGCAAGTATGAAGTTTGAATCAGGGTATTGTTTGTCATTATGGACAAAGCAAATTTTAATGCAATTGCTTCCAGCGGCTTTCCCACAAGGTTTAAGCCATTCACCTTTTTACCATTTGAATCGCATTGCTGCCTTGCATATATTGATTTCGACATCTTAGTTTTCTAGATGATGTTATTCATTGATCGTGTTGTTTTATAGCCTTTCTTGAAATATCCCCTTTAGAAAAAATTTCAAATTCTGATTTTTATTTAATTTTCTTAAAAATTCGGTCAAACCCCAATACAATATATGCAATAGAAAACTGATAACGCACAAAGCTACTCTTTATTTCAGTCAATTGAATACATTGAAAACACACTGAAAATAAATATGGAAGGTCCAAATTGCATCAAAAATCTAAATACCACTTTACTGTCTGGAAGTCCACCGGTTCTACCCTAAATGAGACCTGTGATTTGGTATGGCAGCCTGCTAGAATTGTTCGACACCCTGCAACCCTATGGGATGGTGTTGGATTTGACACAACAAACCCAAAAACTCCAGCAATCAGGGCTTTGGTGACAGCGAGTGCTGGGATGGCCCTAGATGCCTGGACTACCTCTCAGTGCCATAATTTACCTCTAAAAGGGTTTGATGCTGCCTGAAAGTGTGACGCCCTTGACCTAGGGCTGTGATATGGTCTCCAATGTGTGACACCTTGCAACCTCTGTCAACTGCAAATCTGAATTTTATTGTCCCCACAACCTGACAGAACCTTGATTCCTGATTAACTGAAAATAACCTGTTTGTCTGATCAATCGTAATCCTTGTGCAGAATTACCTTTGTGGATTTTAGAGTTTTCGTCCCCATTTCCATTCACTAGGAGGGGTTTCATCCTCTGGTTTGGCTGCAAGAGTTTGAGGTTTGATCTAATAGGTAGTCAGATCCCCTAACAAAAAACACACTTTATTTATTTTCGTGATTTGTATGCAGAAGCATTGTCTGTGGTTCTTGATGTTTGCAAGGGCTCTCTTTCTTTCCTTTATTGACAATCTTTGATATTTTTTGGTACTTGAATAGTGCGAATGCATTATTTGGAAAACCCGATGTTCATTTAGTTTAAGAGATAAAGAGGGTTTCTGTCCTTTTGTAGAAGTAGAAGGAATCTTGGATTCGTCGTGAATTCGACAGAGTGAATGATCAATAATAATGAAAATCACTGGCCCTCTTGTATTTTTATAAAATTCACTTTTACCATTCCACCCTAACCCTAAAGTAATTATAATTATTTTTAATTTAATATTCACCTTTTTCCCTCATGATAATAATTATTTTTTTATTTGGCTTTTTAAATAATTTGCTTTTTGGCCCCACTCAATTAATAATGACTTAAGTGTCCCTTTTAAGTTATTATTATAAAGTGTCGTTGAGGAACCACTTAAAACATCATTATTAAATTATTAATTTCTTTATTTCAAAAAGGGGACATGACAAGATCAATATCATATAATTTATTCTTGTGGAAAATTCTAACATTAACTCTTTATCAGATTATAATTTATAATGTTGAGTAGAATTTCTGCTAACGTGAAAGATCTATCACCAGCTGAATCTTTCAGGGTAAACCCAGAAAGATATTTTATATGTGCAAGTATGAAATTTGAATCAGGGTTTGTCATTATGGACAAAGCAAATTTTAATGCAATTGCTTCCACGGGCTTTCTCACAAGGTTTAGGCCATTCTCCTTTTGGCCATTTGAGACAATGGCACCATTTGAAACTATGGTGCCATTTGATTCTCATTGCTGCCTTGCATATATTGATTTTGACATCTTAGTTTTCTAGATGATTTCATTCATTGATCGTGTTGTTTTAACCTGGCTGTAAGTTTCCTCTTTAGAGAGGTGACATTGGAAATCCTTTCATAGTGCAGTGACTATGTTATCTTTGTTTTAAAAGTTATTATGAAATGTTTCTGTTTCTGAGTTGGCCATGAAAAGTTATTTCTTGACTTTCTTTTTGTGGAAAGTGTAGAGCCATAAAAATTACTTTTAGAAAGGCATAAATGGTTTTGCCGCCGATTTTGATCTGCAGTGCAAAGACCATAAACAATTATTTAATGGGAATAACATCAAAAGAAAAAATGTACCTGATTAGGGATTAGATGTCCTACACTAAGCTGCAGTGTTATTTTATAATTATGTTTCTTGTTTATGATGAGCCTCCTTTCGCATGTGGGATAGTATAACATTCCAAGTAATTTAAATACAATAATCTTTAAAGCTACCTTTTGCATGTGGGATAGTGTAACATTCCATTTAATTTTACTTCAATAACCTTTTAAGCCACCTTTTGCATGTGAGATAGTTTACTTTCCATGCAACTTTAATTCATTAAGTTTTATCATTTTAGTTTTACCCTTATCCTATTTTCAAATATTCTAAGCTTACATAAAGCTTGGACGCCCTCTATTGATATTTTTCCCGTAATTTTTAACTGGTTTGAAGTTGTGCATAATCTTTTGTTATAATAATAGGGCCCATCCTTGAGGAGTTGTGCCTCCAAGGGGACTGGAGTGTTTATACTGAAGCAGGACGAAATTGGTTGAACCACAGTTCCAATTCAATGAAATTTTCTTGCCCTGTATGTAATGGCCTTCCACACGGTAGGATTTGACAAACATCCTTATCACGCCGATTGGGCATTTTGCTTGTAGAAATCAGTTTATTTGCATTAGGTGACAGCCTTATGTTGTTTGGCCATTTTTCTTTGCTGAAATCAGTGTATATACATTAGGTAATAGCCCTTTAATCTTGGCATCAACTATGTCGGTTCCTGAATTTCATGTACAGTTCATCAATGTTAGAGGGTCCAACAGATACACCGGCGCAAGCACTTCGTTTTCCATCTCTTATTAGCTTTTAAGGACGTTTAATTTAATTTGTTAGAAAGGCAAACAATTTAAGATCTTGGTATGATAAATGTAAACTTTTCTGTTGATCCATTTGGGCCAATCTAACAACAGTTCCCAAGGATGTATTTTCATCATTTAGTTGAATAATGTGGGTGATCCTTCCGAGGCACTGTAGCTGATGGACTTCTGTGACTTATGTGGGTATAAACTTGAAATTATCCTTGTTGTAGCTAATGCGGTGGGCTGAATCGACACTGAAGATTGGAGTTACCAACTGTAGCCTCCAGAACTTCCAAGGGTGGTATGGGCGCTGCACTTATCTGTGGACTTTCCTCTTTCATAGATAATATGAACAAACCACTTCCTTATAACATGTAGGTCACTAAGGCATAAAGGCCTTATGGTTATTTTTCTCCCTTATCCCTTGTCTCCTTTTGCATGTGGAAATGTTAATTTACATCTAACGTGATGTTTTTAAGCTTTTGCCCTTTTATCCTTAGTTCTATATTCTGACACTAAAAATATAATGTTCTCTATCTCATATGCAAAGACAAAGCACAATCTTTGGGTATAACAACAAGTGTCAAGGATGGATGTCTTTATAGATAATCTGGGAATGGGTTTCTTTTCAAGAGGCTTATATGCCAGAAGTCCATTTTGAGTTGATCGATCAATTGCCTCTCTTACCAACAATCTTTAGGAGCACTATATCTTTTAGGCATTGCTACAAGAGCAATTAATGACTGGCTTCGAAGACAAGGTGTGTTTAGTATTTGCAATAGTTTGGAGCTTACAGAAATAACTTTTTATGTGGTATCTTAGTTTGATCATTTTTGTTTTAATTTAATATTTACATATGTTTGTTGCCATGTTCTTGTACATGTTCATCTTGTAAAGGAGGCAAAAAAAGTACAAAATTTATATGTAAGCTTTTCATGGATTTGTCCAATAATGCAATCAAGAACCAAGGGGTCCGTCTAAGCTAGCTTGCAAGTTTTGATTATAAACACCATTCAGATCATTGTCTAACGTCCATTCTAGTTAAAATGAGGAAGCAACCATAAACCAAATTAAGGTCAACTTTTCAAGCTTTGGGAACAAGACATGAAGACAATTGTACCAGAACAAGGAAGTAACCACAAGCCAATAAAGGTCAAGCTTATAAGATTGGGAATAAGGCAGGCAGGCAATTCGGTTAGAAATTCTGCAAGTACAGGATAAACACTGCAGGTCTTAATTGAAAATAAATTGTGGAGGGAAGACATTCAAATCATCTAATTATCTAGGTGGCTTGATGTACCAATTGATTAATTTTTTGGCTTCACTATGAAAGGTGCATATCGTTTTCATAGTCATATGAGATTACTTCTGGCCCCTGGGGTATGTTATTTTGTTTTTATGGGGCCCCTTTACTATGCCATAAAAATCAGGAGGATTTTCAGTAAATTACTAAATGGTAAATAGTAATAATTGTTTTCTTACTGCTCATTGGTAGGTGCCTGACTGAATACGGTCTGAAGGAGGTTGACACTAAACTGATATGTAGTTGTGTATAGAGCCTTCTATGACCCCAAACATCCTTATGTTGGTTAAGCATTCTCTGTTTCTGTTGATTTCCTTTGGACCTGGTTGAACTCTATCATATAAGGAGATCCGGGCCTTCTCCCTTTGGTTAAGCCCTTTCTGAGTCCTTTGTTTTTTATGCATGTAGTTGAGGAGATTGCAAATGCCACAGGTATGATTTCTTTTTACTCTTGTCAGAATGAATTCACACCCTCCTGATTTGAACTATGGGTTAGATTTTATTATATCACTAGCATTTTGTGAGAAATTTTACTTGTTTGATGCTATTGTGGAGATTGGTAGTTTAGGATGGTGTGAATTAAACCTATCCTGTTTTCCAATTTTGTTATTCTTTTGTTGCTCATAGTGTTTTAATTTGGTTACAGGTGCCGTGGATCATTAAACTAAGATCACATTTAATGCTACAAGGTAGTGTATGCTACAGGTCCCCTCATTCTTCTTGTATGAGTTTGTTATACCAGTGTGTAGTTCTTGGTTTTTTTTTTCAGTGTAGCATCTACTCTTTACTAGCCAAAATTTCTAATTTCTGTTATGTTAAATTTTTAGGTTATTGTTGAAGTTATTCCAGATCCAGCTGTAGTGATGGTTGCGTGCACTTCCCAAACAGGAAAGGAAAGACCTACAAATATTTTGGAAGGTCAGTTCTACATAAATAATATTTATGAAAATAATTATATGCCATTATTTTTGTTACATTTGATTTTCGGGCTAGAATATGATTATATGCTGTTATTTTTATTGTTACATTTGATGTATGGGCTAGAATATGATAGTAAGTTTCCCACTACATCTTTGACTTCTGGGTATGGGTTTGTAAGGTTTTATTAACCACTAAGCTTGTGCCAGAATAAACTACTAAATAATTTTTGCACTTAAATGTCTTTCCAAAACGAGAACCCCTTCTGCTGTATTGTCAAATGATATTATCAGAGTAACTTTTGCTCTAAACATCTCATTTGCGTAAACTATTATCTTATGTTTTTTACTTTATGTATTTGTTTCAGAAAACAGTGATCTCAATTGTCTGAGACATTTGAATTTATTTTCTTGCCCGAATAATACTATTCAGTATACCCTAGCCAAATGTATTGCTGCAGTTCATAGCTCATTAAGTGCTTAATTAGAATGTTATTTTTTTGTTTGGGTAACATCTTTTGGGTAGTACTTCTAAGTATTTAGTTAAAGTTTTTAACACAATTTTATGTTTGCTTGCAGGCAAATGATGTGAAAAGCGTGGCCTGTATGTACTACAGGAATTGTCTTATGGAATGCTCCCTTCCGCTCCCTGTTCTGGCGGTATCCAACAGAGAGACAAGTGACAGATGCTTGTAATGCAAGTACTTCTCTTTTCCTCATCCTGTAGACATGTGTATAACAAACTCTAATTTGGGTTTTTTTTTATTTGTATGCTGTGCATCTCTGTATTTGACAGCACCTTCTGGGGAAGTGTTTTGTTTGTATGACATAAAATTCAAGTTGATTGACAAATTTCCATGGAATAGAGAATTGTTCCTTTTTCACCTGAGTATCATTTTGATGCATACTATAAACAATAATGTTCATTTAAATGAACATTTAAAAAAGATGGCCTGTTAATGGTAAAAAATGGAGAACAAGAAATTCAGTTTTATGTCTTGACTCTTTCTATGGTTGGATCCTGTTTGTTGTGGTCAAAATACTAATATGGTAGGATTTGAATTTCAGTAAAATGTTGTTTTGATGATCCGGCACTATTTCCATATTTAAGTAGTTGTTTTATATTTTTCTCATATTTCCCAGTTTTTTATCTACTCTACTGCTTGATTTTTTTGTGGATAATAGAAAAGATCACTTAAAAACTTATTGCAAAATACAGATAATAAAAACTAAATAAGAATAACAGTAGCATCAATTCTGGGCTCACATAAGAGTTTTACAGTAATCTTCTATCATATTTTATTGCAAAATACAGATAATAGAAACTCATAGTGAGTAAGATTAACCGTAGAATCAATTCTGGGCTCACAGAAGAGATTTACAGTCATCTTCTATCATTTTTATTAAACTGTGGAGCTGTGAACTGCATTTGCAGAAAGTGCAAAATGACTTTTGCAAAACTAAATTCATATACAACTTTTTATCTTGTGCCAAGGCGTCTTAAAAGAGTCTATAAGTATCTATGCAAGGTAGAAAAAGAAAAGAGAAGATGAAAGAGGATGTTGGCTTCTTTAGATTAGTCCATATTTTTCCTTAAAAAGAAGATGTAAAAATAGATTTGAGTTAGACATCTTTAGATTACCCAACAACACTACTATCAAGAAAATAAAGGTACTCTGACCACACTAAGTATCATGAAAGTAAGGGTACTCCGACCGCTCTAAATTTTGAGATATCACCTCTCCCTGAAGCCGGAGCAAGCAAATTAGAACCAACTATTCTTTGAATGGGAATTTGCTTTTCAAGACTTTTTATGTGGAAGGTCTTATCACAGCTCCCTTATCCAGTGCCTGGTAAAATTGAGAAAAAACTGCATATAAAAATGGTTTGAGTTAGACAGCTATATTTTATCCAACAACACTCCTATCATGAAAATAAGGGTACTCTGACAGTGCTAAATCTAGAGATATCATCTCTCCCTGAAGCGTGTGGAGCAAAATTATAGAAAATTATTCTGTGCATGGGAATTTGTTTTTGTAGAGACCTTTATTTGTGGAAGGTCTTATCACAGCACTCTTTTCCAATGTCTGATAAACTGAGAAAAAACTGGCTTGTAAGTGGAAAACTAAAGTAGTAATTGAATTTTTATAATCTAAAGAATTCTCTAGTTAATTAACAAATATTATTTTGTTCTTGATCTGCCACCTTTTTGCCATTTCCCCAAATTTCAATACTGCTTTTCCTATGTTTATTTGGGAGTATGAGATTGCGATGTCTAAAAGTCATAATTTTCATTTTTACTACATGATGCTGTTAGGAGCACATTTTTTAAAAACACAACTGCTTGGCAATGAGATTGCCAAATGCAAGTCCATACATGATATTCTGGACACATGCTCATTGAATGTATGATCCATCAAGGAAAACATCTCTGATATCTTTGTCAGCCTGAATTCCTATCTGTCAATGAAGAGAATATGGATAAGGATAAATTGCCGTGGAGATTGTGTTGAACAAGGAAAGAGACAAGATGGTACTGTAGAGAATGCCACACGTTCTAAGCTGTGTTCTCCAAGTAGGGATTATGATTGGCAATGCTTGAAAAGTCATGAAAAATCTGACTAGTATTAAGCCTTGGCAATGACATTCTTTTTGGATGGGTTAATCACATTCTTTTTGGATGGGGTTTTGATAATGTTGATGTCTATATAATTAGAAACAGGGGATGATAATTAAAACGGGAAAAGGGTTCAAATGTAGAATCAGGGATTCTAAGGTTGTTTGGGTTAACTGGTTAAGAATTTTGTTGGGATTTTTTCGATAAACATCTACTAATAAATTTCAACTACGACTAAACAAAAGGCTAAATTTCACTCAATTTTCTACAAGCTAACTGATGTATCATATTTCTATAAATGAGATTTAATGAAAATTTGATTCTAGCATCAATGGCTCGATTATTTATACACCAACCACTGACATAATCACAACTTGATTTGATATCATGTATTCTAGGAGATATCTCTATGTTTTGTGAAAGTTTGTTGTGATAATCCTATTATTTTATGGGAGAGTTCCAGTGAGCCAAGGTCTAGTATTTTGAACTGTGTTGCAGGGGTACGCCCCCCAGCGCGACGCCTCCTGTTGCGGAAAACCTAAAAAAAAAAATAGAAAATGCGCGAAAAAGCAGCTGGAGCCTAGGACGATCGACGGAGCAGGGTGAGGTAGGTGGTGTAAAATTTTAGGTTAATGTTTATTAAAATACAAAATGATTTCGTTTTTTTTTTTTTAAATTATTTTATTTAAATTTTATATATTATAAAATATAAATATTAAATGTAGTTTAATAGTTATTAAAATTATTTTATTAAATAAAATAAAATTCAATATAATAAAATTTAATTTTTTTTAAATATAAAAATAATTTGAATAAATATTATAAAATTTAATTTATAATTCAAATATTAATTATTTTATTAAATAAAATATTAAAATCTATTAATAATTTAATTTTTTTATTTATATTTTGCATTGAACCGGATTTTTACGGATTTTTTTTGAACTTTTTCAAGAAGTCCGGATTCTGCATTTTTTTGCCCTTTTGAATGCATTCGGATTTCCGAACCTTGTGACTATGCTAAAAACTTAATCGATTTGAGCTTTGCCCTGAGGCCATTGTTAAGATTGTCGATGCCCAAATCCCAACTCACCCACCCAGTAACAGACTTGATTACATGTATTTTGGCTTTTTCTGATTGTTCCTGGAGTTGTTCTCTGAAACTATTGGATCTAGCCGCCCTTTGCCAGTTCGGTTTACGCTTTTGCGGATGGTTGCAGGAGTGGACCTTCGGAACGCTGTCGGAGTTGCCATTTCAGTGCGATTTGCACAACTCGAGCCCGAGTTGGGTCGATCTAACGAGTTGCACTTGGAACAACGAGCTTGATCGTAATCGGATACTCGAGTTGGTAAAGAAATACTGAAAGGATGAGGGAAACCATGTTTCCTTCTCCTTAAAGCGGGATCAAATTAATTAATTTTAAATTTTTCATTTAATATAATATAACTATTAAAAATAAAATAAAATATAATATTAAAAATTTAAACTAAATACTATTTAGTTTTTACATTTTTAATATTATAATTTATATTTTATTTTAAATTTACAGTTTACTATATCTTTAGGTAGTATTTAAATTTTATTTTTAATATTTTTAATTTTAAAATTCTTTTAAATTTATGTATATATATATATATAGAGAGAGAGAGAGAGACGTACCCACGACGTATCCAAATCAAGGTTTTTGAAAAATGACGTACCCGCGTACCCGAATCGTACCCGTACCCGTATCCAAACAACGTAGATTTTGAATGCATAGACCATACCTCTATGTTGACTCGTAGAATGTTATACAATACAAAATCATCACAAATATTTAATTGATTCCATCCTTTTGCCAACAAAGAAGAGACCAAAAAGCTTAGTCAAAGCACTGATATGCTTTGAGTTGATCAAAACAGAGGCAACACAACTACAATTTAAGTACAGAATCTTTTAAAATTAGGATAACTCGTGATAAGAATTGGACGTTCGTGCCTTCTCAAAATTCTTGGCTTGAAAGGCCTCCAGAAAACACAGTAGTACTATGTCATCAACATGGGAATGGAGGTACATGAGAGACACAATCAATAGGACATAGGTTAAATATCCTCTATAAAGTAGGTAGAAGAAAGAACACAGTATCCATAAAAGTAATTCATGACTGTTAGTAGGTTTTGGTAATAAAGCTTTGAAATGTCCTAGATTGAGCTTGCCAAGTATTCTGGTTCATAAATCTATAATGTCAATTGACTGAAAATTTCAGCACCAGCACCACGAAAGACTTGTGACACAGTAAAACGGTGTTCATCCATTGCCTTGGGACTTTAGTTTTTTTTCTTTAGAATTTTGATACAGGAATGGACGTTCTATTCTTGATATATATTTTTTTTCACGTTCCTTTTTTCCCGCTTGTGTCAAGCTGTTATTTTGAAGGCAATTTTGGCTCTGAGAATTTGTTGGCTGGTTTCTGAGAAATAGCCATTCTTTCGTAAGGAATGTTCCGACATACAATAAATGGGTCAGGATGGCCGGAACTGCACGTTTACATTCTTGTCCTGTTTTGGGGCCATTTAAAGCACAAAATAAAAAAAATAAAAAAAATCATTAACTGATACATTTAATCATAATTATAAATGTAGATTTCTCAAAATTTATTAAGAGTATTTCACTTCAAAGTTGGAGACATACAACATTCGGAACCTTGAGTGTTATATAAAAGTAAAACAAAAAACTATAAGAGACTTAGTTCTTTAAATTTAGAAGGTTAGGGGGTCGTGAAATCAGCTCATGCAAATCCCACATTTTTTTGGTGTTAAGATGATGCATTTGCCAATGATTAGTTAATAAATTGTAGCAGCCTTCATTTTTAGAAAGGTTTTTAGGTAGTTCTCCAGTGCCGCTCGAAGAATGATGGGAATTATGTGGGCCGATCATTATTGGGTTAATTTACCTGATGGCCAGGGCAGATTGATAATGCATATGTTATTTTAAAAATGGCCTTCTACCATACTGATGTTCTTGACTTGTAAAATCATAGGTTGAAACACTAGCCTTTCCATGTAAGCATGTGGCGACCTCCATGCATTTGGTCAATCCTTCGTTATTTTGGATCTGAACTAAACTCTAAATTTGTCCTGTATGGAGCTTATCCAAACAGAAAATCTTCTAACAAGATAGAGCTCTAGATTCGCTTCTCAATGAGTATTGAAATGTTCAACAAAAGTTACATAATGTCATCCCTTTCATAAATTGTTTGGAGTATTTGGCATTGCTTGCTGGAGTCTATTCAATTAGACTTCCCACAAGCGAATGGAAGGAGTTGTGGCAATGGCTGTAATCATCATTACTTGACATTATGTGCCCCACACAAATGAAGAATATTTGACACTGTAATCTGCCACGAAGGGTGTAAATCTAGTTTAAGTTGAACTCTATCCGGTTGAACACATATGAAAAGACTGTTGAAAGAGTAATCACATTTAATTTTCAAACACTACCTTCAGAAATGAGGAGGCGATGTTTCTCATCTGTTGTGGTTGTGGTTTGTCTAAATTATTAGCTTTTAAAATTTTGTTGCAAGGAAGTAAATCGATAGTATTCTGCATGAGAAATGAGGTTGCGGCTATTGTAGTGAACGGTTTCTTTAAGCATTGTACGATAAACAATATCTGCTTGTGGGCAATTGCATGCACCTTAAAATATTTATTCTGGTTTTAAGTGCATAAAAAACTATGGATAAAAATTTAAGATATGCCTGATTTCAACTAAATTCCATGAATTGATGATTAAGAAACAAGTTTTTGGCATCGATGACACCCAACTATTTTTTTGATAGTAAAGTTTCTTATTTGGATAGACTAATGCCATATATATTGGCATGAAAAATGCCTTGATGGTAGAAAAATATAGCATTGGGATCAATCATTTGCAATTTTGGAAAAATGCTATTAGGTTTAACTGCATGGAATTCCGAGTTGGATGATTATAGAGATGTCGCTGTAGACATCTCAAGATGCACTTGTTGATGGGATAACTTCCATTTATTTATTTTTGAACTCTTATTTTTCCTTTTATATTTTTATTGTGGTGTCATAGGGTGGGTTATTGGGTTGTACAAGGTCGGTTGCAACTTTTCTTCTCCCTTCTTTGAAACGCATTGCCCCATTGAATTTTTCTTATTGTGCATACATTGAGGTATTTTTATATTTATTTGTTCTATGGGAGGATGTTTGCGAATTATAAGTAGTAATCACTTTATGAAGTTGGCATAAAGATTAAGATGATTTTTGATGTGGTGGTGGTAATTCTGAGTCGCAGGAATGTTCCATAAATTGGCCTGGAAATTGTTTTGCAATTCTTTCTTTGAGTATGGGAGTTATCAAGCTAGGTTCTCTGATATTCTTTTAAATATTATCAAGCCAGATTTCTTATTGGGGTGTTCAGATTTATGACAAATGTTACAGTTGTGAAGCAACTTTTTTTAATCTCTCGGTCCTATTAAATGTAAATCAATTATGATTTTACAAAGTAAAACTTATTTGTCATTATTTGTAGTATATATAATATTGTTTTTGTGTTATCCCACAGGAGAGTCCGCCCCTTACTCTTTGCTACCATACCTTACCTATTGGCCATTTCATTTGTTATATTTAAAAAAAAAAAAAAATTGGGGGATTTTTGCTCTGTCTCAAATAAATGGCCGATCCAGGAACTAAGTGCAAAAAGTCTGGTACTAACTATACAATATTTTAATTATATACATAAAAGTATGCAAAATTTGAGAAAATTAATTCAACATACAATTTCATCCGTATAAATAAAAATACAAATTAATCTGTATAAATAAAAATATGAAAAAATGATAAATGCATAATATCCTCACATTTCAATAACATATAAAGATGAAAGAGTTTATTTTTAGTTTTTAATGTTTAATTCATGTTTTGAAGTTTTGCTTTGTGTTTTTTTCACTTTCATCATATTTCTAAACAAAAATATATTTTTAAATTAAAAAATAGTTTGAGCAGAATTGAAACAGCTCAATTGACCCAAAAATTTGGGCCTGATTGAACTTCGTTCAGATTTGAGTACCAATGACCTACATAAACCTATTTAAAATGATTGACACATGGACTGACCTGATCAATGCACGCCAAGTTACCATGTTAACCTTAAAAAGTAGGAAGTTTATTATCTAATGCAAGTTGATTAACGGAGGGAAAGTCGTGTTTTGGCTATTGCCAAGTTGTTGATGTCATTGATGTTAAACATTTGTCAAAATATAATTATAATTGTGATGTCATAAATGATGATTATGTGAATCAATAATGTGATGATGTCATCTCTGTGTTTGAACTTGGGTGTCTTCACTAGTTCATGATGTTTTCGGACCAAGTTCGTCCTTTGATTACATTGATGACTTCAACATAGTGATGGTATATTATGGGTTGTAACGAGACTTCCTCTGAAAGGCTCATTCATGATGAGTTTGTTTGATTATACAAAAGATGGACTTTCTAAGTTGTATATTCTAGCAGTCCATTCTTTTTTAAGCTATTACTTTATCATCGTTCATGAAATTGATTCCTATCACTACATGGCAATTTTTAATGCTGGTATGGATTGTGTATGTTTTGTTTCTGTTGGGTGATGTTAAAAGGGGTACTTCATACTGCCTAAAAAGAGTGTCAAAGCGCTTTTAAAAATCTTTACAATTTTAATTTCATTTTCTTTCTCCACAATTCTTGTGGGGGAAGTGGTATCTTTGGAATCCATTCGTGAATCTTCAGTAAAATATTATTAATCCCAAACAACTCAAATTTCATTTGCATATATTAGCTGGTGTATGCCAATCTCTGTTACTCTTTATTAGTGTAAATTATTATGCCTTAGCTAGAAACTTGCATGGGAGTAGATTGCGAGTGGCGAGGTGATATTAAGAAGAATACTTATATGGTTGTTCTTTTGGAGTGTCTTGAAGATGTTTTGGCTTCTACTCCTCAAATGTTTGTCTTTCTTAGCTGTTCTTTTGAGGGCAATGCTATCTCTATCTCCAAGGATAAATCTTCCATGGAATCTTACTAATCTTTGAATTTTTTTAACTATATTTTTGCTAATATGAAAATTATTCTCTCTTTGGGTTAACTACATAGTTACCAGGAAACTCCATTATAGGGACAAGAACCACATACCAGTCCCCATAACCATATTTTTTGATGACAACATTTACATACAATTTAGCTGTACCATTATTCATTTACTCACATATGCTGATTTGAATGGTGTCTCCGTCCACGTACTAGTACCCATACCCCCACGTCTCCTGGTAACTATGGTTAACTACTATGCCTTTGTTGTAACCATGATCCATATGTATTGAATTTCAGATTTGATTTTAGCTTTGCTACAGTCCATGATATTTGAGCGATTCCATTTCTAAATTTAGAAGTATTGCTTTTTGTGTTTGCTGAAGCTTATTGTCATACAAAATTACCAATGTAAATTTTCAGAGGTATGGGTAGAAGATGTTCAACTGTTATGTACATGCTACAGGGCATTTGTGAGGCCAAATTGCATGATTCTTAATTGTTACCAACTGTTTTACATTGAGAATGTTGTTCTTGATATGTTTGTTTCTTTGATTCTCACTTGACAATATCCCCTTCTTAGATCTACTATTAAGAAGTCTGATTGGCCTTTGAAGCTAGCTAAGTTGTCTCTTTTAGGTAGCTAACATTTCTATTATTGGGATCTTGTTTAGGGATTTTTAGTTATGCATCATCATTGTTATGTCATTTTTTACCAGAATGACTTGTGAACCATAAGGTGATTTGATAGTTGTATCCATTATTTCTTGGGCTTGTAGATTGTCGCATTTGTTATCTGATAAACATGTAGTGTTAGTGTCAGCATTTTCGGTTTGGCATCACGTTTGTAGATATAAGTTGACTCACCTTTACACCTATCCAAATCAATCATTATATTGCCTGGTCATTATTGAAGTGTAGGTGGATGGTTAGGGTCACTCTTGAGCTTTGTGGGTTTCCACAAGCGGGTCCCATATTCCAAAGTTCGTTGGGCTTGTTTGTGGCCTAGCAAATAACCTATACTTTTTTACCCATATTGGAAATCATCAAGACCTATTAATGTGATTTCTTTCTCATGGGCACCATCTTTCCTAGACTAACATGTCTCACAAAAAGACTACATTTTAAAAATGTTTCATATGCCATCATTTTTAATGATAAGTTTTTGGTAGTTTATTTGTATTCTTAGCTTTCATATTTATCTTACTTGTAACCTTCCTAAAGGCTTAGAAGATGTTGTTTAGAGGTGCAAAGCTATAGTACATTGTTGCTTTATGTTATGGCGAAATGTCTATGGGTTCCTTGTTTATATTAGCTTTCGCTTGAATGCTATTGTACCATTCATGGGGTAATCTCGTGAGATGTTAATCGATGTACAAAACATCTTCGAGTTTAACATAATTGAGGAATTTTACATAGTTGAAAGAGATTGTCTATTGACTTGACTCATGCATGGTATCTAAGGTTACCATTGGAATTTAGGTTCTCTTTTATTTTGTGATTATTGATTCTTTTCATTGTGAGTTTTCTTAATCCTCACCCCGCCCCCCTTCTTTTTCTCTAGGTCTCTTGAGCTTTGTTCCATGTTCTCACATTAATTTTGTAGTTGGCCTTGAATGGTTTTGTATCATCTATTGGTTTATCCAATAGGCTTTACATGCTCTTGGACTACTTCTAGAGTTGTCTGAATATGGTTATGTTGTGTATATTCATGTATCCCATAGGATTTGCATGTTTTTTGATTGTTGTTGTAATGCCTTATGTGTGGAGGTGTTTTCCCATCGAGGTTAAGGCTTGTTGGATTTGTACTTGCGCCATAACATTGTTACTAAGTGTGCCATGAAATGTTGCACCCACCATCTACGCACATAGTTGATATCATCTAGAGTACCTTTGCATATTTTATAAAAAATAGGAAATTTATCTTAAATAGGAAAGTTAAATGAAATGTAGTAGAAGAGAGAAAATTTAGGGTTTTGATTATTTTCAACTTGTTATTGTGTTGTATGAAACCTTCTTTGGAAAACAAGGGAATTTTACCTTCATATATTTTGTTTAAATTTTGTGTTTTTAGCTTTTCGCATCATGACCAAGCTTGAGGGTAAATAAGTTACTTGTCTAGGTAGTATGCCTCTTTAAAATATGAGATTCCCAAGTAGCAATAGATCGAGTGCATGACCAAGCTCAATGGAAAGTTGGAATTAACCATGATGCATAGATGGTGGAAAGTAGGGATTGTTTTTTTTTTCAAAATTTGTACTCGCTTGTTTGATCACATGAGCAAATTTAATGGTGAATAATGATGCATTCGAGAATAGGCTTTTAAATGAACAAAAACCTTTTCCTTGCAGTAAGTGAACAAAAATCACCCCAATTGAGGGTAAACATGACATTGAAGACAACTGAGATTACTTCTCAAAACGATGTAAATTATTGTTTTTGTGGTTTCTGAGTTTGCCATACCTTGATCTCTAAGAAGCAAAAAACTGATCACGAGCAAGAACTAATTAAACAAATTAACGGATTCATTTTTTAGCATGTCAACTCTCTGATAACATTTTTCATCGTGATCCATAGAGTTAATGTATGGCTTATCAAAGGATATCTTTCCTCTTTGTTCTTGTAATGCCAGATTGTTTGAGCCCTTGAGATAATGTGATTTCTTCTTGATTAGCAATTGTATCCATTGCCCATAGTTCTCGTGCTCATGGGAGTTAAACACAATGAAAACAAGGAACATGATGGTATGCCTAAATTGATGCCATGTGTCAACATCTAGGTACATCGAGCCAAGAGGAAACCAAAAGTAACAAAGCAAAACAAAATTTGAGGTTTCCACGAGCAATTGTTACTTGGTAGAGCATCGTATCACAGAGTCAACAAAGAGATCTAAGAACCTCCAGGCAAACCCTTAGTTCAACAACTCACGAGAGGAAATTAATATCACACTCTTCTCCTCTTAAACTCTTCACCCTTAATAATCCATGCAATGAGAGTGTGACAAGTGGCGCATGCTCAAGATAGGCTCAAAGCTAGCAAGATAAATCAAACACAGAGAACAAGATGACATGAAGCATTGAGAGCGAAATCCATTTAGAAGAGAAAAGGAATGCAAACCCAAATCAAAACCACACAAATGTAAGAATTAAATGCCCTTGTTTAAAAAGTTTGAAATGTTTTTGTTGATGCTCTAAATAACTGTTTTGTACCAGGGATGCTCTTGCATCAAACACCCTTCGTAAATAAGAAAACATGAGCTCTTGTTCATGAGCTTTGATTGAAATCCTCCAAGATGTGACTGTAATGACCTGCTTTAGTCGGATTCAACCAAGTTGAGTCTCGGATTCAACCAAGTTGAGTCTTTAAGTGCTCCATTCTTCCAATGGACCAAATATTTGATATATTCCTTGCCTTTATCCTTATTGGCAAATTTGGAATCAAGAATAGCTTCTGTTTCTTCGCTCTCGTTCTCAAGGATTTATTGTCTCCAATCAGGTAACCGAGAATCCGATTGTTAAGTGTCACCATCCATTTTTTTTCATGGAAAGTATAAAGACCTGCCACATTGAAAATTGGAGAGAAGCCCATGCCTTCAGGAAACTCAAATCTCATAAGCATTTTCTAAAAACTTCCTCAAAACATTACATGGCCCAATCTTTTTCAACTCAAGCTTGTTATAAGTCCCTTTCATAAACCTTTCTTTCCTCAAATTCGCTAGAACTAATTCTTCCACTTGAAACTCCTTTTCCAGTCTCTTTTGATCAACATGCTCCTTGTAATTTCGGTACTTTGTATCAGTTGTTCCTTCATTTGTTTATGCACTTCTTGCATACACACTGCAATATATTTTGCTTATGTGCTTTCCATTCTTTAGATCTGCCAAGCCTCTCAAGTTTTTGATATCTCTAGCACAATGTCCATACACTATCTAGAATTACGCCTTTTTTGTATTTTGGTATGCAAATAAAGTTGTGGGAAGACCAAATCTTATTGGTCTAGTTTGTTTCCCACAAGACATCTCAAGAAGTTTCCAAGTCCTCTGTTCACAACTTCAATTTGGCTATCTATTTGTGGATGATAGGTTGAAATAAATTTCAATGACACAGTGTTTTGTAGAATTGCCCAACAAACTTTGTATCCCTATCAAATGCTATGCTCTCTGGCAATCCATCCAATCTTACTACATCTTGGGGAAAAAATTTGTTATGTTGGTAGCATCATTAGTCTTCTTGAAGTCAATGAAATGCGCCATCTTTGAAAATCTATCCACAACAACAAAAAATGATTCATTACCTTATTGAGCGTGGGGTAATCCCAACACAAAATCCATGCTTATAACTATATCTTCCCATGGTCTTTTTTGGTATAGGCAATGGATTGTACAATCTCGCATATTGACATATTTTGCAACTTTGTATAAAATTTATTACATTTGCACCCATCTTTGGCCAATAATACATCTCATTCAAATTTTTTATTGTCTTATCCATGCCAAATTGACCAGTCAATACTCCACCGTGCATACTTTTGATCAAAATTTCGCTCATTGAACCCTGAGACATGCATAATTGCTGCGCTCTGAATAATAAGTCATCCTGCAAGAAGAAATTCAGCCATGGATATCTATCCATGTTGTTGGACTTTTATGTGCTGCCCATGCTTATTTGAAATCAACATCTTCTTTCTACATTTTTTTAATAAAATTGAATCAAATCCCACTACTTCAACCTGCATCTTTGTTAACAAATAACTTCTACACAACGTATCAACAATCTTGTTAAAATTTCCACTCCTTGTTTTAAAACGAAGGAGAAACTTTGAAAGAATTCTACCCATTTCATATGCTTTTGAGTCAACTTACCTTGACTGTTGATAAGTTGCAAAATTGCCAAAGTAAATAAATAAAATTTTGTTGACTACCCCTCAAAGTATCCAAAGTTCCCAAAATGTTTATAGCTTGTCTCAAATGCATCAATTTTTTTCTTGTATTTTGCTGAATATAAGAATATCATCTAAATATATACCCAACTATGGTTTCAGCACTATATTGATGAGTCACATGAAAATACTTGGTGCAGTTGTCATTCCAAATGGCATGATTGACCATTTGTACGAAATATCTTTTGTTTTGACTGTGGTTTTTCACTCATTACCTTCATATATTCAGATTTGATGACACTCTTCAAATTAATCGTTGTGAACTTCTTCGCTCCACTCAAACAATCCATTAAATCATCCAAACTTGTCATTTATTGTTATCTTGTTTATATCTTGATAATTGATGCACATTCGCCATTCCCTTTCCTTCATTGGTTGTATTATTACTGGAAGTACACATGGGCTCAAGGTTTCTCTTAACAAACTCCTTTACAACAACTCTTGCATTTGCCTATTTATGTCTTCAATCTTTGTGGATGTCAGTCTATGTGCTGCCTTGTTTGCCAAACTAGTTTAAGGAACCCAATCCATATGATGACATATGCTTCTCATTGGTGATCCTTCTGGATAGATCATTTCTCTCTACATATTCATTTAACAATCCCCTCACTTTGCTTGGTATTTCATTTGTTTTAACTTTTATCTGCTGTCCCAACTTGCATTGGTTTGGAAATGAAAGCATAGCATGCTGTCTCTTTATTTACCACACTCAAATTATCTAATGGAAATTATCAAAACATTATTGCTGTTGTTCACTTCTTCATCCCTTCCCTTCAATGGACTCAAGGGAATATTGTTTTCATCCTTCTCTAGTGTGTATGTATTTGCTCTATCACCATGTATACCTTTTTTGGTCAAATTGCCAAGTTCTACCCAATAAATCATGACACATCTCTACACATAACATTACACCAAACCTCTTCATTATGTGTACCAATCTGAAAATAGACTAAGTGTTTTTCATTGACCAATAAATGATCACCTTTTTGAATCCATGAAATCTTATATGGGTTTGGGTGTGCTACTATTTTCAAACCAATTATATGTACCATCTCATTGGATGCTAGATTATTTGTACTATACCACCATCAATAATAATTTTGCAGCATTTATCTTTAGATTTGCAGATGGCTATGAAGAGTCTATTTATTTGCAATGGCTTATTCTTCTTCTTTGCTGTTTTTAACAACACTCTCTTCATCATGAAAGCTTTTCCACGTTCAAGGTCTTCAGTATGTTAGGACGATGCAACAAATTCTTCATCAGCTTGTACAACATGAACGCTTGCTTCATTCCTCCAATTGCCATCATTGTGTGCTTGTGGACACTTAATAAACTTTCTGTCTAGTTTGACCATATTTCAAACATATACCAAAGAAACCTCTTCCTCTTTC
Source organism: Torreya grandis (assembly GCA_037957365.1). Taxonomy (NCBI): domain Eukaryota; kingdom Viridiplantae; phylum Streptophyta; class Pinopsida; order Cupressales; family Taxaceae; genus Torreya; species Torreya grandis. Next base: position 1,090,692 of record JARHVA010002006.1, on the reverse strand, counting down.
TCTACCATATTGTCCTCTTCCTCTTGAAGGATATAGTCTTCGTCTTTTTGCACGGATGTGATTATGAAAAGTGCTAGATTCTCTTTTATGGGTATGATTTCCTCTTCAACACTTGGTCGATTATTCCCTTTTTAAAATGTGCCTCTACTTCTTGGTGTATTTTGTTGTCTTTTGGGCAACTTCTCATCAGCGTTCAGTGTAAATTGATAAGCTTCTTCCATAGAATGCAACCTCAACTTACGCAACTCATCTTGGATGTTTATTTTCAGCCCATTTATGTATCTGGCGACTTTTTCTTGGTCTACTTCATTGTGACAAACAAATGCTAATTTTGTAGAACTCCTCGATGTAATCGTTCACACCAAGTTCTCTTTGTTTCAAGTGTTGCAAATTCTTCAGCAAGTCCAACTGATAATCAACATGCATAAATTTGCCTTTGAAGTTGGCAACCATTCGTGTGATCTTTTTGTGTCTTCTATTCCTCTTAGTATATACTTATTTCCATTACAGGGTTGCATGAGATTGCGTCTTTTATTCCTTTGAGCCTACACTGATTTTCACCACATTCGTGCATAACCTCTCAATACGGTTTAGCCACCTTCACTCTTATTGGATCTTTGATATCATCAAATTCAAAATATTTTTCTATCTTTGTGAGTCGATCTATTAGATCTTTAGGGTTTAGAGTTCTCAAAAAGCTTGAAACCTCCATCTTTGTTCTTCTTACATCATTTGTGATAGCTTTAATGAGTCTATCTTCACTCACATTTGCTTGATGCTTTGTTTTCTCTTCTTCTCCTTCCATTTTTGGTTCTTTAACATCACTCATATCTCATGGTATGAAATCCCTTCTTTCTTCTTCAACAACATTTGACTGTGCTTGAATAACTCTTAGCAATTCTACAACCTCATTAAGTTTTCCTGCCATGTTGGCAGTTGCTCACCACCTCTACTCTCCATTCTTCTAGGATTGCTCATCACCTCTACTTGCTATTCTTCTGGGAGGCATCTTGACTCTCATGGTTAGTCAAAGCTTATTGCTGGAATCTCTGATCACAATCCTACGTAGGCTAGGTATATACTTTGCAAGTTGGATCAAAGCCAACTTTAATACCGCATGATGCAATTAAAGATAGGGTATCAAATGAACAGGAACCTTTTCCTTGCAGCAAGTGAACCAAACTCGGCCCAAACCAAGCTAAATCGAATATTGTAGATGACTACGATTGTTTATTTCTCATATTAACACAAATTACATATGATTGTATACTAACATCATTTTATGATGTTCTCCTAGCAACAAAGATTCAACAACACAAATCAAATAATAGGGGATATCCATTTTATGTTAGATAAATGTTATGTAATAGGGATGCTCCTACATCAATCATGTTTGATCAACCCACCAACTTCGAAGTTTAAGGGTCCAGTGTATCTAATACCTTAGGATTTGATAGGAAATTTGGTGGACGACACACAAAATTGCTAAATTTAATGTGTTGTAAATGAGAAATGAAAATAAAGCATGTGATAGAGAAACAAAGGAAACAATATTGCAAAATAAACAAAAGCTTTATGGATATGAAAGCTATGTACAAAATGTTATAAATCTTTGTAAAGAGATATGTTCTTACCATACACCTATTTTCTTACATTCAGATGGTACACATTTTATTACTCTTTAGTAGGAAATGAAGATTCGAAAATAAAGTACGAAGTGATTCTCCTCGAGAATCTAAAAAATCATGTGATAAGTGTTCCCCTCAGAAGTGGAGAACATATCAAAACATGAATGCAAGTTTTAAATTCTCCAAATTTTCATATTTCATGATTTTGAGGCCCTTAGTAGTTTTTTGGGTTCAAAATGACAATCAACAAAATGAAGATCTTTGGCAACCATTTTGATTGGCTGGAGATCCCATGTAATATATACACATGCCTATATACATGTATTACTTCATATATATATATACACACACATTTGTAAGTATATACACACATCCTTACAAGTACACATGTATAAACATTAAATGTTTAACAATTAATGTATATATAGACATACTACATATTAGAATTGAGGAGGATGCAAGAAAACTCCGTAACGTAAACATAATATGACATCCACACATATGCACTCATAAGAGAGAATATTCACCAATAAAAACATTGTATTAACTAAGCAAAGTAATACACAATGTAAATGTACAACGAACAATGGTTGCACTAGAATAAAGTCTCTTAAGACACTACATCTCCATCAGCGATGGATAACTGACTCTAGCTCCATTTCAAACAAAGATAAACAAATTCTTTAAAAATGAAAAAATAAGAGATTAGTGAGAGAATTACTAGTGGAGTAAAAAGTGGGATCATTCTTTAAGTTACATCAAACCCTTCTCACATATGGGGATAACTATTCACATTAAATGTGAATTAAACAATGTTGTGCACATATTAAATCTTGTTTTGGTAACAACACTATCTAAGGTGGACTTCACAACTAGAGTGAACATAACACACCAACACCCTCCCCTGAAGATCGACTTAGGTTATGTGGTAAAAAAGAAGTTGTCTTAAGTTTAGAAGTATGGGTCATGACAACTAGGCTTGATGATGTACCCATTTTTAATGATAGAGCAAAAAGAACAATCAAGCAGCTTCCAAATGAATTAATCAAAAATAGCTCATTAATCTCGTTGTGTAAACAAAAGTGACAATATATATGTTTTTCATATGACTGGAATGCATGGGTACAATATAATGAAGAGGGTTGGCTCATAAATTGTTTTGATTTTTTTTTACCACCAAAGAATGTTGGCTCAGAGACGACGTTCTAAATTTTGATACTAGCAAATAATGTTGGCTCAAAGATGATTTTATTATTTTTGATACCAACAAAGATGGTTCAGAAACATTTTTTTTAATTTTGATACTAGCGTTTGGATCCGCATAGTATACATGAACAAACACAAGGTACATAACATGATGAAACAATTAAGAAAGCATTAGCAACAAACAACACCCCCACGTAATACTGACAAGGGAGTGAAGACAAAACAACTATATGTTTACAAAAGTGTCAATGTGGTAGGTGTGCAAAAAAGTACAACATAAATCGTTAAGTGAGAATGCCTAGTATGCTACATGAATATAACTCAACAACCATTAGATCTCAAAAAATAAGTCAAGGTGAAAAAAAATAACCTTCCCAACGAACTTGAATCCAGTCTGTAGCTAAATATAATAGATAACGACTTATAGCGAGTTACTAAAAAAAGAGGAAATTTGGTTTTGAAAACATACCAAATTAGTTGAAAAGGTCGTTTTCTTTCTAGACGGGTCATTTTTATCCCTACCAATTCCCTAGAATGCATAGAACAAATTTACATATGGCTTGCCAAGTAAGCTCACAGTGCCATATTCAAGTGAAACAAAAGTTGTTGACGCATTGAATGCAATGGGAACATATGATATGCACCAAAAAACACTCACAAGCGAAAAATGGTAGAAATATTTTCAATGGATTTCTTCTAGATTTAGACCTACAAACACCGCGAATCCAATCAAAGAAAGAACTAGATTTGAAACAATGCGAGATGAAGATTATGGATCTCGCTTTGATAACATATTAGAATTGAGGAGAACCCATTCACAATGTAAACATGCCATACCATTCACACATGTACTCATAATATAAAAGATTCACCAATAAAGACATTATATTAATTAAACAAAGCAATATACAATGTAAATGTGCAAACAACAATAACATGATCTTCTAAGAGTTTATATCTCCACTAGTTATGCATAACTGATTCTAAGCTCCATTCCAAACAAGACATAAAAGTTATTTATATAGGAAAATCAAGAGGCATGTGGGATATAATTATTGGTGGAGTGAAAGGTGAGATCATTCCCCAAGTTACATCTCACATTTTTCACATATGTGAGGATAACTACCACATTAAATGTGGTTTAAACAATGTTATACACATATTAAATCTCATGTTGGTAACAACACTACCTAAGGTGGACTTCACAACGAGTGTGAACATAACACATAGCATCATATTAGTAGCAATTGTTTTGATTGGCTAATATTTTCAAAATGGTGCTTGGATCCAACACTACTTAGCATAACTATACATTTGTAAATATATGCACACATGGCTATAAATATGCATATGTATGCATATTTATGTTTATATGTATGTATTTGTACATATAAACATACACACTACATCATGACATCATGACCGAGGTTGGGTGTAAATTATGGCTTGGGAAAAACCGAAAAATCATTAAGGTCAAACATAGGAGTCACACCTATGTGGCTTATGTGCCCCCTTTTGTGGATTAGAGAGCATAACAATTTGCAAATATATTGTTTCGTTCTTTTATCCTTCAGGTTTTAATTTTATGACCAATTTCAAGGGTAAACTGAGCCTTTGGGAATACACTTATAAGTAATGATTATTTGAATTAATTATGCCATTATGTAACAATTGGTGCCTTCTTTCTTCATGGTAAGAAAACATGTTTTCTTTTGTTTTTTAAGACTATCGTCGATTATTGTGAAAATATCATCAATGGTTTCATCATGAATAATGGTTTTTCTGGTTGTAACAACACCCTTTGAAAAGACTTGTCATCCTAGATAAGTTTGGTTTTTTTCCAACAAAAGCCAAACTCATCCAAGTTGCATTTTCTATAGGTTTGACTAACTATTCAGTGAGATATTTTATGATTGATTTATGCTTAATTTGCTTATGTTGTAGGGATTTAAGTGTTTGATTTGTTATTTTATGATTTTCTTAATCATTTTTCATTTTTTATTTTTCGAGTTTCCTTATCTTGATAGACTATGTTTATTATATTGAAATGTTTTGTGTTTTCAATATCTTGGTTTGCCTTTGCAATGCGGCGTTGAATGTTATCTATAAATAAAGGGAGATAAATAGGGAAGGGTGGGTTATATATAATGATAGTAGATCCGGTGAAACAAGAGGCAACAAATAAACATTGAATGACATCGAAAAATATAATGAAAAATGGCATGTGAAAATAAATGGACTTATGATAAGACTATATTGCAGAGGACAATTTGAATGAAATAGAACATGATACCACTATGAGAGATGAGATCAGTTCGGTCGAATTTGAATAAGAACTTGTGAATTAGGAATGAGGTTGGTGGGAGGCAAAATATCCCCAGGTTTTATGTGCACATGTACCACTTATAGCAAATAAATCAATTTATTGATGAGAGGTAGGCTTGCGGCCAAACAATTATAACAAGTCTCAAAAGGTGACAATATTAAATATTTCAAAGATTTTCTGGTTTTAGTTGAGATACATTCACAGTACCCACAATTCAATAGAGTCGTGAACACACATTACTAACTACTTGGGCGACTAAACCTATTAATCCCTTTGGCATTGCAAAACATTTTCACAATGGAAACCATGATTGTGGTTGTGAAGCATGACCTACGCTTTTCAAGGCATTTTGTGTTTTTGAATTTCAGTTAGCGGTGAAGTAGCTGCCTTTAAGGTGACTCGAGATTTTTAGTATTTTTAATTTTTGTTTTCCATAGACTACCACCAAAATTAATCCCCCTGTTACTTCTAATCTAATTATTGACGCATTTATTTTCACAGAAATGATTCTCTTCCACTTGAGAGAGGCATTCAATCCAAAATTTGTTTTTATTGACGAGTGTATCCCATTTTATTTAATTGTTTGGAACCGACTCCTTTTATGTGGTTATCAAATAGCTAGATGATTTTGATAAATATTCCAAATGTGGGAGGTGAAAAGGGCTTAACATGCTCTCATATGTGTATGTCTAGGCATATTTGTTGAAGGTTGTTTTGTTTTCAACTCTTCACATCTATTTGCACATTGATTAACATTTTTTGGTTGGCTGCAATTTTTTCATAAAGCTCAACATAGCTTTATTTTGATAGATATTCAAAATGTGGGAAGTGAAAAGGTCGTAGCTTGCTCTCATATTTGTATGTCTAGGCATATTTTTTGAAGGTTGCTTTGTTTGCAACTCTTCACATCTATTTGCGTATTGATCAACATTTTTTGCTTGGCTGCAATTTTTTCATAAAGCTCAACATAACTTGGTTGAATATTTCCTTAACGACAAGGCTTTAGAATTGGGAAACATTGTATGGTGATTATATAATTATCTCCATGATGAGATTTAAGATGTTTGCTAATAATTGGTTGTTAGCCCTCAAGGGTCAATTTTCTTTCATGAGTGACCACACTCGTTTTGGGGTGTTGAAAGTGGAATTGCATTTTGGCATTGATAAAATAATATGAACTTCTTGGCACTGATTAATGACATATTGATAGGATCTACCTTTGGTATTCTGTAGAGTTGATCACCTAGGGTGATGATGACACTACAAAGCATGCCCTTCCCACATAAAAAGTATATTGAACACTATTTGGTCGTCATCATATAACACCTTATCCACAAACCACTTGATTGGGTACACGTATAATACTACCTTGACTACTCCATCCAATTGTGAATGGATGAGGGTGAGGTGTTGTTGGTAGGTTTAATATCTTGGTTACGTCATTTGAAATTAGATTCTTCTAATTGCCACTTTCAAAATTGAAGCATAGGGCTGATCCTATCACTCACAACTGTGAGTGGAAGAGGATAGAGTTGCCTTTGAGGGGGAAGAGCTTGTGTCGTGGCAATGATAGAGTATGGATACGAACCTTTTTTATTTGTTTCCCTTTGCTTGGGTGGGGATGTTGGAGCTGGAATGGTTGGTGATGCTGGGCTCTGCATCTTCACCAACATTACTTGTTTGGTAGAATATTCTTTGTCCAAGTGGCATTTGCACTTGTGGGTGTGCACCACTTGCTTGTATCTTTCTATGGATTCTTATCTAGATTAAACTTTTTAGAAGGAAGCTTTACTTTGTGGTATTGGCATTAGAAGTACTCGTTGTTTTGCTAATTGTTAGATTGTATGCTATTATTGTTGAGAGTAGATTCTTTCTTAAACAAGATAATTTTTTATCATGATTGCATAATGATAGGCTTTTTCTGGGTACTTGATGTCAATAATACCATTTTTCTTGGACACAAAATATGAAGCCATTGTAATATTTGAGAACTCAAGCTCAAATTTTGTCACATATACCAACTTTTGCCGAGAAACCATGGATTGGATTGGTATTATTGTGCACCATTTATTCTTGTTCCTTATGCAACCATATTGCTTTTTGTACTTGACAATTTAGTTTTCACGTGGTAGTACTCTTTTTGATGGCCTTTATAAGAGAATCCTTCTTTCCAAAAGTTTGATTCTCATTGGGTTTTTGCATGGAAAGTAGCTTTTAAAAGCGCAAATGTTACATTTTCATTGTCTGAAAAAAAATATTTACAAGGAAATATGTTTGGTGAAACCATTTGTCTACATTATTTGCTTTGATTTTGCCTTCAAAGAGGGGTGGCCAAATTCACTTGGATAGTATAGTGTTAGGTTGCAAAGAGTTTACTTGATGAAGAGGTGGATGGCTTGGGCATAGTTTGGAAAAGAGAATTGGTGAATTGGTCCATCATGTCACTCCTCTACGTCTTGAGGGCTTCAACAAAAAGACCTTTATTTTTCTTTCTTTGCCATGTGATATTGTTTGAACCAACAAGGAAGATAATTTGGAGGGTTGTGTGTCTAGACAATGAACTTCATATAGTTTGGCATGCTTTGGAGAAGGGCATTGGAACTGTTCCATCATGTCCCTCCTTTACTTCTTGAGGGCTTCACCAAAAAATGGTCTAAAATGATCTTTATTTTTCATTCTTTGCCATGTGATATCATTTGAACCAACAAGGAAGATAATTTGGAGGGTCGTGTGTCTAGACAATGTAGTTCATATAGTTTGACGATGTTTGATGGGACATACACACATGGGACAAGCCACCCATATACTAGTGATCTGGTGGACAAGACTCTCAAATGTAGAAACTTAATATGTTATGAAAATGATGAACCAAAGCAAAGAAAGATGAAGCAAATAAACATATATAATACTGCAATATAAATGAAAGCTTTATTGAAATTGACAATTGTTTACAAAAGGTAACAATCTTTTGGAAGAGTGTGGTACTGCAACACATGAAATTTTACATATAGACGATAATTTGTTCATAGCTATTTTTGGTAGGAAATGAAAAGTCTAAAGATAGAAATGGAAACAATTTGCCCAAAAATTTAAGAAGCCATTGGACAAGCGTTCCCCTAGTTAGCAGAGAGAACTTATCAAGACACGAACCTTTCAAACCACAACATTTTGGCTGTACCAATTTTGTGTAAAATTTCAGAATTTTAACACTTTGTGATGTGAGGGCCCTTTAAAGCCTTTGTTTGAGTCAAATGTTTCCCACAAAACGTTTGCATTATAATGGCTCTGATATAATGAAGTTAAGCCCTTGACAAATGATCTTTAGCTATTTGGGATTTTCCTAAAATTGTCACCTAGATAAATTGTAATACTTCTTATATTAATTAGACAACTTCTTCATATGGCCTTTTTCTTGTGATATGGTAGAGTTATGAAACCTTACAATAATATATTATATAGTGGTCAAAATGATTCTAATTTCTCTTGAAGGGTACACTTCAAAGATTATGAAAGTTGAGATATGATGGTTGGCTATGAAGTGGTGGTAAATTTTGATTGACAACGTAGTTCAATAGATTGAGATCTAATGTACTTTTTGGAGTTACAGTCCTAAATAAGCTACTTTAGAATTCACGAGTATTTTATTTGTGGGCTTGTTTTTTAAATTAATTAATCACATAATATAGTTTGAGTGAGAACAATTTTGTTAGCATTTTGTAGGGAAAAACTTACATATGATGCTTTTGATAGTAATTTTGATAGTTTGAGTATCCAAACTAGAAACAAGAGCACATGGAATAAAATGTATACCACAAAACTTCTAATATAGAGGTTATGATAGTGGAGGACTTTTTTGTTCTTTCTTGATTAGGATGAACTAGGGGATTAGTATGAACTAGGATGGATTTCTCAATGTTTTTGTTAAAACACTATTGCTTTTTGACTAAATAACGATGATCTTTGTGCGATTTTTAGAAAAAGGTGGGAGTTAAAGTTTGAATGTGTTGCTTTAGAGTCACCATTCCATATTTTGTGCCCAAAAATGGTGCACATTGTGACATTCAAATAATGTTGCTAGTAGTGTTACTTACAAAAAGTTAAATTAATATAAAAACATTTGGAAGGCTCATTTTAACATTTGCCTCCATGAGATATTGATGACATACAATGATAGAGAGAGGATCCATGCCATTTACAATTGAAGCCATCCACTGCACCCACTCGCAACCATCCATGTTAGTAGGCATCTATGCTAACAAATAACCACACCAACGTTGTGAGGGAACATGTTAGAGGAGACATTCTGGCCAACATGTTGCCATGGCACCAAAATCAGAGGTAAGCAAGGTCGTTTTGTTCTTTTGCGTTGATAATGGCTTTCCCTACACGTTGTAAAAACTCCTATACAATGTAAATGTCTTTTAAAACCTTGATTATATGGTGACTAAGTAGTTATAACAACAACTTTTGTTGTTGTCATACTCCCAATCTATGTCATAATACGACGTGTTTGGAGTGGAGTTTTGAGGGGAAGGGAGGGGGTGTTTTTATCAATTGTCTTAGCTAGTTGCACATTTTTTACTAGACATGTTCTCAAAATATTGAGGTTTGGAGATTAGCTTGGAAAGTAGTTTCTGAAATGTTCCAATCAAAAAATACTAATTATAGGTTTGATCAAGGGGTTGTACTTGTAAATAACCTTGCAAATAGGGAGGGGGTGTTTTTATCAATTGTCTTAGCTAGTTGCACATTTTTTACTAGACATGTTCTCAAAATATTGAGGTTTGGAGATTAGCTTGGAAAGTAGTTTCTGAAATGTTCCAATCAAAAAATACTAATTATAGTTTTGATCAAGGGGTTGTACTTGTAAATAACCTTGCAAATACTCTGAAAACTCTCTTTATGCATTGATTAAGTAGTTTTAGTTGTAAATAATTCTGTATGTACCCTTAAAACTTCTATTAGACATTGATCAAACATTTCTAGTTGTAAACAACCCTGCAAATGCCCGTAAATGACTTTAGTTGTAGATAATTATGTAAATGCCCTTAAACTCTTATTATACATTGCTTAAGCATTGAAAGTCATGAATAACCTTGCAAATGCACTCATAACCCTCATTATACATTGATTACATGGTTTTAGTCATAAATAATCTCACAAATATATTTAAAACCCTTTATGCACATTGTATAAGCTATTATCTTTGTAAGCAACTCAACAAATGCCCTTAAGCTTAAGCGACTTTAATTGTAAATACTTATACAAATACCTTTAAAACTTTAATTTTACATTGATTAAGTGATGATGTTAGTTGGCCCTTAAGGTTATTATACATATTAAACGATTTAAGTTGTAAATGCCTAATGCAAATCATATTAACAATCTGAATGTTGCCTTAGAATGTATGCACAAAATTTGCAAGCAACTTCAAAGCATACTAATTGTTTAGTAAAATGCCTAAAAAAGCAGATAAGATATAAAATATAAAATTTATTGGATAAGATAGGATTAACTATGATAGTCCGTAATCGAATTGGATGAGATGGTATAATAATTTATCAATATTCTTCAATATCAGACTAATGCCACTTAATGAATCCTATCCGATTTTATGAGTTTGATCAATGCATCTTATTGTATGTTCTCAACACATTTGTCGATATTGAATCCGTTTATTAATAACAAATAGGTTTTGGACATTTCAAGCATTTGACATGTAGAGGTGGATGATAAGCAATGAAAGGTTGATGCTCCCTATTTCATGCAATTTTGTGTGTGAAAATCTATTATCATTTGTGTCATTTTATAGAATGATTGGTATTGGAAAGATTGATCATTTTAGATTTTGGCCTTCGTAGGAAGTTAAATCCCAAAAGTTATCACGAGAGGTGTCTCTGTCTACATTTGTATCTTCTTTGCATTTGCATTCCATGCTGGTTGGGGTTGCTCAACAAATTGGGATGGTTAGATAGATTTAGGTTGCAATGTGCGCCCCTCATTTTACTTTCTGTTTTATATTTACGTATAGTTTTTATTTTTTTTTAAATTTTAATTGTGAGAAAACGAAGTCATATATTTTTGGTTCAATGGTTTGTGTGACGTTGGATTTCTTTTACTGTCGGTGGTGGCAAGATCTTCAAATTTTATCTATCAATTTTTTCATTGTGACGATATTGTACCCTGTATGGATTTGTGTAAAAATTGGAATAAGGATATTACCTTCATCCCATAATGCATGCTTAATGATATATTACCTCTCATAGACTCATTACTATCAATTTTTATCTTAGATGCATTTGGCAATACCTTACATGAGGAAGATATCCATATATAATACAAAGATCCTTCAGATCCTTGTCCTTCTCTTAGAGAGCCTACAAGGGCTGCTCCTCCTTCAACCCTCACATCACCTCCTTCCTCACTTCGTTTGGAGAGGGAGAACGTCAATTTGCGAATCGAGCACCTAACATTTGATGTGTATGTGTTGGCTTAATGAATACAAAAAATGAATGATGCTCTCCCATGCGTCGTTCACCTCATTGATATAGCAATATTCTTATCCTCCTAGCTAAAATGGATATAATTATTGCTCAATCTTAAACACCTGGTTAAGTCCCACCTTGTACTCAATTATGATGTTGGGCATAATTGACATCTTATGAAGAAAAGCTAGAAGAAAAGCTACTAGAATGATTTAGGATGTGGATATGTAGATGAAGAGTAAACCTTCATATGAGCATCATATAATCATTTGAGTTTTTGTAATTGTATGATTTTGATTATATCATTGATGACTATTTATAATTGTGGATTCCTTAGAATTTTCCCACCTTACTATACGGCTACCCGACAATCTTGTTATTTGTCTTAGGTTTGAATGATAATGTTGTTTCTCAGAGCCATTTTTGATATATTTATCATTGTTGACACGACATCTAATTGTGGCAATATAAGAAGAAAAACATGGGGTACAAGAACAAAAAAAAGTTTAAAACCACATTTTAGTGAGATTAGCATATAATCACATTGACACGTGATAAACATATAATCTCAATGACTTTAGTCGTTAGTAGATATGCATAAACTTGGCTTTTTGAAAATGTTTTGACTTTGAAGTTTATAAGCATTTAATTTTTTTCCAACAAGACTAGTTTATATATATATACTAATAATTGCTTATCTTCACCACAAGGTTCTTGACAATGACGTTGAGGAAAGTCCAATAAGTAAGCTAGTAATTTTTTGGGTTATAGAGCATGTAATAGTGAATAGAGAAGACAATAAATCAATACACATTTGAATGCAGAGAGAGTACAATAATATTGTTCTATTCATTGAGAAATGAACTTGGTTAGTACATGTGTACAATGTGCAACAACATTGAGAATGAGGATTACCACGATAAAAAAGTGAGAACACTTTTTAACTGATTTACCTGGAGTGAAAAGTTTGAACAAATGAACATTCGATGCTTGTCCCTCTTGGGGTTTAATGTTTACAATATATCATTGAAAGAAAGAAGTTAGAAAGGAAGTTGTTTAGAAATGGTTCAAATTTTGTAACAAATGCCATGTTTTCTCCTTCTAGGGGTTGACGGTTTGACTTCTAGATGTGCGGTGTTGGCATGGCGTGGTTGATGTGTGTTTTGCGTAAATGCTAAGTTGTGTGGTATGAAGTCTGGTGTTGCATGGGGTGTGGAAGGCTTTTGGGTGTTGTGTTGATGACACCTTTTGACGCAGTGTTGTGTAGACTGTGTGCAATGCACAAGATGCACATTACTTTGATGGTCAGAGTGTGAACTGTCACAATTGAGCTCAATTCTTTCACCCTTTCTTGAGGATTGATGGGCCCAATGGCATAGTTGGTTAGTTGTGTGCGCTGAACCTGGAGGCACTAAAAGATGTACCACTTGGCTTGATCAATTTATTGTCATGCCATAACTACTTCTAAAAATTGATGTGCGCCTTTATGGGTGGATATTGTTGTGACTTCAACAATATGATCTTTGGGCATTGATTGCAAGTGTTCAGGGTCCAAGTGTAAAGAGGACGAGTAGTTGTTGGCTCAAGCAAAGGTAGAAAGTATGGCTTAAGGAGTTCTACATTGAATACTCATTGAAGACCTAAGAATTGTAGTAAATCAAAGACAATTGTGTTCTCTCCAATTGCATGCATTATAGTGAAAGAGCCATAGCCCAAATACTTGATTTTATTTTGAGGACCGTTAAAGCATTCCTTCCAAAGATGCAATTGAACTATATCGCCCACCTTGAATTCATGAGGTGTGTAATGTGAATCATTGTGCTCTTTGTACTTTTGTTGATGGTGTGAGAGTATTGGTTGAAACCTATTGGCGAACATGGTGGTTGTGCTACAAAATTTTATTTTCCTTTTGCACCTCTTTTTTTCGTGCGCGTGAATATGTGTTGGATGGCTTGTGGTAGGATATGTCTAGAGTTGCAGCTAGATGGAATCCAAGGCATGTTTGGAAAGGACAATGCCCCGTAGAACTGTGAAGAGCTATGTTGTAGGCACGTGAATGAAATGTAAATTATCATCCCAAGGGTGTGTATGTGCATTGTTGTACACGAACGATAAATGGACAAGTGTTCGGTTGACAAATTTTATTTTCTTATCTTTTTGAGGATGAAATGTTGTAGATCAGTCCATTTGTGTATCCAACAAATGCCACAAGGCATGCCCGAAAGTAATTGAAAAAACTCGATTTGCCAATCAACCTTGATGGATGAAGATGGTTGAAAAGGAATGCAAACATGATTGAAGAAGTAGTTTGTGATGCCTTGTGTATTAATGCTCTTCTTGCATGCACAACCTTGATAACTATCTTTGAAACCTATCCACTACAACAAACACAAAGTCGTTAAGGTGTTTCGTCATATGTATTCTAGACAAGAAATCCACGCTAATAGGTTCCCAAGGCTTGGATGGAACCAACACAATTTTGTATAACACTAGCTTCCTATTTGTGGGCTTGGCGTTGCAATAATATATGTAGGACTTGATGTTGCGCTTTCTGTCATGAGGCCAATATAAGTGTTCTTGAAGCATTGCTAGAGTTTTGGTAATGGCAAGGTGAACTATTGTTTTGGAGTAATGCACATTCTAATTGAGTCTTTGGCCATAAGGATGCCTGATCTTATAGGGAAGTTTGTTGGACAAATATAAATTGACAACCTATTCACCCGATGGAAGATCTGTGTAGGCTTTTGCAGATTCTTGGTCTACTAAGTAAGGAAATACTTAGGCATAACAGTTGGAACGACACGTGTTAAGCAATGTTACGAGCTCCTGTACATGGGATTGGCTAAGGCATTTTGGAAAAGAAACAACTTTCAAAAGTCAAGGATATTTTAGAAACAAGCACTTTTTGGTCCTAGTGTTGTTGTTTTAGGTAAATTGCAACTCACTCTACCGTCAACTAAATATGATGGTGCATTTATTTAGTAAAAGATTGCATTGGATTTCTCCCAACACCCCATCCACATATATTAAACAACCATTCACATATACTAAACAACGGGGCATATGTCCAATGGAGCTTGTGGCATTATGACAATTACTTCACCTTTCAAGTATACCATATGTCAATGAATAGTATCTGATTTGTATTATTATTAGTTGAATAATTAAATTGGTTAATCCATTAAAGATTAGTTAGAGTGTGATGCCTTATTTATATTTTTGGAGAAATTGGACGAAAGGAAGTAATACTAAGTATTTTGTATCAAGAGTAATGGGATAAAGATAAAGCAAGATTGGATGAAGACACAAGTATATGAAATTCTTGTATTTTGGTTCTTGAATACTTTATAATGTCATGGCTGAAATCTTTAGATGTGTAATATATATAATTAATTCAAATGATAAATAGATAATTTTACTTCATTCTTGGCTTTTCATAATCAGTGAATTATTGACCACATCACAATGGTAATATTACAATGATTTATATTATGATATTGTAGATATACAAAAAAGATTGTGGTTAGATAAGATTATACTAGTCGAGCACTATAGAAGTGCCTATGAGACACGAAACAATTCCTCAAAAATGTAGAGAAACATTGGTAACGACAAAGTCAAAAATCCATACTATGCACAATGTTATGTATAAGTGAGAGTGCATAAACACTAAGAAGTATACATGGATCAATGTTCCACCTAACCACCATTGTTTCCATTGATAGGGAAGGCATTAATTTCCTAGGACATCAATCATGCCATCTAGTTGAGTTGGCAAGGACAACACAATTTGTTCAATGATGTTGAGACAATTGATCATTAACTTGGTCTGTGATATACTTCATGACATCAACAACCTTCTGAATCTTTTGTATTGACATTTTTCATTTGCCTTGGTTATTCTCTCTTTGGGTATAGTGAGACCAAAGACTTGGAAGATTCAAAAAGGTTGACAACAATTTATTGAGAAGAATGAAAATCTTTGAAACTAAGGAGGAATTGATTGTGTTTGTTATTGTCCACATATACAACATGTGCTTGAACTCTTTGTGTTTGTATTTGTAGACATCCATCCACTTCATTTTGATTGTGTAAAAGTTTGGGAGTTGCCAACAATACTATCAATAAGACCATGATAATATTGTTGAAAAACATCAACACCTTGGTCAACATGTCTTTGTATATTCACACATGGAAAACTTCATAAAAAAGGGATATCATACTACACTTTGGCCATGTCTTTGTATTTTTGCATGTGGAATACCTCATCGAAAAGGAATACCATACTCACAATACCAACATTTTTTTTGTGGCATTTTGCCTCAATCTTCAATTTGTTCTAAAAGATGAATGCCACCCATAGAACTATCAACCATGGTGAAGGAAAAAAGGGTTTAAAATAAATACGAAGAAATAAGAAACAATTCAAGAAATCTACATTGGAATGATGACAACAACATAAAAAGTCACTATGTGAATTGCTGAAAATAGAAGTTCAACATATATTATTAGGGTAATATCCATCAAATGTTTTATTACATTCAATTGAATATGGTAACTTGCTCCATGCAAGCCACCTAATTGTAGCTTTTTTGTGATACAAATGATAAAATCAAAGTCTTGTGACGCGAATGATAAAATCGAAGTCTTTGTGATGTGAAAAGATACTTTATCCATGCTTTTAAAGAAGAATTACATTGCATCATTTAGGAGTGTCGTTGAAACTAAGCAAGGCAAATAGATAAAGTTGTAATATAGTTATTTGTGTTAGATAATTGTGCCTTTTGGAATATAGGCCCAACCAAGGCATGTTTGATCCTTAAGGAAAGACTTTGATGCTAAATATGAAACGAGTTGGATAATTGAGCCATTTGGCAATCAGGGCTGACTTTGACTTCCCTACCCATCTCTCTTGACATTGACCACATCACCCACTTCTCCCACCTTTGTTGACTTTAACCATTTCACCCTCCTCCATTCACTTCGACCATCCCACCACTCTAGATAAAATGTATGAATAATCTTTTATTGTAATCACCCAAAAAGTTGGTAATTGCTCCTAACAACGTTTTTGCAATTGTTTTGAACTTAATGAGCTTCCTCATTTTTCGTCTTATTAAGATAATAATAAATGTAGCTGATTGAAAATTATGATCACTACACACTTGAAGGAGGCAATTGTAATATGTTTATTGTGTGATTGGAAATTTATTGTTTACCTAAAGCTAGAATATTTGCACTTGACAAAGGTACTGCATGTGATCTTGAACTCTTATGTTTATAATGATGTTGCAAGTAAGGTACATAATGTATACATATTAAATAATATTTGGATGCACTGCACAGGGGGTTTGGTATAGAGGCGTAATTTTTTTTCCATGCTTCAAATTCACTTGCTTCGATGCGCATGACGAACTTGGATTCATTATTGCTACTTGGTATAAGGTACTATTTGTTCCAAGATTTTGTTTATGCATTAGCATAGCATTGTGTTTCTTCTAATAAACACCTATTTGTATGCAAAGTGAATTCAAAATAATTTTTGGAATATAGATATATAGTGAAATAAGTTATCACTTAATGTCATTTGATATGAAATGAGATTTCGCTATTTTCCTTAATGTCATTTGATATGAAATGAGATTTCGCTATTTTCCCTTTTCTCATGGACACATTTCTTCATACTTTCATGAGCATTAGTTTCTAGAAAGATGTCTCTGAAATTCATGGATGACTTGATCGTGGTCGTAAAGTGGGAAAAAATGGAAATGAATTGATGGACAATGCTTGTGCGTGTTTGCTCTTGCACATTGTAGATACACATATTTTATGAAGTTTGGTTCTATGTTGTGAATGAAAAAAACCCTAAATAAAGAATGCCAAAATGCTCTCATACCACTCATTAGTAATTGAAATGCTGTAATTGTTATGAGCTCAAATGCTTTGATAACTCTATTATGAAGATCTATGAATAGAAAATACAGAAATAACTTTGATAATATTCTTATGAACCTAACACATTGAAATAAATCTAACACTTGTAAAGAATTGATATGCCAGGATAAATTATATGATGAAATATTTGAGAGAGGGAAATGAAATAAATGGGCATCTTTAGTAACTTAATAATTAATAGGAATTGTAAACATAAAATTACCTTTAAGGTAATGTTTCACATTGTTTTTATACATGTACACAATCTCATTGCCTTACTGGTCGCCAGTATTTGATGAATATAATTATCTCAAGTTCTGGGTAGTTGAAGCTATAGAGCAAGCAAAAGATGTGATGTGCATGCATTGCAATAGCTTGGGTGAGAGAGGCTACATATGTGGTAAGCGAGTTAAGAGTTTGAGTAATGTTGATGAATCATGATAGCTTAGTTTTGTTGTGCTAAGGCTATTTATATGTGTAAGACTTTGTAGGATATCATTGAGGGTATTGTTTTTTATCGTGTTTTATTCCTTTATTGAATAATCTTTTGTTGTTTATCCATTGCTAAGGATAGTTGAATTTGAAGCCCTAGGTCATATGTATATTTTGCTTTGAGAGTTGCATTTTACATCCCACTTCAACTCGGACTTTTTATGCTGGTGGGATGTTGGGCAACATTGACGATCATTTTTTTAATATATATGTAGTTTAGATAAATAATAATATAGATTTGATATGCTTCTAAAAGTATTCCAAACACTGGGGATGTCAATTCCACCACAAGATAAGTGAAAGAATATACAAATTGACAACACAAGTCTTTTGGATACTTTTATACTCATACCAAGATAGATATATGCTACTGATATTAAACTAGTTTATATTGATTATTAGGGACTAGCATATATTAAGTATCTATATTGTTCAAAATTTGCGCCCACGAGTACATAGTTTGAATAATATATGAAGTAAATGGAAAAAATCGCTTTAGTAAACCATGCGGGAGTGTCATATGCTAAATTGGCACATGGTGTTTGGCTTGGTCATAACCTAGAAAAGAATCATTATCTTGGACAACTGTTTTGGATTTCACAATTTATCTTGATGATAAATCACGTGTGATCCGAAATGTTGATATGAAAATTTGAACACAACTTTTTTGAAAACTTATTTTAATATTACGGACTCTAAAAACCTTGAATCTTAATGCTTTACATTTTACTTTTGTATGTCTCGACTGTTAGTCCTTTTATTGTGCACCCTATCTTTCTTTGGTCATTAACCAAAACCATCCAATACCTTTTACTTTTATTTCTCACAATCGTCTATCCTTATCTTGGCATTGCTCAAGGTCTATGTTGGCATTGTAATAGTTAACAAATGATTACCGTTATGGTCAATTTGGGCTTAAAGGAGTACTAGATATTACGTGTCTTGTATCTTAATTAATTTTTAAATGGTATTAACCAACATCTCCCAAGCATCATAGCTTCATTAATTTTTAATTGGATTCGTAGTAAGATAGTTAAGGGGCTTCTATGATCAGAGGCATTGTGAAAATTTTCCTGACCTTGATGTAAGGCAATACTAAATATTACATTCCTTGTATCAACTAGTCCTTGATATTTTTTAAATGCTAGTTGAGCAATATCTACTAAGAATTATAGCTCCATTAATTTTAAGTTTGGATTCCAAGTGAAATGGTTAATAACCATGTATGTACAATTTTTTCAGTGGTAAAATTATTTGTCATTACAATAGACATAATGCCATGCAATAAAAATTATGGATTCTAATATATCTATTGGTGATGATGAATGTGCTTGAAATTCTTTTGCAAATTATGCATTTTGTTTTGGATGATTCTTAATTGCAAGAAATATGCTTACCTCTAATTAATCATCATAATACATATAACACACGATAAACAATGCCTAATTTAATTCCATCTTATTTTAGACAAAGCATTAGCTTCAAACTTTCCTCGAAGATGGGTTTTGTAGAGACTTGAAATGTTCAACTCAACTATTTCTCTGTCGTTTAAAAAGACTCACAGTGCCATAATTAACTGCTCAGTCAAAATCTAATAGGATAAAAGGTTCTTAGATTTTGATTATGTTGTCCCAAGGGCTTTTGAGTTGCTTCTAGACTTGTTTTTTGAAATTAGTGGATATTGCATATTTGAAATGGATATGGATTAGTTTGGGGAGTTGTGTATGATTATTTTCTAGAAAGTACTACCCCCTTCTAATTTGTTAGATAGTCAAAGGATACATGAATATTAATAAACAAAAAATACATAATAGAAATAACTGCAAATTTTTTTCCAATTTTGCTTTTAATAAAATGTTAGCGAAGAATTGATAAGTTCTTGTACTTGATAAACTTAACTTCTTGTCTTTTTATTGGTGACTTGAATTCAAACTTTGGTACAATGTGT
Organism: Torreya grandis; assembly: GCA_037957365.1. Classification (NCBI taxonomy): domain Eukaryota; kingdom Viridiplantae; phylum Streptophyta; class Pinopsida; order Cupressales; family Taxaceae; genus Torreya; species Torreya grandis. The sequence continues at coordinate 1,070,673 of JARHVA010002006.1, read as the reverse complement.
ATGTGGACCTCTTAAAGCTAAGAGCTAAATAGGAGGAAGTGTTGGATTGGGGCAACCGAATGTAAATGAGATTTAAGCAAATGTTCCACGGTAAGCATGAGGCTAATGTGGGGGTTGCAGCATGTTGCATGAAGGAGGGATTAAACCTTGGAAGTTGGCACAACGGATTAATAATGCAAAATTTGGACCAATCACTCACACAAATGCATATACATGTAAAATAAAGCTAAATAAATGCAAAGGGACCATTTTTAGGTGTCTGCATTGCCCCCCACTTTGAGTTGCATGCTTAGCCATAAAGGTGGCATGGGCAAACGCTCTAAAATAAAATGTATAAAAACAATATAAATGTTGTTGCAAAACCAAATATGGGCGAGTGGAAAAAAGTAAATGCTAAATACAAAATGAGTTACCTCCTTTGTCCTTGATATGCAGTGAAAGTCCCATTGGTTCGTCGTATTGTCGAAGGAGGTTGAAGGTTAGAGTTCGAATCGTTAGTGTTGTTCAACGACATACCAAATTCGAAAATGAATCTAAGTCATTAAGTCATGGAGTAGCAGGTGTTGGAGGTGAAACCTTGTAGACTTTAGTGGTCGTGCTCGCAATTTCACATCAATAGGTGCAATTGGTCATATGCCCCTTACCCCAGATGTGCAACGTAAGCCTTGTGTCATTCCGTAAAAAAAACACACGACCAAAGAAAAATGATGATTAGTATATGCTTCCCTTTTGGGATTTGTGGCGAACTTGTGAAACTCATCTCATAAGGAAACTAGATGTATCATTAAAACATAACAAACATATTATTTAATAATGTAGTCATTACAACATAGAATATGAAAAACATAACACATGTCATTGAATATGTTATAACTATAATTCACAGTGCACAAAGGGGTAGCAATGAGGAGCATTTGCAAAACAAAGAGATTTACCCCTTGCATTTCCAGAGTATATGTACATGATAAGGAGCGTAGTGTGATTGCAAAAGCGTAAGCTTAATGAATATAAGCATGTATATAGCAATTGGGCATCAAAGCAATCTTGTGTTGTGGAAACCCGGTAAGTAGTAAATATGACAACAATATTACAAACTTTTTATTAGCAATTGTGTGCTAGAGAAATCATGCATTGTAGATAATGTTAGGAACGACATTTTTGAAACATAGTGCATAAAGATAAAGGGTGGGAGTGTATATGCACAAGATCAAAGATTTTCAATATAAAAAGTGAATAAGGAGTTGACTCTACTCATTATATGCTTGTGATTATCAATTTGTAATCTTTTGGAGATATTGCTTTTATTTTGCCAATGACATGAAGACCATATTGAAAAGAGATGGACTTGTCCTTGTGCCTTTATCGATGTGTATGTGTGTGAACATGCATGTGAAATATGTGTGCTCTATTTTTTAAACAAGACAATATAGTAAATAAAACTGAAATCAAATCAAACAAGTTCAGAGCAAAGTGACTCGCAACAAGGCAACTCAGGGGATTTTTTGCATTTAATGTCATAGCACATTGTAATGAAAATTTATAGCATTGTTTGTCATATAACATCATAGTAAAACATAAATTATTACGAGTCATTGCATTTCTCATGACATTTTGCATTTATGTAAAAGATTTGCAACAATCAACACTATGTAATTCGTGCATAAATGAATGATAAGCATATGAGCCTATAAATTTTGAAAATTCTTAAGTTAGGACAAATAAGATCCAAAGAAATAAAAGAAACTTATTCATCAATTATAATACTTTTATAATATTTGTATGCACACAAATGCTTGTTCATAATATAGAATTCATTGTTAATATCAAGTAAAGGAAAGAGAAAAATAGAGAGATAAAAGATATATGGAATGTTGAAAGAAGCAACTTAGGCAAAAGAAATATTGCAGACATATCGTAACAATTTGGAAAAATAGACAAAGTACACAAAGTTACAAAGGAAAAAATAATAATAAATGATTCGGATGAGCAAATTAAAGCACACACAAACTTATGATTTCAATCTTGTCACATAAAATAAATTGAAAATTACAACAAACTTTGAAACAAAACAAACAATAAGCCAAAGAACATTCCAATAACATTTGAACCGAATAAAGCAAGAGGCAATGCTAAAAGAATAAGACAATTTATTTCAAAGCATTAAAATGTTATACAATGGTGCATCATCCTCTAGTAGGCCATCCTCTTCTATGTTTATCCATGAAGAAACACCATTTTTATATCCCATTGATTCTTTGGCAGCAATTGAATTTAAAGATGTTTTCTTTGCTTTTGTGATTGTATATATCGTCTTTGGCTTAGATTTTCAAGCTTATTTTTTATTTTTATTGTATTGAACATTTGCCTTGATTTTTCATTCCTTGGAATTTAAATTTATTTTGCTTTTGATAACTTGTTCATTTCCTTTGGAAGTGTTCGTCTCTTTGAATAATTACCACTTGTTCAACATGTCCAAATTTCATATAATTTGCATTTAAAGGATTAAATTTCATTTGATGTGATCTAAGGTCATTTGTATGGTCCATCACTAGCACCAAATGAAATTGGTGTTTGACCTTCTTTAGACCTACTTGAAGAGGCACAATTTTGCACCCCAAAGCATTTTTTTTCTATACCATAATAGACTTTATATTTTGCTTCTGTAAATTAGTATATTTCATAATAGACAAGGTTATAGAGAACTCATTGGTACACGTATTGATAATTGAATCATTATCTATTGGTATACCCTCCTCTTTACCTTCTATTAAACCTGTGATGAACAAATGGCCATTGTAGAAGTTATCTTTTGGGATTTCACTTAAATTTTTTTTTGGAGTGGAACCCTAATTGTTTAATAATTGTTTATGTAAATTTGTAAGGTTCTTTTTTTCCACAAAACCCAAGGCAATATAGAAACTCACTAGTACACAAATTCAACATTGAACCATCATCTATCACTATGCCCTCTTCGTTACCTTTTATGAAAGCTCTGATGAACAAAGGACCATTATAGAAGTTATCTTATGGAATTTCACTTTCATAGAAAATTATTTGGAATGGAATTGAATTCATTCACTTGGTTTAACCAAAGCAATTAAGCTATTGATTGGATGAGATTTGTTGTCAAATGCCACTTTTTTATAGCTCTTCTCTTACTCATCAATCACATTTATGTTTGCTTTGTTTCCTTGTCCATGGTTGTGATTTAGAAGAGGAGGATCTGTACAAAATTGCAAATGTTAATTTAGAGGAGTCCCTTAGTTGTTTACATTAGTAACATAACTTTTTGCTTCGATTTGAATTGGATTGTTTTTGATGAGATATTGAATTTTATGCGTCATTACGATGCATCTATTTGATGAATGCCCTGAACTTAATGACAGGGACAAAATATTTTTGGATCAAGGTCTGGGCAAACCTTTTGAAATATCTAGTTGTCTCACTTGAGGTAAAGTGATCATGTCTTTGTCAATCGATTTTTTCGGAAGTTGTGGAGTCGCATAGAGCCTAGTGAATTGTCTCAATTTTTTTTTTTTGGATTTTAGTAATGAGATTTGTGTTTTATAGCATTGATTATGGTCTTAAGTCAAGTTTTGTTGGAAAATCACCATCATTGCTTCTAATCTTAAAGTATGACTTGTTATAAAAATTTGAAAAAAAAAAAAACATTCTAGCAATATTTGAGAACATTTGAATCCATAGGTTTAAGTTCAAATTGGCTAACAACATTACAAAGTTCATCATAAGAAGGATAAGAATTGAAATCAACTTTATCTTTAATAATTGGAAGCAAATAAGACCAAATATTGTTCTTTTACAACAAACAAGTTACAAAATTACTTGGAAAAAAATTGAAAATATTTTGGGAGTTAAGTGCCATGAGTGGTGAGGTGCAAGAGGAGTTGTGGGTAATTCTTGAGGACTTTGTATATTGCAGAAACTTTTAATGACATTGGGGTCAGTGGTAAGTAAAAATGCAAATTAGATAGCCAACAACTTTGTAAGTTATAAAGAAAATATTTCATGAATGGTGATTAATGTGTATGGGCCAAATAGTTTGATTAGGAAAAAAAAACATGAGAGGAGATATCCACGGCTTTAGATCATCATTTTGATAAGACAATGTTAGTGGGTGGAGTTTTTAATACTATGTTGGATTCTTCAGATAAAAAGGGAGGGAGTTCCATGTAAACTCAATTAGAGAAAGATTTCTAAGAGTTTGTGGCTTTAAAGTCCCTGATGGATTCGCGACTGAAGTCATGTAAATAATTGGGATAAACATGAGAAATCGTTTTAACAATATTTTGAAAAGATTGGGTAGTTTTCTAATTTGCTCGAGTTTATTTAATGAAAATTGGATATTAGAGTCAACTATTTGAACTTATGTGGATGAAGGATCTTGATTTTGAGGATATGATGAAGGTTTGATGGGCTATTTGTGAATTTGGAATTGGATAGAAGGTGTTTAAATTGCCGTAAAATATGAAACAATTGTCTTTTTCCAAGAATGGAACTATAATGTTTTTCTTAACGTTTTTAAAGAAAAGGAAAGGCTTGAGGAGGAATTGGGGTGGTTAAATTCTTAGAATCAAAATTCCTCTATTACAACAAAGGAGCTGTAGAAGGAAGAGGAGTTGCTAGAAAAACTTAATGAAGTATATTTTAAGGATGAAATTTTTTGGAAACAAACATCTTGTTAGAATTGGATAAAGGAAGGTGATAGGAAGACAATTCTTTCTTCAATTAACAGTGGCAACAACACGTATAAGTTTTGTAAGATCACAACAAGAGATAGATTAATGTTCATAGAATTTGAAGTGATGAAGGCATAAGCAGTGGGATATTTCAATTATCTTTTGTCAAAAGATGCTCCATGGAATGAATAGAGAATGGATAGGTTTGTCACCATCATTCCCAAATTGATATCATAAAGATAAAATGAAGACCCAATGAAACCAATTACTAAGGAGGAAGTGAGGGCCATTATGCAACAAATGGAAAGAGATAAAGTGGCAGGCCCGGGTGTCTTTCCATTTTTTTCATAAAATTTTGGGACTAAATGGGATATGTATTGACATGAATGGTGAATGAGTCTAGATGTTTCAAGAATTTTTTTAAAATTATTGCCTTGTTTTCAAAAAATGTAAATCCTTCTACCTTGTGCTTATTCAAGACCAATATGTTTAATTTATATTGTTTAAGAAGTTATATCTAAAGAAATAACATAAAGGTTGAAGATATTGTTGCCTTCTGTTATTTTTTGTGGAGCAAGGAGGTTTTGTTTGTAATCAATAAATTTTGGATGGGGTCGTCATGACTTATTAGATTTTGCATTCACTTAAATATAAGAAGGTATTGGAGATGATATTTAAGTTGGATATTGTAAAAGATTATGACAGGGTTAATTGAGATTTCTTAATTTTTTTTTTGAGAACATTTGGATTTGTGAACTTTGAATTTTCTTGGGTGATGGGTCCTGTAATTGAGGTTATTTTATTAGTTTCAGTTAATGGAAGTTTAGTGGTTTTTTTCAAAAATCATGTGGGATTAAGGGGACTCACGGTCTCCATTTTTTTTAATGATTATAGAGGAATCTCTAAGAAGAACATTAAATGAGAGATTAAATCAAAGGGGAAGATTAATGGTCTTAAATTGTGTTAAGGATTATACAATTTGGTTTGGGTTAGTGGAGGTTAAGGAGGCAAAGACATTTATAAGAATTTGAGGTTGTTTCGGGAAAGAAGGTGAGTTTGGATAAGTCAAAGGTTTATTTGTTAAATGTACGCAGAGGAAGAAAAACAAGAATTGTGGCATCTTTTGGCATACGGATCGGCTTTTTTTAAAGTTAATAATTGGGGGTGCCTTTTTTCACATGTGCAACCAAAGCCAAAAAATGGGAAGATCTAGTGGATTAAATGTAGGCAAGATTTGTAATTTGGAAGACAAATTGGTTGAGCCTAGCAGGAAGACTTATTCTAATAAAAACTTGTAGTTTGCTTTCTTGTGGCAAGGAAAAGTGTGGGTAAGGAACACTCATCTCACTCAATAGCCAAAAGTGTGTAGGCCCAAGTGGGCAGGAGGCATTCAGATAAAAGATTTATAGTTTTAGAATGATGCATTAAGTGTAAAATTGGTTTGAAGATTTTATGAAGAGAGCGACTGACCTTGGAGTTGGAAGTTGAGAGGAAAATATTTGGATTGAAAAATGCCGGAATTTTGTTTTTACAACCGCTCAATTGGCTTTTAGATCTTATGTTTGGAACTTTATTGTTGCGTTCTAGAAAATGGACGTGATAATTTGACTTGGGAGATTGAGAATGATTAAAACACTGATTTTTTGGTTGATTCATGGCAAAGGATTTTATGCTTTGCAAGCTAGGGGGATTTTGTTGAGGTACATTAAATTCTATGACAGGTATGTGGGTCAAAGGTAAATAAATACTAGACTTAAACTATATATCAAGTAAGAAAACAAAGGCACTTGATATCATTTCTTAATTATAACTTTCCAAATGATCAAAAAGAGCCTTGTTTGTTATGAATCCCTTGCAACTCTTTTTAAAATTTCAAATCACGGAGCCTGTAGGGAGCTCCTCTTGTGTAAATAGTCTTGACTTCTCTCAATTATCTAAGTATTTTGCTTGAAATATTCTACTCCATAAGCTATTTCCTTGTTCGTATATTCTCCATAGTAATTTACATCCCAAAGCTAAATCCATTTCTTTGCAATCACGAAATCCAATCCCTCCATTTCTTTGGCAAACAAATATTTTGTTATGATACCTAATTGTTTTTTAAATTTTTTCAAGGAAAATTCCATTGAAACATTCTCTCCACACTAGTGATTACTTTAGCTATTGCCCCTAAGATTTTAAATGGTGATTTGATATAGGTTTGCATTGCTTAAAGGGAAGTCTTTATAAGGATTGCCTTGCCTGCCAATGACAACCACATGTCTTTCCAAGAAGATAGTCGTAATTTGAATTCTATCTAGGATTGGCCTCCAAACTTCCTGCACAGTCGCACCATTCAACAAAGGCATACCTAGATAGGTGATTAGAAGACCTCCAATTGTAAAACCCAGAATGTTCTGTATTCTGCCACGGATTTGGTTCAACACATTAAAAAAATAGATTTTAGATTTATTCAAATTGATCTTTTCGCTGACCGCAACTTCATATTTCAATAATTATTTTTTATCTACCAGAGCCTCTTCTGTTGAAGAAGACCCTAAAAGGAAAGTATCATTGACTTCATATTTTATGGTACTTGAAGGGCCTTTCAACTTTCTGGAAGAGACCATCATACCTATCATTTTGTGCAATGCTTTTGCTAGGATGATAAAAAGGTATGGAGAGATAGGATCCCCTTCTCCTAGCCCTTGAGAAGCGATAAAATATCATTACAGAACTTCATTTATAAGTATTGAGAACTGTGATGATTAAAAGCAACTTCTTGTCAACTTGATCTAATCCTCCTAAAAACAAAGCTTTGCCAAAATTTTAAAGAGAAATACCTAGTTTAGCGTGTCATATGCCTTATTGATATTCAACTTAATATGCAAACCTACTCTCTTCCTCATGGCCAAGGAATGGAAAGTTTCATGGGCCGTGACTATTCCATCCAAAATATGGTTCCCCATCACATAACCACTTTGAGCTATCAAAATGATAACCTCCAAGTGTTTTTTCAAGCTTAATGCGAAGACCTTTGTAAGTATTTTGTTTACTGCATAATGCTATTGGTGTACAAGCATTAAAATAAACATCATGCTCCTTTTTTGGAATCAACAAAAAAAAAGTTGCATTCCATTTCTTTAGCACAACTTTTCTCCTTTTACAATCTGCCACAACAACCCAAACATCCTTACCACAAATATGCCAAAAGTGTTGAAAAAAACCCGCTTAGAATCCATCTGGCCCTAGTGCTTTGTCATTACCCAAGACAAACATTTTTCTTATTTCGAAACAGGCTTATTGCTCAATGTTGTCTTCTTTCGAGAATAGCATGGGAATACTGCAGAGGAATTCTTCTTGGACCACTTCATCACTCTTACCTTCTTATGTTAAAAGGTTTATGAAGAAGGCTACTCCTTCCTTGATCGCTTTTTTCTTTTGTCCTACCCTTCTTGAAGGTAAAATGATCTTGTTGACTCTTTATGTTCCCCCTAGTAGTTGTTGACATATGGAAGACTTTGGTATTCTTATCACCTTCCTTGAGCCAGTTGATCCTAGGCTTTTAATTCCATTGTGTTTCCCTCATTCTTAAAACTTGCTAAAACTTTGCCTTTAAATTCCTCTCGTTTTGTAGTAAGTCATTATTAATGTCTTCATTCATGATTTTTTTCGGTATGATCCTCTTTTAGTTGAAGTTGTCTCTTTCCACCCAAACACATTGGGAAACTTGTTTTTAGTCCACATCTTAAGCTCATCCTTTACTTTTTTCAGATTCTTACTAAGAGTAACCCTTTTGCAGCCCCGTTCTTCCCTTTACCACCATCTTTAATTTTTTTTTAAAAGCATGGATCATGACACCACATGACCTTTGTTTTGAAAGGGACATCCTCTGCCTTCATATGTCTTTTCACCTCTAATACAATTGGCAAGTGCTCTAATCTTGAGAACTTTAAAATTTCTAAGCTAAATTTGGTGTTTCCAATCCCCTGTTCATAGCTGAGAAAGAACTTGTCCAATGTTTTTAGAGCATTATGAATTCCTAATTTCCTATTAGAGCAAGTAAAACTTCCTTCTTTGGGCTCCACATCTATCAATAAGTGATTGTTACAAAACTCGTCAAAATCCAATCAGTTGAGGGGTAAGGTGGAGTTCCCACCCTATTTGTCATGGCGTATAGGATTGAATTGAATTTTCCACGAACAATCCAACATAGCCCAATATGAACATTTCTCAACCTCTCCAAATTGCGCTAGTACTTCTTTTCATGTAATGTCAGTGGCTTATAAACAATTGATGGTACAAAATTAGTGTCCCCCTTGTAGTCTCCAAAAAATATCAATTCCATTAGAGCATTGCCGTATGATGGTGCTTTTGTAGGCTCTTGGGTTATACATAATACTGCCAAACATGTTGCATGAACTCTAGAATCCTTAATCACCCATTCACATTTCTTCCAAAAGCTTCTTAATAGTACCTCAAACTTCGCTCTATCTATCTGCTTTTGTTTCCTACAAGAGTAATATTTGTGGCCTACCTTCATCTGTTATCCGCTTTACTAGGGGCACTTGTCAGAGGAATTTAGTCCTCTGACCTGCTAGAGAAATTTTTTCATGGATTCTTAGTAGGCGGCCTTTCCCTTCTACCTATTACGAAGGTCTCTAAGGTCATTTGATTCCCACTTTCGAGGGCTTCTTGAGCTTCTAGTTGAATATTTTGAGCTAGTGGCTTGCTTCCCTTGATATTTTAGTACACACATAGCTTGAGACTTAGTAGTCGGTGTAGTGACAATTTGGGCTGTTGATCTCAGTTCTTTTATTTTTGCAATACAATGTTCTTTTGTTTCCACCATGGGTTAACCTATTTCTTTGCAAGATAGTAAACAAGTACAGGGAGGGAATGAAATTTGCAATAAAAGGGTCTTGAAAGGAAAAAGAGTGGTCGGATAATTTGGCATGAAATAAATTATTTCCTTTGTATGGTTAGCATATTTGGATAAAATATTGGCCCAGGATTGCCTTCATAGAATTAGAATATTGATGGGACCAAAAGCATAACAATTCCAAAACGCACAATAAAATTACCGAGTATTTCTTGAGTAACAAAAAACCAATTCTAATTAATCGTTATTTATTTTAAACAATACATGTCTTTTAATAAATCACAAAATAATACAATACATAAGCTATCCTAGAGTGAACTGGGTTTGCTATTTTTATCAGTTTTCAGAACTTGTTTTTTTTTAGTAATTAATTGTACCTTATTCTCTACATGCATAAATAAAACTCGAGGGTGACTTGCACCTGCAAGTTCATGCTTTGTTAGTAAAAAATAAATCTGAAACTTTTTAAAATAACGAAGATAAAATTAAAATGCAAATTTTGGCCTTTAGATGGTCAATTTCGGGCTTGAAAATTTGTCAAAAATGTTGCCAAGTGGCTAGGATGGCTTATAGTTGTGTGGAGCTCTCAAAGACTTTTTGGTTTTTAAAAACAGGGCTCACATGGGTTCCTGGATCAAAATTTATGGCCTCAACAAGATATGCTCTTGCATCATTCTCCTCTTGTTTAAATGAACTCGACGTCTATTCGTTGTTCTAATTAAAAGTTTTCCATTCATCCTTGTCTAGCTTCTTCAATTCCCTTTTTCAATTTGAAGTGTTATCTTATTGTTATCCTTTCTACTGTAACAAATACTTGTTGTCACTGCCCTGCCTTGTATTCATTGTCTTCTTGTTGAAAACTTGTGTTATGTATTGTTTGTTCTTGCTTGGCACCTGCAGCCTCCAATCCACTTCTTCATGTTCTTCATTATTCTATCCAAGAAGTGCATATAAACCGAAAACATTAAATACTAGAGAGATATGAAATCATGTGTCAAATTTATCTCAGATGCATGGACTAGTCTACTTATACTTCAACATGTACATTCTTTGAGGAAATCTTTATTTTCTCATATGCACCATCACTAACTCTCCATCAAATGCCTTTGGCCTCCCAGTTACACCTATTGTTGCCTTATATTTGTCATTACTTTGCTCTAGCTTCCTCCTTCGTCTTATAAATGTTGTATGTGCTCTACAAATACCTCTGCATCATCATTAATGCACTTTGCAATTGCTAATTGCACCAAGTCTAAAATGCCCTTAGGATTTTTACCATAGATAATTTGGAATGGTGACTTTCTTGTGGCCTTTGTCACTGAACTATTATATGCAAACTCTGCTTGTGGTAAGGCCAAGTTCCATGCCTTGGGCTTCTCTCCAACAATGCATCTCAACAGGGTTCCTAAACTCCTATTTGTTACATTCTGTCCATCTGATTGAGGGTGGTATGCAATACTAAATTGCAGTTTAGATCCCAACTTCATCCATATAGTCCAAAAAATATGGCTCAATTTTTTTGTATTCCTATTTGAAGTAGTAGTCTTTGGAACACCATGAAATCTAACTCTGTTGAAAAACAAATATGCTATTGTAGTGGCATCACTGATTTTCTTGCATGCAATAAAATAAACTACTTCAGAGAACCTATCTACAACAACAAAAAATAAATCATTACCTCGTGTGTTTGGTAGCACCAATATAAAATCCATGATCAAATTTCTTCGTGGTCATTTTGGAACTGGGAAAGATATCTACAACCCTGCATTTTGTGCACGTCCTTTAGCCACTTGACATACGCTGCATCTTGACACATACCTTGCTACATCTCGTTTCATCTTTGCCAAAAATACTTCTCTTCCACCAAAGCTAGTCTTATTTTTATCAAAGTGTCAATCCAAACCACCACTATGAAGTTTTATCAAAATATTGTTTGTCATAGACCCTATTAGAGTACATAGTGGGTTTCCCTTAAAACGATAACCATCTTACATGAAATACTCAACATGAATAGAGCCTATGTCACCTACTAATGGATTCTTGCATTGTTCAACAATCTTTCCAAAATTAGAATCAAAGTCATTGAAGTCCTTGATAGGCCCAAATCCAACTATTTCAATCACCATAGTAGTTGATAATGACACACCTATGCTCAATGCATCATCACTTCATTCTACTTTCTGGACTTATGCTTCAAAACAGGTAGAAAACCCACTTTCCATGTTTGCTATTTAATTTCTTTTGAGTGTTCACACATACCTTTAGCCTCGATTGTCTGTAAATGGAATAAAGTCCTTAGGCATAAAGTAATTGCTCCAATGTTCTAAAATTTATTATCATATTGAGAGTAATTCTTACATACCCTGTTCAAATATTCATTGTATTATGGAATTAGCTTTCATTCCTGACCCGTTATTTCACCGACACCCACATGTGAAGCATCACAGTGCACCTCAAGCACCTTGCTAAAATTTTGTAATGCTAAAACAAGGGCCTCTGTCACCTTCTTCATCAATTAGAAACTTTCTATTGTTTCCCTTGTCCACACAAGTTATCTGTCCTTGTACAAGTTGTTATTGGTGCAATAATTCTATTGAAATTCTTATTGATCTTTATATAAAAGGTTGATAAGCCATGAAAACTTTTTACCTTTCATATACTTCTTGGAGTAGGCCATCAAAACATTGCCTTTATCTCTTCTTCATCCATACTTAGAACATCTCTTGAAATGACAAATCTCGAAAATACCAAACTCGTGTATAAACGTGCACTTTTCAAATATGCATAGAGCTTTTCGTTTCTTAATAGTTCTAATATCATTCTATAATGCCTTAAGTGATCTTCTATACTCTTAATGAATATCAAAATATCATCAAAATATACCACTACAAACTTACCAATATAATCTCGCAGCACAATGTTTATCATCCTCATAAACGTGTTGTGAGCATTGGACAATATGAATGACATCAACAACGACTCATATAATTCATCCTCGGTCTTGAATGTTGTCTTCTATTCATCTTCTTCTTGAAATTGAATCTAATAGTAGTCGGTCCTTAGATCAATCTTACTAAAGTATGTAGCTCCACATCTGTTATGTCATATAGGCAATGTGTATGAAATCTATATTTGATGTTGAACTTGTTGATTACTCCCATCCTTAGACATCTTCCATGTTTTTTCCTTTTTTGAAGTTAGCAATGCAGGAGTCACACATGGACTCATGCTCTACATCACTACACCCTTTCTCACCAATTCAGTCATCCGCATATTCAACACCACAAGTTTTGTTGGGCTCAACCTATAAGTTGCTTGATTAGGTAGAGTTGTTCCTGGAATTAAAATTCAATATGATGCTAAATATCTCTCTTTGGTGGTAAACCTTCAAGGAATGCATCATGAATAACATCAACATACTTTTCCAACACTTTTGTGGCCTCTGCTGGTATATGCATATTCCTTGCTTCTATTTTATTGTCATTAATGCATAACAAAATCTTATCATCTTTATCTCTTTGATAAACTTTTTGGTGGACATGTTTTCTACATAACCTTCTTCCTTGAGGGGTAATGGAACTATCCTTCCAAAAGTTATAGGTGTTATTTTCTCCATCATGGATTGTTTTTCCATCCTATTGATTTGGAAGTTTAGTGTTGGTGAATGTGTTGTGTATTCTGGTTCTGGTTGTGGATGCCTATGGTTCCTTGCAAAAATTATATCAAGTGGTAGTTTTGTTAAGAAGTTGATACTTTTGGTTGGGTGTGTTTTAGTCTAGGTTTTTTTATTCTTGACATTCTTGGTGGGTTCTTATTGGTCTTCCTACCCTGTGTCCAATAGAGAAGACATGTTTTTATGTTTAGAAGTATGGCAGTTCGTATCATTTTAGGTTTATGATGTTTTTGGATATTGCTACAAAAAGTGGGACAAGAGGTTGTTGAACTTAGAAATTTGGGATTTGATTCAAATGCTTGGTATTTAAAATGGTCTCTCTTGGATGGTTGTTAACTTATAATACACTGCAAATGTTAGGCCTTTATTTGTTTGTTATATTGTTTCAGAGTGTGGTCTATTGGTTGTTGAAGTTAGTCTTAGTAACATTGTTTTTGAATTGTCTATTATGAACATAATAAATTTCAAAAACTTTTTGAAATCAATGTGGGTGATGGACCTCCACCGTCATTTTATCAATAAAAAAAATAGGGAGCAAACTATTATTAAAAAGACTTTGGTTCACCATTTGGTGCGTCATAGTTCATTTTAGTAACCATTGTTTTTAATCTAAGCACATAATCACCAATATTTTCATTGGTACCCTGCCTTGTTTGAGTCAATTGAGCAAAATATAACTTCCATGTTAATCTTAATATGAAAGTGAGCCAATAAATCATGCACATGGATTATAAATCAATGAACAAATCTATGTGGAAGAGAATAAAATGAATCGCTTCTAAAAAAGTGCCAAGTCAATAATTTATCATCATAAATAAAGTCTTAACTAGAGGTATAAAAGACACTAATGTGATGTGAATCATCTCCTTTTCCATTACACAATTCAAATTTTGGTTCAACAAAGGTTGGAGGAAAAATGTGGAAAGGAATTTCATGAGCCAAAGCACCAATAAGAATATCATTGAAAGTGACCCTCGTACTATTTGGTTTTTATAAACCTTGTGAAATGAGTTTTATTTTAAGTTGCATATCATAAAGAGTTTTATTGGATTTTAGATGGTTGGAGTTTGAATCAAAGTATTTATCAAATAATATAAACGAAGTGATAATGAGGTACATGAAGATGGGAATGAATATTGGGTTTGAGGGAAAATTTGTGGAAAGGGATTTGGTGAAGGGTATTGACATAATAATAATAGGAGGAATAACATAGGGTACAACAAATATTGGGTAATGAAACTTGCAATTAAGGTTGAAAATATCTTATTTGAGGTTGGGCAAATACTTGGAAAATGGAAGGAATGAGAGGTGATTAGGAAATGAGAGGCTTTTGAGACGGTTGAAAAATAAGAGGATTAAGAGATGGTTGAGTAGTGTGAAGTCTAGGGAATGGTGGAGAAATGCCAACATTACAAGGAGCGTTTTCACTTGCAAATTTCTGTAATACATTTGACATGTTTACAATATCTTGAGGAATTTCTGAGAGCGGCTTTATATGGTTCATTTGGCTTTATAGTATTTTGAGGCATAAATGGTCGAACACTATCAATATTACAACTGGTTTGAACATTCACATACTTGCAAATGACTATCATTCACTTTATTGTGCAACAACTTAGTATGACTTTTATATTTAGAAATAAATCCACACCATTTTACAAAGGCATATTATATCATTCACATTCATAGAAGGAGCCACATCATTTTATATTCCATATTCTATTTCAAGCTTAGTTTATATTTAACAAAGGTTTTTAAAAATATTTATTTCTTTTCGATTAAAGCTTGCTCTTCTTCTAGTTTGAATCTCATTTTTTTTGAATTTCGATGGCCTAATCTGAAATCAAAGATGAAAGCAAACATACAACATAAATTCAAACATGAGCTCATTTTTTAAGAATTTTAAGAAATTAAAGAGGACCTAAGGTTTGGGATCGATCACAATCAAGAACACAAACATTCACAATTTTAGACCTAGCAGTGGGTTCACCCTAAAAGGTGTAACACAATTGGGGTTTACCGAAATGTATGCATAAAATTTGCCTACATCTAATCAAGAATTCTAAAACATGTAAAAACACAATAAACAATACTTAATTAACTGCTCAATGAAACATGTAAGTTAATAAAGGCCTTTTATGTTTTTTAAGATGTTGTCGCAAGGGATTTTGAGTTGCTTTGAGGCATGCCCTAAAATCATAAAATCTTGAAAATATGGAATGCACAGGTATTGGTTTTGGAGTCTATGAAGAGAGGGTTAGTTTCTAGCCAATACTAACCCCTTGTAATTTGTCAGATCCCTTAAAGCACATAGCAATATCAATAAAGAAAAAAATGAATAACAAAAGTAAACAAGGTGCTTCAACACTACTCTCAATAGAATGTTAGCTAATAAATGATAAATGTTTCTTTATACTTGATGAGCAATGAATCTAATCATGTGTCTATTTATAGGTGAAATGAAGTCAAATTTTGGCAAAATTGGTGCGTATGTTGACCTCCAATGCTTAGGAGCTAAAAAGGTGGAAAACTCAGCCAAGTGCACGCTAATTTAAAATGACATAAGCAAATGTCCCAGTTAAGTTTGGGGCTAATTTGAGAGTTGCGTAAAGATATCTGAAGGAGGATCAAGCCTTAAAAGTAGGCATATCAATTCAAAAATTGTTTATTTAGAACAAATTATTGCCATAGAGAAATGTGGATTGAACATATATGAAAACGTTAAATCATTTGCCCAAGGGTTGTAAGTAGAAACATTTGATGGGTTTAACGACATAAATTTATGTGTGAGGGACTTTGGAATTAGATCATGATTCTCAATCCAATTGAGAACAATGAGAAATGGAAGCCATTTTTGAATTCTTGGAAGATGGGAAAAGTTAAGGGATATTGATTTTTGTTTATATATACACACACACACACACACACACACACACCAATTAACGAATTTAACTTAAAATCAACAAAACATTATATTATTATAAAATATAAAGATAAAGGAGAGTAGAACTTTTGTAAACAATCATCTAAATCGATTTTCTCAACTTGATAATGAATCACAAAGTATGATTCAATATTTTGATCAAAAAATGTTCACATTTTTTTTAAGTAGTTCTTATCACTTTATCATCTAAACTATAAAAATATTAGATCTCTAATTTAAGGATAATATATTTTTATTACATGGACTCAGGTATCACCAATCTGTGTATTGTTCACAATTATTATTTCTATGACTTTTTAACTTTAATGAATATTGGTTAATAATCACAAGGAGATCCACAAAATGCACTTTTCTAAGCATTTGTTAGTGACAAGAAATGGTATTGACAAATTTTGGGTGAAAGTATCTTATAATACTTCATTAGGTCACAATTGTTATCAAAAGTATGTTTTATAAGGCATATTCTCAATTTTATGAGGTATGTCTTTACCCAAATGCTTTGTCAATAAAAAAAGAGGTTAGAGAATGAAAAACCTTAAGCATTTATAATGTTTACTTCTTATCCTCTTATTAACAAATGTTTAGAGTTGTGTGTTTTATTTGTGCTCTTGTATTGTGATTATTAATTAATGTACATTATCAGATAACATATCATAAAGAAATGATTAATTATAAAAAATATTTATCATGGTGATATCTTGTATATAAAAAAAATATTCCTAGGTTGTAAAAATCCATTGAAAATTAAGATAACAATCAATAATATATTACGAAAGCCCACATTATTAATACAAAAAATAATTTTAAATTGATAAAAAGTAGAGACAAGAAACTTTATAAAACACATTCTCCCTAAAAGTAAACAAGGTGGACAGTGAAAACTCGCATTATAAGAAAAGATTTTAACATAAACCCTCACCTAAATGCTTTTTATTAAAAATAGAAATTATAAAATATAAGGTTAATAAAAAAGAAAAAAAAAAGAAAAATTTATTAGGTTGTAATTATGATTATATGCGTATATGATGTATCCCTTGGACTCTTCTTTTGAAGGAGGCACATACTCCATGCATCGAAGACACGTCTCTACTACAATGAGGGTATGCGCTTATGTTGAGGACACCATATATATATATATATATATATATATATATATATATATATATATATATATATATATATATATAAGTTGTGTTTGTTGATGACTACTCTTTTAAAGGAGGCACATACTTCATACATCAAAGACAAATCTCTATTGCAACGACAGTATGCACATATGTTGAGGAGGACAATTTGATTATCATTATTTATTTATATATATTAGTAGTGTTTGTTGATGAATATTTGTGGGTTTCCTTTCATCTCAGAGTCATTTATACCTATGAAATAAATGGATGAATGCTCGATCTAATGATTCCTTGGGCCCTTGTCTATATTATTATTTTTATTGTTGGGAAATCTTCCCTTTTTTTCGAATTGTTATTTGATTTTAAATATGTGAGATATATTTTTAGTTTATATGTCATACATTTTAGACATCATTATATAATGTGTATGAGGTTATTGATTAGTTAATTTGTGGAGAACATGGTCCACTTTTAATTAGAGCAGGTTAAATAAGTAACTTATAAAGTTAAAGTTTGTTTTTGAGTGACAAATCAATACAAGTTGTATTGAGTGTCTTTCGGAAACAACTGCATAGAAAAAATCACAATTGATTATAGAAGACTCTCTACAAATATAGTTGGTTACACTTGGAAACAACTGCATAGAAAAAATCACAATTGATTATAGAAGACTCTCTACAAATATAGTTGGTTAAAAGTGTAACCAATCTTAAGGTTATATCTTAACCCTTAGATTATTAGATGAGCGGTTAAATATAAAGGGACTCATCATACTAAAGGCATTGTACAATGGTTAGTATTGTTTTAGCTCTGATGATGGGGAATACTTTGAGGTGATTCTTACAATAAGAATTATTGTATGATTTGTAACCATACCTCTTCTTTGGAGTGAAGGTTTCGAGGAGTAATAATTATGCCTCTACTAGACATACAAGGAAAAGCTATGGCTATACCTTAAATCAAAGACACTAGAATATATATATATATATATATATATATATATATATATATATATATATAAAAGAGGAGCAACAACTATGGTCACACATGGAATCAGGGTAGTCTAAAAGTAGTACAACACCATTGAGGACCACCACCATTGAAGATAATATTTAAATAGGTGTATGCTATGACTTGATACCATTTGTATGTGATTGTCAATAAACATTTTGATGGATTGCATGCTATAGACGAAGGCATATAATATTATGATTTATAGGGAGTTATGGAGTGGGTGATTTGTGGCATAGGACTCATGTTTTACTTAGAGTAGGTCAAATTGTTAACTTGTGAAATAAAGTTATATTTGATAAAAAGTGCAATGGGTGGGTTTGGGATTATTAGACAAGTGGTTTAAAATAAGGAGTCTCATATTATTGTTAAGGCATTATGTGAGATATTAATTATTAGCTTGGCTCCCATAGTCGAAGATATTTCTTGATAAATTCCCTCTATTAAAATTATTGCATTGTGTAATCCCACCTCAAGATTGTACTTGTATTCCATGTATGTGTAATACCGACAAATGTATTACCTGTAATTAATCATCCATAATTTATAAAAAACACACTAAGCAATGCTTAATTAACTATGCCATTTTTGATATAGATTAACATAGATAAAACAACAGGAAAATAGAGGACTTATCTCAATCTTGTGCGACCTTGGGTTGTGTTGTTGTGATGGATTTGACTCAACGTCTTTACCTTGAATTTGTATCGCCACAACGCTTGTGTACTTACAAAACAAAATTTCTTTTGCCCTAGTTCATCTCCAATGCACATGCAATATTTGAATCTTAAGCAAAATAATGTGATATTTAGGGACCTACGTTAAAGCATGGGAATAGAAAAATTATTTTGATATTTGTTGAAGGTTGGGATCTTCAATATAAATGAATGTCAATAACAGTTATTTGCATAAGAGATTCCCATAATTGAATACCCTAGGTTGTGTGCCAAAAATACTCCACAAGAAATGTTGGCTTCAAACAATGATTAATGCGCTAATAAACTCTTGTTCTCTAAAATGCGTAAGGTTGCTCAATATAATATCATGTGAACACATACTTTTGTTTCTAAATACAATACAAGACTTGTATACGTATATGTGATTTTGAATTCAAATTAAACAATATTAACATCCATTGCCACTTGCAACCCTTAATATCTAAGAAGAGGAAAGAAGGGATGCAGGGCTTTGACTTAAAGTGGTCTAAAGTATAAGGTGAGATAAGAGTAAGATAAGAGACACAATAAGATAAAGATAATAAAGATGATGTTCAATAGAAGAGTTTTAGCATGGTACAAGTCAACAAAAATACCCTTATTAACCAATTTGAATTAAATTAGTTAAAATAAAACAAGTGTACTAAATTAATATAAATTAACTTAAAATAATTTTACTATACATTTTAAAAGAAGTATCTATGTGGTAGAATTTGTGAGTTTATCAACCCCAATTTCAACTATATTTCGCTCTTTGAATCTTCTCATTTTATTTATTTATTTAAAAGTAAAAGTGTATATCACTTTATTTATATTTTTCTTTCTTTCATTCCCATTTCATTCCCTATTAAGTTTGGGTCCATTGTTATTATTATTATTTTTAAATTGTATAATTGAATGATGCATTTAATAGGTCAAACTAACCAATTTACAAGTCTAAATCACATCAGAAGTGGTCATCATCATAAATATATATCACCATTAAATCATGACTACTATGGATGTTCCATCAAATTGCAATTGATATGTTATTATTGATTTCATTGACATGTTATGAATTCACTATCATATCTTATAGAAATGAAATATGATCTTAAAAATAAAATAAAATAAAAAATATAAATAGTCTCATAAAAAGCTTCAAATTATTTTTCATTGATTTTTATGTGACAGGGATTGCATCGCAAATGCACATCAAGCGTTGTTTGATGATTGGATTGAGTTTTATCAGGAGTTGTCATTTTATCGAGAAGAAAAATAAAGGCAATGCCATGCTTGATTATTTTCTATTTAAAATTAATATAACGTTTTAAAAAATGTTGGCAGAAAGACAACGGTTAAGGTTCCAAGGATTTAAGCACTTTTTTGAATTTAATTAAAAAATATTAATATGACAATAACATGTCTCATATTTGTGATACTACGAGTTCCTACAAAGTTTTGAGTTGAGTAGAGGCCTACAAGTTTTTGTACCTTAATAACTTTTTTTTTCACAATATTAAAAACATTATTCTATTATAAATACATTACTTTATAAAAAATATTATTATCTTGACAAGTTAATATATTTAATTCTTTTTAACTATTGATTATTTATCGTATTTTAAAATTTTGAATAGGTAATATTATCTTTTATATTTCATGACTTGATATTTAAGTAAAGTTAATTTGATATGTTAAATTAATTTAAATACTAATATTTTTATTAATACTTTATTTATTATTATTATAATTATATAAAATGTACATGAATTTATTTTGTTTTAAAATTTACAATTTTTTATTTTATGAGTTTTATTGAATTTTTGTCGAATTTTTAGTTCAAATTTAAAATATATTAAAATATCCGCTATAAAAAAAAGTTAACAAACTCTATTTTTATTTTTGAAAAAAACATGCCAAATATATAGAAATAATATAATATAAAATCAAATTTTATAGATCTAATAACTTTGCATTGAGTGCTCCTTACCATTAAGGAGTGCTCCTTGCCATTCTTTTTAATAAGATATCTATTAATTGATGTAAGCTTATTTTTTTCAAATAAAATATTGATTAAAGATGTAAAGGGAAGCCTATTTTTGAGAGAAGCTTTAAATCCTTGATTTTGTTGGAACCTTTATTTTTAAATATGTATGTTTTCAAAAATCTTTTTTGATGGGTTTGAAATGAGTTTTTTATTATATTTTTATTGTCAACATGACTTTTTTATATTATATTTTAATTTTATATATCATTTTTTTTTGACTTATTTTATATATAATTTAGTTATAAGCTCATTTAAATTGGTTTAGAACTATTCTAAGTTTGAGAAAAAGGTGGGGGAAAGGTCTTTGCAACTATTCTATAAGACCATGAAAACTCTTTTTCACTTTTAAAAAACACATACTTTTTAATTTTTAATTTTTTTGAAAGATTTTAGTTATTTATGTAAATCATTTTAAAATAATTTTTATAAATAATTATTATATTTATAATATTTTTAATTATAAAGTAAGAAGTTGTATTTAATATATACGTACTTTCAAACACTTATTTATAAAGAAGAAAGATAAAAAAATTAACTCTTATAAACTTCTTACCCAATAATCTTTCAAAATTTTAGGTTTTTTTTTAACGGAGCTTTTATTTTCTTGATTTGAATCATAACTTAAAAGTCTTTGTGTTCTATGTTGTTCGTTGGGTTTTGTTAGTTTCTCTTTGTTGGTTGTCTCTTTTGAGGGTTGTGGCTATGTAACTTGTGTTAGGCATTGTTCTAGAAGCAGGGAGTGAAGTCTTTTGCTGCACTAACGATGTCTTACAACTAAGCACAACACTCATATGGTGTGTCTGACATGCATTTTTAAACACTAGTGGGTGGATAATTTAATTAAGATAAAATTACTTGCTTGGCTCTTGTTATTTCCCCGTCGAGACATGATCAGGTCAGGGATAAGGACAAAGAAAACAAAAGGTTGAGAGGGAGCCATTACTTGATATGATGGATCTGCATAATGGGGGTGGTTGGGGTGACAAGTCAAATAATCCATCATCACTACCACCCGCTCTAATTGTTTGAATTATTTAATATTCTTGTATTGTTTGGTTGTTCGATAGATTATATATGTTGTTGCACAATATATTATATCTTTTTTTAATTTTAATTTTGTAGGTAAACCTCCTTTAATTATATTTTCAGTTAATTAAAATGATTTATCTTTATCTTGATGTGATGTTTTCTTTTAAAGCGCTTTTACTATAACATGCGATATAGGTATTTATATTATTTAATTAAAAAACCGATTTTCATTTTCAAAATGTCTATGCAATTCTCGTTTAAAATATGAAACGGTAATGGTAGGATTAATTGGACACACAAAGTTGAAATAAAGCAACTTAAAGTGTGTATTTAGTTATTAAATATTATAATAATAATTACTAGGAATTTAAAAGGGAGTTATTCAAGTGGGGTCCATTAAAAGGTGAAAGGTAAACTTGTTTTTATTAGAAACTTGTTATTAATTTTATCAATAAAAAAATAACATTTGAAGGTATATTTAAAAATATTTAGTTAATATTTTATGGTTTAATAAGAAAGAGTTTTAACAGTCTAATTACCACTAATCAGGGATTAAATTTGATGGCCATATTTATGTATTTCATATTTTTAGTCATAAAATACGAGTCCTAACAATCCAATTACCATTAATTAGGGACTAAATTTGATGGCCGTATCCTTGTATTTCATATTTTTAATCGTAAAATAAGAGTAATTGTATGGTACATTTCTTTTGCTTGAGTTTTCAATAAATAGAGATATACTTGTATGGTGGGACTTTGTGAGGAAAATTACAATGGAGAATTAAGACACAATATAATCTCTTTTTAGACTATAAAATTTAAAGGTTATTGTTGGTTTTTTGAAGAAATAGTTGCGTTCTTTCACTTATGGATTGTGGTTATTCATGGAGCCTTAATGTTGGAAGATGGTTCTCTAATGCTTCTACTTCCCTGGAGGTAATCCTCATGCAATATTTATATTATTTATATGTTAAATAATAGTTTTTTAGTATTTCAATGAAGAAATGTATTAAATTTAGATTATTTTAATATTATGTTACAATTTATTTAAATCCAAAAATAGATGCAAATGGCATTTATAAGCATTTCATATATTTAATATTTATAAATTCAATAATTGCTGCCACATCTAATTGAATTTCATTCTCTCTCTCTCTCTCTCTCTCTCACACACACACACACACACACATCAATTGCAAATGATATATGTCATTGATAATGAGAGTTTCAACAACGTTAAGAAATGGTTGAACTAGATTGATGGCTATGTTAGTGAAAATTTGGATAAGTTGCACCATATATTCTATTGAGAAATGATATATGTCATTGCTAATGAGAGTTTCAACAATGTCATGCACTCGTTGAACTAGAATGATGGCTATGCTAGTGAAAATCTGAGTAAGTAGTTTAACCATTTCTTGACATTGTTGAAACTCTCATTATTAGTGACATAGAGCTATATATCAATGGCAGATGTTATATGTCATTGATAATGAGATTTTCAACGTCAAGTAATGGTTGAACTAAATTGATGGTTGTGCTAGTGAAAATTTGAATAAGTTGCAACTTGTTGGAACCAGAATGTTTTGACTATGAAGAAAACCCTATCAAATAGCTAAAGGATTTTCATGTCAATAAGACATTTTTGTGAATTGAAAGATATGACTATATAAAACTAATGTTGGTATTAGTTTATTACCATTTTGAAAAACTTTACTATTTACCATTGAGTAATTTTAAAAAAAATAAATTGTGAAAATATTAAATCTCTAATTTTACTATTTTTATGTGAGTTTATTCATAGCTATTCAAACAATTTTTTTAATTAGTAATTTTTATTTTTAACTTTAATACATATCATGTGTATGTGTGAGATACTAATTTGAATTTTATAATCAAAATATAAATTTTATTAGGAATCTTAGACTTTACTCTTTACTCAAAAG
This sequence comes from Torreya grandis, assembly GCA_037957365.1. Lineage (NCBI taxonomy): Eukaryota > Viridiplantae > Streptophyta > Pinopsida > Cupressales > Taxaceae > Torreya > Torreya grandis. Next base: position 1,046,638 of record JARHVA010002006.1, on the reverse strand, counting down.
ATAAATCTATTATGTTGATTTGGTTCAGTGCCATTAAGATTGTAAGTATTATACAAGAAGGAATCCAAAAGTCATACATGAAACTTGGTAGCTATAATAAAACCGTAGTTAATATTTATAATCTTTTTATATTATATTTATCACATATTCAAAATATATTTTTCAAAGTAAAAAGTAGAAAACTTAATTCCAAATTTGGTAGAACACTATGAACAGGAATAGGAGAGAATTACATATAACTCAAATAACATAAAGAACATGTTAGAGCTACACAATATTAAAGAGAATAGGATAGAGTTACATATCACCCAAAATCAATATATATTATATAAACATTAAAAAAATTGACTTGCAAAATTTGAAATCGATCGTTATGTAAAAATCAATACTAATGAATAAATCGTAACTTTAAAAAAAAAAAAATGATCAAATAAGCCCTCAAATTTAACCCTTACCACCAATAAAAACCAAACAATGCACCCTTTGATTAAATAAAAACCAAACAATGCACCCTTTGATTAAGTAATTTGATAGTTTTGATATTAAATTACATAATCATCCCACTCTTGATATAGCTTATAAAAAGTAAACTACTTTCAACAATTGATGCATGTGTTTATTAAACTTATTGCCTTCATGGATCTACATCATGCAATGTCATGTTTTTTGAGTTCGATCATTACCATAAAATAATGTTTGTATTACTTGGTATTGTTTTTCATGCTTCTTTAACTTAATTGCAAAGTTTGGAAATATTTGTGCATAATTTTCACATTTGTTCTCATTGCAGGCTTTGTTACATCTCTCTAGTTTCTCTTGAGTTATGGGGGCGACAATCTTAGTGGTGCAATGGGAGATGGTGGTTGGAAAATGGGAAAAATATTCCCCTGAAAATGTTATAAAGCACTTTTAAATCAGATGAGTTCTCTTTGCCTTACTTTGTTTAATTTTTTATTATTTATATTTATTTTTTAATTTGATATTAATTAGAATATTTGAAGATTATAACAAATATTTATGTAAGATAAATTGTTTAAGATTATAATTACATTTTGTAATAAATGTTTCACATTTACATTGTTGTTTAGTGGTATGGTAAAGAAAGATTTTATAATAAAAGATTGGAAAAAATAAATTTGAAAGAAAAAGTTTTATGATTCTTTTTTATTTTTAGCTTTTTTTTAGATTATAAATTATAAGGATAGTGATTGGTAACTTTTTTTTCTTTTTTAGTTTTTTTAGTATATATATTTATTTATTTTTAAGTTTTTTATATTTATATTATCAATTATAAAAATATTAAGTTGTAATTTTTATTCTTTTTTACTTCTTTATGTTGTTATGATTTCTTTTAAGTGTTGGGTAAGATTTCAAATTTTTATTTATTATTTTGTTATTTGTTTTTTTATGTTGAATACACTAATAACTAAAAGTTGTAGAATTTAATAATTGTTTGGTTTATTTGTCCTCCATGAAATTAGGTTGTCAAATAGCGAAAAATTTCATTAAAGCAATCGACACACCAATATATTAATGGAGAAGTGACATTCAACAAGAAGCTACAAGTATTCACCCTTCTTTTGAAGACTTATGAAGAATTTTAAATTATTAAGGCAACCATCATTCCTTGATGCAAGATAAGGAAGACTTTCAAGACTTTAGAAGAAAAATTGGAGCTTAAGTTGAGTAATTGAGATACACCTGACATCGGGAGATATAAAGATTGATGTGAAACAAGGATGAAAAACTACTGTGTAGGCATTTGTCTTAACAAGGTGGAAAGCATGATATTAACAAAATATTTAAAAGTGAAAACGTTACGTTTGTGTTGAAAAGACAAATAACATTTTTGAGGAGTACTACTCTACAAATGATGACAATGGCACTATAGATAGGTAAATATAATAATTTAAACATAGACCAAGGTTTGAACTTAAATAAAACAAGCATGCAAATCTATAGTGTAGGTATTTGTCTTAACAACGTTGAAAGGACATTAACAAAGTACTTAAAAGTGACAAAATGCTTACATAGGAAGATATAAAGAATGATTGAAAAACGAGGATGAAAAACTATAGTGTAGGCATTTATCTTAACAAGGTGGAAAAATGACATTAACAAAATATTAAAAAGTGAGAAAACACCACGTTTGTATTGACAAGGTAAATATCATTTCTAAGATGAATTACTCTACAAATGGCGACAAAGGCACTGTAGATAGATAAATATAGTATAAATTGAACATAGATGAAGGTTTGAATTTAAATAAAACAAAGATGAAAAACTATAGTGTAGGTATTTGTCTTTACAACGTGGAAAGAATGACATTAACAAAGTACTTAAAAGTAAAAAAATGCTCCATTTATAATGAATAGACAAATATCATTGATAAGGAGAACCACTCTACAAATGGTGGCACAGGCCCTCCAAATAAATAATTATAATAATTTGAACATAGACGAAGGTTTGAACTTAAATCATTTATGGAGACCCAACATCTTTAAACGTAGGAAAGGTACCATAACCCCAATAAAGAGTTTAAATATTTTATTAATTTGACGTGTAAAATTATAATGTAAAAAGTAATTGATATATTGACTAATTTATATAAGTAATAAAATAATTGATATTCTTCTTTAATTAAAGTTTCATATCCTTTTCCATCTAATAAAATTATTTATTTATATAAATAAATATTATAAGTTTATAATCTCTACACATTTTCATTTTCATTTTCAAATTCATTGACTTGAGATATTGATAATGGAAAAAATAATGAGATCTAAAATATTAATAAAAAAATTCTTATCTTATATTATTTTAATCAAACTATAAAAATTTGAAAGTTATATTAAATTAATTTTAGATTAGCAAAATCTTTTTATTCTTCTTTTGAAATATCAATGCTTATGTAAACAAAAAGAAAGTTTGGTTTAATTTTAAAAAAAAAAAAAAAAAAATTATATCAAATTGATTTTAGGTTTGGTAAAATCTTTTTATTCTTCAGAAATATCTGTAATTGCTTTTATTAAATATATAAATAAATAAATATTATATTAGATTTTTTGTTGTTTGTTTTAATGGTTTTTCAATTACATAAAAGAGAGTTTTCATATTAGGACGAGACTTCAAATCTACTCAAATTGTAATATATCTATTTTTCGTTATTTTTTTAATAATTTATTATAATGAATTCAAAGAACCTACAAACTTGGTGTTAAAAATTTAAGAAAAAGAATATAATGAATGTCAAAATTAAGGAAAAAATTACTTTATGACTATAAATGAAATGTTTGAAATTTACCTATTAGGTTGTAAATTCGACCCATAAAGTCTCCATCAATTTTGACATCTAGGTGGCCGCTATACCCACCAATTTATTAAGAAAAAGAAAAACTTCACATCTTAACTTAAGTGGATAGATCTTTACATTAAAAAAATAAAAACTATAGTTTGAAACAGATGTATATTGAAAAATTATTTAGATCCTAACTTTATTATTTTTTGGTATCTTTGTGGATTTAAATTTTGGTGAGTAATGTGACATTGCAATTTAGCATTATCTGCACCAAATAAACTTCTAATTTGATGGAATAAATATTTCAATCTTTAACACCAAACTAAAAACAGTAAGGTGTGTGTATATTTATTGAAGGCAAGCATAACTGGTAAGAGAAATTCATGAGTTTATCAATTTAACAAATAAAAAATGATTCTATGATTAATCTATAACCTTAAATTATATATAATTTTTTCATTTTAAATATAAATCGTAAGAATTGGAAATAAACGACTTTTGAAAGAGAAATATATATATATATATATATATATATATATATATATATATAAATATATGAATGACAATCAATTAGAAAGAATATATATATGTGTGTGTATGACGATTATTTATAAAAATATAAATAAAACTATCAATTATGTATATAATTTTAATTGATTGTTTTAGTGATTGTCATATATATATAAATAAATAACTTTTGAAAATAAAATAAAATAAATTATATATATAATTTTAATTGATAGTTATATAAAAAATTAATTTATTGTCTCATCCATACCCACGCATACATATAAAATACAATTAATTAGAGTCTTATATATATATGTTATGGATTAATTATAAAATTATTTTCAATTTCTCAAATCGATGAACTTGGGAATTTCTATTACAAATTGTGGTCAACTCTTATTCTAATTGATTGTCACATGTGTGTGTGTGTGTGTGTTAATAAGTTTTCTTATTAATTAATTATTCTTATTGTGTGTGTTTAACTCTTATATATATGAATGATTTTAATTGATTATAATTAATTCTAATTGATTCTAATTGATTATATGATTCTAATTGTTGCTAATTGATTATATGATTCTAATTGATTATATATATATGATTGTCAAATTTCACATACAACATTTGGACAGAGCTTGACAACCCATCTTACGCAACCTATCTTGTGTGAGAATTCTCTTTTGAGCCGCCAACCATGCAAAGGCCCTTACTTTCTGAAGCCCTTCCCCAATCACAACTTGCTCACCCAAGCCAACGAGGCATCAATTACTTTTGTGATTTGATACCCCAAATTCACTGCATAGTGCCCTGCTTTGGTCCCCACCCAATGAAGCACATCCTCCTTTTCCCTAAAAAGCACCTTTCTTTTAGCCAAACATAGAGAAATAACTCAACCTTGATCCGCTGGAAAATGCAAGTTTATCAAACTTTTCCATTATCGATAGTCCAAGAAACATGCTCAACAATAATGTATCTACATTTCAGCAAGAAATTGCACATATGATAACCTTTGGGCGGATTTGCAATAGACACCATGCTCCACGGTACCTCCGAAGCAAGATATTTGTGCTGAAGGATTCTGCACCAAAGAAAATCTGGCTTAACCATAATCCACACCAATTTTGCCCCCAAATCTTGATTTTGAAGCTGTAGATTTTTAATCCCTGCTCCACCCATCTTTTTTTGCTTGCAAACTCTATCCCATTTGAGCAAAAGAATCCTCATCTTATCTGTAGCTCTTTGCCAAAGGAAATCCTTCGTAATTTTATTTAATATTTTATCCATGCAGTTGGATGGTTGAATCGAAAAATAGAAAGTGGGCAATGCACTCAAAACATATTTTATCAAAGTAATCCTGCATGCCAACACCAACCACTTCTCTTGCTAGGAAGCCAACTAGGCTTTGAATTTCTTAATCAAATATTCCCACAACCCGAAATTACATGCCCTTGCAAAAAGGTGGACCCCAAGATATTTACTTAGAAACTTACACACCTTAAAACCCAGGGTCCTTGCAATCTCCCTTTGCTCTGAATACTTATAATTGACAAAGTAGACCTCCAATTTTCCTTCACTTACCACTTGACCCGAAGCTTGTTCATATTTATTGAGTATATCTTTCAACTCTTGAGCTTCTTCGATAGTGGCATGCCCAAAAATGAATGTATCATCCAAAAACTGATGATGAGTTAAGTTGTCCAACTCATCCACAATTTTGATCCCAAGAAGCCTCCCTTTTACCTTCCCTTGATTCATTGCCTTGCCCAAAGCCTCTGCCATAATAATGAATAGAAAAGGCGACAAAGGATCCCTCTGTCTGAGACCTCTCGAACCCCCAAAAAAACTTGAGGGGCTACCATTAATCAACGAGTATTTTGGACCAACCACACAACTAAAAATTCATTCACACCAATCTTTACTAAACCCAAACCTCTCCAAAACTAGTAGCAGAAAATGCCAATTGACATGATGCATTTAATCTCTTTCTTTTGAGATGTTAGCTTCGCTAAAACTTATCTCAAATCTCAGAAGGGAGGCATATATTCCACCCATCATATTCAAAAACATGATTATTTGTCATAGCACAATCAACATTTAAATTTGACGTCCATTATTTTTTATTGAAGAATTCAATCAAAAAATTGTAATATCTAGGCCATACAGTGGAGTTTGGAGCCCTTTTTTTGGAAATATTTTTTCGAGTAAATGCAATTGTGTAACTAGTAGGATGTCATTTGTCACTAGTTAGTGGCAAATATGCAGAGACGGTAATGGAATTATTAATCGATGCAACGAGTGGAAATTCCAAGATAAGAACCTTAAGATGATATCTCTTGGCATATTTCAAATAGATTTATTTAAGATAAATGTAATAGTTTCCTTGAGTAAAACATAATTGTAATGGAATTATTAATCGATGCAGTGAGTGGAAATTCCAAGATAAGAACCCTAAGATGATATCTCTTGGCATATTTCAGATAGATGTATTTAAGATATATGTAATAGTTTATTCCAGTAAAACATAATTGGGAATTTGTGTCACAATTTATTTGTAATCCATTTATAGATATTACAATATTTTCTATCTATACTACTATTAACATGTGAAATAAAGGTGAGTCGACCCATAATAAGACACTAACTATTGCATATGGAGTAAAAAAACAAACTCATCTATACAATAAAATTTGCCCCATTTGGCCCTGTGATATGAGAAATATTGCATATATGATAACCATCTCAAGATATTGTAGTGTAAAACAAATGTATAACATCTTGCCTCCATAGATTTTCTAGCACTTGTTATATATGACCATAATGCAAAATGTACCTGGGTATGCAAATCATGACCATCTGTTCATGTACTATTTTTCATAGTATGTTGGCTTTATTATTTATGGAAGCTTTTGCTTGGCAATTTCTTTGTGGGTAATAAGGAGCAGATAATGTCTACTTAATATTGACCTTATCACAAAACTTTTTGATTGATTTATTCCTAAAAGATAAATGACTACCCAAAATAATTGTTGAAGGGAGGCCACATCTATAGATAATATTAGTGATTAAAAAATTGGGAAATCAAACTCAACAAATTGGGAAATCAAACTTTGTACAAGGTCTCTATATTGAAGCTTATCTTTTTTTTGGTTTGATAAATACTTGTTATTTGATTCACCACAAATTGAGAATCACCATACACTTTTATGATTTTTACTTTCAATGCACAATTTGTGGGAATTCACAAGATACGTGCATAATATTTTGCAATATTTTTAGAACTTGAAAAACTCAATCTATATGTTAATGACATAGCCTCTCTCTAAGGAGTGATAAGTACAAATCCTTTGTCAAAACTTAAATCACACATAGAATCATCAACGTTTAGGGTGTATGTCTAATTCTCATAAATATTCATTACGAATTGATCGAGAAAAATATCATCTAAAGGAACGTAATGTAATAAGGGAGACATTGCTAATTGCTCTGCAATAATTTGTCATTTTATTGATTTTAGTAAGATAAACTTAAGGTCAAACTCCATTAACACGACTCATCTGGCTATTTTACTTGATAGGTAAGGCTTATCTATCGTATATTTCAAATGATCAACTTTAGTAAATCATGTCTTTCATTCTTAAGCATGTAATGTCTATGTATTTTAAGTCGTAAATACCATAGCTAAGCAATATTTGAAATTGAATAGTATTTCATTTCATAATCTTCAAATGTCCTATTGATGTAATAGATTTCTCTCTTATTGTTGCCATCATCATTTTGTACAAGAAATTTTCCTAAAACATATTTGGTAGCAAAAATATAGAGCTTAACTTTCTATTTGGAATAAGTGGCATCAAAAAATGAGGGTTCACTAAGCTTGCTTTAATTGTATCAAGACTTTTGACATTGGTCATTCCATTCAAAATTGACATCTTTTCTTCATAATCTGGCAGAAAGTTAGTATCTATAAGTATATCTAGCATCAAATATTCTAATAGACAATTTTTCCTTGCAAGATTTTTAGTAGTTTAAGATTATTATGGGGAAGTGTGTCAACAATAGCTTGTAATTTCTTTAGATTCACTTTTACGCCTCTTCTAGAAATAATAGACCCCAACTAGTTACTAAAAGTCAATCCAAAAACACATTTCTTGGGATTTAGCAAATATTGTATTGCTTTAATCTTTCAATTAATTATTTCAAGTCATTCATATGTTTTTGTATTTTCTTTGACTTACCCAAGATGTCATCTACTTAATCCTCTAAGATGTCATGCATATAATCCTCTAAGATAATATTGACTTCAAGCATCTATGTAAAGTAGAGTGGACAACATTAATGTCATGAATCCAAGGTCTTCCAAAAAAAATATTGTAGGTTGTACGTCATTAGATATGATTTGACATTTCATTGATATTGTTTTTAAGGATAATATCAAACCAAAGGTAAAATTTAGGCAATATATAAGTGCCTATTCAAAATAATTAATACAAGCTCCCTATAATTTTGGGGATCGGGGACCTACAAATGCATAGTAATTGTTGTTAAACCATTCCTGAAAGGAGGGTACATACTATATAAAGTGATCATTTATGTGATATAGGGAAATGAAATAAAATTTGGGCTATTAAGACACACACACACACACACACACGGACACACACAGCTATTTAAAATAACAAATACAAGCTTGCTATGATTTTGGGGTGGTGGGGACCTACAAATTCATAGTAAATGTGGTTAAACTGAATGGAATAAAATTTGGGTTAATGAACCAAATGTATATGTTGATCCAACTAGCTTTTTCTAAAATGACAAATATATTATTAGGCAAATGGCAAATATCAGCCACTAAAATTATGCTTGATAGAAATCTGCAATGTTGAACTTGTTTATATGGTTCCTAAATTTTTTGATTCATGTTGTTATCATTACAAATTACTAAAGTTTGGATAATATAATGTTTTAATTTATGTTTTAGAAATCATTTAACCTATGACTCGTTTTTTCAAAATTGAAAATGTCGGAAACCCATTTTCTTTTTTAAGGAACACATAAAATCCATGCCTTTGTCATTGTCGCCCTTTCAAGTAATCATTTTGTCAGTGTAAAATCTTGAGTTAACGAAGATTGTGGTATATCATTGGGTTATGAAGAGGTTATCGTGTAACTTGCATTTTATATGTATTTTTAGTGTCTTATTATGGGTTGACTCACTTTTATTTGACATGTTAACAAAAGTGTTTATAGAAAATGTTGTAATATGGATAAATGTATTACAAATAAATTGTGACACAAAAACCCAATTGTGTTGTACTTGAGTAAAACTAAAACATGTATCTTAAATACATCTATCTAAATTATGCCAAATGTTATCATCTTAAGGTTCTTATCTTGGAATTTCCACTTGGTGCACAAATTAATATTCCATTACCTTTTTTGAGTATTTCCCACTAAGTAGTGACTACTGACATCCTTTTAGTTACACCACCGTGTCTACTGAAAAAAAAAAATCCAGAAAAAGGGCTCCAAACTCCATGGTATGGCCGAGATATTATAATTTTTTGATTGTATTCTCCAATAAAAAATAATGGATATCAAATTTAAATGTTGATTGTGCTATGACAAATAAGCATGTTTTTGACTATGATGGGTGGAATATATGCCCCCTTTTGAGATCTAAGATAAGTTTCTGTGAAGCTCACATCTTAAAAGAAAGAGGTTAAATGCATATGTGTAATATAACATATAAACCACTGATGTATAACATATAAAGACTTGCCAAAGAAAACAAACTGATCTATACAATAGAATTTGCCGCATATGGGCTCGTGATATGAGAAATATTGCATTTATGATAACCATATCAAGATATTACAGTGTAAAAAATATGAATAACATCTTGGCTCCATAGATTTTCTAACACTTGTTATATATGCCCATAATGCAAAATGTACTTGGGTATGCAAATCATGACCATATGTTTATGTACTATTTTTCATAATATGTTGGCTATATTATTTATGGAAGCTTTTGCTTGGTAATTTCCTTGTGGGTAATAAGGACCAGATAATGGCTACTTAATTTGGAACTTATTACAAAAGTTTTTGATTGATTTATTTCCGAAAGATGAATAATTCCCCATAATAATTATTGAAGGAAGGTCAAATCTATAGATAATTTTAGTGATTAAAAACTTGCAAATATCTTCCCATGTTGTTGACACAAGGGGAGTTGTTTCTACCCATTTTGTGAAATATTCTGTGGTAGTAATAGTAAACTTATGACCCTATGAAAATGACGGGTTAACTTCATGACTAAATTAAACCACACTAAAGAAAATGACCATGTCGAAACAATGGGTTGACACTCTTGAGAAGGAGCATGTGTGAGATTGCTATGTATTTGACACATTAAACATATATTAGCATATTCATGACAATTACATTCTATTGTATTCCAATAATAACTCTATTCTAAGCAATTTATTTGACATGGCTGTTCCACTAAAATGTCCATCACATTCATTATCATGTAATCTGTTTAATGTTTTTCTTTTCTCTTCATATGAAAGATACCTAAATAATTATCCATCAAAAGATATTCTAAAAAGTACACCTTTAAGAATGACATACTGATTGCATCTATATTTATCTTTTTATTATAATTCCTTGAAAGACATGTGGGAGTTATCGTTTTCGAAAAATAATTGAATATATTGGCATACCATTATGTGTTTTCTCTGTCAATTTTTAGTACAAATACATGTATAGATTTTGTGTATTCTATCTTAGTAGTATGTTCTAATCTCTTAGCTATCAAGATAACATTATCATGATCAATATCAATAGAAATTAAAGAGGTAATACTAGTCATAACATCAGTATGTCTATTATTCTCTCTTTGAATATTTTAAATGTCAAATTCAACAAATTGGAAAATCAAACTTTGTACAAGGTCTCTATATTGAACAAGATTATCTTTTTTTGGTTAAATAAATACTTGTTATTTGATTCACCACAAGTTGAGAATCACCATACGCTTTTATAGTTTTTCCTTTCAATGCACATGTTGTGGGAAGTCGCAAGAAACGTGCATAATATTCTACAATATTTTTAGAACATGAAAAAACCCATCTATATGTTAATGACCTCTCTTTGAAGAGTGATAAGTACAAATCTTTTGTCTAAACTTGAAGCACACAAAATCATCAACATTTAGTGTCTATGTCTAATTCTCATAAATATTCACTACAAATTGATCGAGAAAAAAAACATCTAAAGGAACATAATGTAAAAAAAACATCTAAAAGAACATAATGTAATAAGGGAGACTCTGCTAATTGATATGCAATAATTCATTATTTTATTGCCTTTAGTAAGATAAACTTGAGATCAAACTCCATTAACATGACTCATTTGGCTATTCTACTTGATAGATAAGGCTTATCTATCATATGTTTCAAATGATCAACTTTAGTAAACCATGTCTTTTGTTTTTAAGCATGTAATTTCTATGTTTTTGAGTCGTAAATACCACAGCTAAGCAATATTTAAAATTGAATTGTATGTCCTTTCATAATCTGCGAATGTCCCATTGATGTAATAGATGTATATGTCTTGTTGTTGTCATCTTCATTTTGTACAAGAATTTTTTCTAAAACATATTCAAAACCAGCAATATAGAGCCTAACTTTCTATCTGGAATAAGTGGCGTCAGAAAATGAGGTTTGACTAAGCTTGCTTTAATTGTATCAAGACTTTTGACATTGGTTATTCCATTCAAAATAGACATTTTTTCTTAATTTTCTTACAAAAAGTTAGTATCTATAAATAAGTTTAGGAACAAATATTCTAACAGACAATTTTTTCCCTGCAAGCATTTTAATAATTTAAGATTCTTATGGGGAAGTGTGTCAAAATAGTGTGTAATTTATTTGGATTCACTTTTATGCCTTCTCTATAAATAATATACCCCAACAAGTCATTAAAAGTCACTCCAAAAACACATTTCTTGGGATTTAACAAACATTGTATTGTTTTAATGTTTCAATTATTTATTTCAAGTCATTCACATGATTCTCTATTTTCTTTGACTTACCGACGATGTCATCTACATAATCCTCTAAGATGTCATGCATATAATCACAAAATATATGTCGTAGCTCTTTAATATATGGTAGTTGCATTTTTTAGTCTAAAAGGCCTAAGTACACAACAATAACATTCTTATATTGGTCACAAGGATTTATTTTGATTTGATTGTAACCCAAACATCCATCCATAAAGGTAGACATCTCATGCTCTACAATAGAGTTCATAATCATATACATAATAGACAATATAATATTATGTTTGGGACATGATTTGGTGATGTCTCGGAAACCAATGGACATTGTTGTGCCCCAAGATGCTTTTTTAAGTGGTACAATGTTAGAAATCCAATCAAAGTAGTCAATATGTTTAATGAAAAAAAAATCAAACAATTTTTGTATTTCTTCTTTGACTATGAAAACCATCTTAGAATGCATCTTTTTAATATTTTTATTTACATGCTTGGCATTTGGGTTTACAACAAGATTATATATTGTAGTGGAGTAGGCATATAAGGGATATCAACATATGGCCATGCAAAAATATCTTGATAATCTACTAAATTTTTTGTTTATGCTTTATGTTCTTTGAGAGTTAAAAGAGGCAACACAATTCAGGCTCTTAGGGATGCATTGGTACCAATATTAATGTCATTTTTTTCATCATTCAATAAAATAGATTTATCTTCTGCATAAGTTTGATCAAGTGTTCAAGTTATCTAAATCAACGTCATCATTAATATGTGAATGCTCTTCTTTACCAAAATGAAGATGCTCACTCAAACTGAAAGGAAATGCATTCTTATGATTATAGTAGGCAAATATGTGTTGGTTGTAAAACATTAAATTATGGCTTCGCTAGTGGGAAAGGCATGTAAAAAATCGTTCAGCTCAAGTTACATGAATTTTAGTTCATCTAGCTTTCCACTTGCATGATATATTTCATACACTTGATCAGTAATATCCATTATATTTTCCTTCTCTTAAGAATTATTCAGTGTAGGCTTCTGAAATTTAGGACGGCGGGGCTTTATAGGCTCCTTCATAATAGTATCATAATTATTCTAAGTTGCTAAATATCCATTATCCACATCAAATTGTATGGTATGAAATGTGACATCTTCTTGATCATTAACTCATCACTATTATAAGCAATTCTTGCTTAGATGGATGAACAATTAGGATATTGGGTTTTACTATGTCTTGTTCACTTTTACCTAATCCTTGACCTCTATAAAGTATAATTTGCACACATTTGAGTTCAAATGAATTATTTTCCAGCGAAATTTGAACAAGACTAGGATGTTTACTCGGTTTTCTTTTGGCATAACAATGATCTATCATTGATTTTTTCCTTAACATCAATTGATTATACTTATGTAATTTTTGGTGCACTAGACTTATATAATTTGGAAGGGTTATATAAAGAGCACCAATATCAAATACATCTATATCATCTCTATATTCAAGACTATTTGTAAAACTTAGCTAGATAAATTGTCATATATGTTTTTGACCATGGAATTGTTATCCGCCTTGTCTTTCTTAGCATTACTAAATTCACCAAACTCAAATGTTGCGACTTGTTCCATTATAATAGATTTATTAGTTCATACTATATTTGATTTATTTTATTCAAATGAGTTGCTATATTATCTTGAGGCATAATCACCGAACAAAATATGAATGACACATTGTTTGCTGGAGATGTATAAATGACTCCACATATAAACTTAAAGCATCTATGCAAACTAGAGTGCACAACACTAATGTCATGAATCCAAGGTCTTCCAAGAAAAGTATTATAGCTTGTACATCATTAGATATGATTTGACATTTCATTGATATTTTTATTGGACCAAGTGTTAAATTTAGTGTGATTGCTCCAAGAGCTTTTCGTCCTTGATTGTTAAATCCTTTTATGACCATTTTTGAACTAGTCAGGGCCTTTATATGATTATCTAATTGTAGGAGAAAAATTTCACTACAAATATTCAACCTTGAACCATTGTTGACAAGCACACTTTTTATCTATATTCTTTTGATGATAACTTGAATATGTAAGGGTAAATGTTGATCAATGACATCTCTTAGAGGTATTTTATCATAAAAATGGGGTGTAATTATGAGGAATTTGTTGCAGTTAGGCCCTTGTTCTTAAACAATTTGGCAATCAACAATCATGCAGTGGAACAAGCAATTCAATGCAATATCAATAATGTGACCCTTATACTTATAAATGAGATTCAAAACACTAGTTGATTCTATATGTTCTTTCAGTACAATTCAAATTTTGGTATATTGACGCTGCTCTAATAATGCAATTATGCCCTTAGACTTCAATAGATGGCTTTTCTATTCAAAATTTGTTCCCTTACATACATTAACATGCTTCTATACTTATAGGCTTCTTAAATTCAAATTAAGACTTAATCAATGCATAAATTGACACAAAAAGAGGGAAAGTTGACAAATTGGGCACAAGGAAGCAAACAAATAAGGAAATGGACCAAAGGACCCACAAAAATAGATGGCAAAATTAGTAGTGTTCAATTTTAGTCATAACAAAGATTGAACCTATCCATTATGGAAGAGAAAATTCCTGAAACAATGTTTTGGACATCCGGAGAACATTAAGGGTGGTATCGAGGCAAACAAATCATTGATATGTATGTTTTCAAGCATTTCATATTGAAAGATGGTATTGGCATCGACCAATATGAACAAAAATTTAAGTTAGGAAAACGCAAGGCAAGGGAAGGCAATATGGGGTCCAACACAAGGGATAACATGCCAATAAAAGCCTAATATGAACCAATGATCAACTTGCACATGAAAACACTAATACCATAAAAAATAATTAGTTTTATACCAAATTGAGGTGTCTACATAATCCATGAAATTGATGTGTTTGAGCACATGCATATCAAATTAAAACAAACAAGTGAACTTGGATGCCATATATGATAATGAGTCGAAATTCAAAAGGAGAGAGGTGTCCTTATCCTAGATTCCTGCTCCCACCTATTCCACACAAGCATCTTGACTACCACTAAGGGTCTTGGAACAAGCCTCCATGCTTTTATGTTTAGGTGTGAATATATAGTGTACTTGAAAACAAATAGAAACATTTGCAAGTTGATCAATGCCTCTATAAATCAATGATAAAATAATTTTTGAAATCACCGAGTAGAAATGAAAAGTAAGAACAACTACACTTGGTTGTATGTGGATTACACCCCCATATCTGTTGAATCTATTAATATTAGTATAGCTTTATGGTGTTCACAATGTGCCTTATAAATATGAGGTGTGTAGCTCTCATTTGTAGAGGCAAGTATTTGTAGAATGTTTCGCATTTCGCTTATGGGGAAAATAGTTGTATTGTATTATGCAAATCATATTTTGATAAAATCATTGTTGTGTCTTGTTGACTGCCTTTGGGCAAATAATTGTAGTATGATCTTGTATTTTTAGGTGTGGGGAAACATGCATATTAATCATCTCAAAGGAAATCGTGTGTAACATAGGAAATCATACGAGGAAATAGTTGCTAAAGGACATTAATTACATAATGGTATAACATAGAAAAATAACATCATTCAAGCATATATATGACTCAAGAGAGTATGACCACTATGGGCCTAAATCATGTAAGCAATATATCATTTTGAAAGGCTATAAGCGACTCAAAGGAGTATGACCTCTAGTGGTTTGAATAATGGAAAGAAGGATATGAGACTCAAGAGAGTCAAATCATGAAGTGTATATGCAACTAAAGAGGGTTCGATTTATGTGTCTTTTATTTCCGTGAAAGCATGTTTGTAATAAATAACTAAAGACACGTATGCTAAAGTGGAAACAATGTGGGAATGGATGGTTCAACCCTTTTAAGCACAATAGAAATATGTTGGATTGTATATAGGCGAGTGTAATAAATATAAGCACAAGAGTTGTTGAATTCTCTTGAGAGAGTAAGAATAATCAATATAAGTATAAGCAATATTATGCCTCGGTGTAGACCAAATTTATATAATGAAGCATGGAGAGGGCATGTCCTAATATAAGAAATATATAATCTGTGTACGCATAAAAAGTAGTATGGCCTAATGTGACTAAGATGTAGGTAAGGACATATGACAAGAGCTTGTCTTAATTTTAAAAATGTATATCTATAGACACACGAGCATATGATGCCTGCAATGAGTAGTATATAATCGAGGAAGTGCCATAAATGTATGCCCTCATACATGGAATAAAAAATAAATACAAGTGTACTAATAGGTTCCTCCTATGTCAAGAAGGTATAATTGATGAAACACAACCATATTACGCCCCTGTATGGATTAGAATTAAGTAGTGAAAGCACAATCATAAAAGATGCCCCATTATGGGCAAGACAAGAAAAATTTAAGTGTCAATGTAAGAGATGATGTAGTATGGACAAGATATAATCTATGAAGCATATGAGTAGTGCGAAAGTGTCATGCCCCTTGGTGGGTAATATATAACCAATCTAAGCACATGTTTAACCCTAAATTTAGATATGTGTGGGATATCTAGGGTTAAGAAGATTAGATTAGATTTTATAGAAGGGTGGTGAACTAACATAATGAGCACACCAATTAATAGATAACTTAGACAAGCAATATTATGAATTTATATAAGTGAGATTGCTAAAAATAATAAAGTACAACTATTGATAGATGTTGCAATAAATTGGAAACAAATGATAATTATCAAGTTTACTATGTGCATGCAGGTTTGAATATGATCATGCTAGAATTGGATTAGAAGATGATCTTGGAACAGTTATCAGATTCTGGGAATATCTTTTTTATGGTCTCAAACATTTGCATTGGATCTAGATAGTTGCATTGACGTATGTGTTTAAGTCAATCACTAATATACTATACAAAATATTGATTGGATTTGGATGCGACCAATTAAATCCTTCTAGGTTTTCTTTTGCCTTTTTTTTGATGCCTTCAAATCATATGTAAAGGCTGTCACTCTTTGTCAAATGATTAAAGCCTAGTTCTTCACCGTTGGAGTGACTGTAGAAAAAATTGGTCACTGAACTCACGCTGTCGAGCTAACCCCAAATACCCCTCTGTCAATGGACGTTGCCTACATAACCAATACTCTGAAGAGGGCCTCAGACTAATGTAGTTTTACTCTACGCGTTGGCTTGTGTGTGCACACGGGTGCAATGTGTGATAAGCAAAGACATGGAGCGACCTATCTCGTAACTTGACAAATATGACTCATAAGTTTTTCTTTGAATGCTTCAGACCTGTACAAAGATTGCTCCTATGACTGATATGGAAATATGGACACAAATGGCATATTTTTTCACTTAATACTTGATTGAATGTTTCTTGGTATATTGCCTTGTAAGTTGTATGTGATTTCCAAGTGAGGAGTGAATGAGGGTTGATTTTGTATATATATCAATCCCTTTTGAAAATATCTCACATTAAATCACTTAGGCCGACCTTTTAGATATGTTTATTTTAAAAATTGGATGACTTTTGAGCACTAGACACTTTGTAGGAAAATGGATAGTTGTGTCGATGCATGCGTCTAGAGAGCTAGAAATAGGTACAAGTCCAAAACTGATAGTAAAAGATAATAACCAAGTTTAGAGTTTTTTGCACAATATTGAAGCGTTGGGTCATCAAAATAACAATGTTCGAAATAAGAGATAAATAACTAGGCACAAATAGATAGTGAATGCAAGCCTTTCGATAACGGTAAGGTTTAGAATTGAAAGGTACAACCATGATAGGTATTTGCCAAGTGTACAAGATGGAGGTACTATATAAATTAGATTTTAATAGTTACACTCATCCCCTTCAGTTTAGTATTGAAATTGCTAGTTTAAAATAAATGAATACATACCTAGGTGTGTATAACACACCTTACTTTTGCGTGATTGAGTGCTTTGTTGGTGACTAGCTTATAACCAAGAGCATGCTACAGTAGATAATCAATGTGTGAAATATGAAATCGAAAGAATTTGAAATCATTGAAAGTAAGAAGGGAAAATTTAAGAATCAATTTATATGTCAATGCAACCATCTTATCTTTGGGCAATTTGATTTGGAATGATTCTTCATTATGAAGCATTGACGCTGAGATTTGGATAATTATGAACCTGCAAGTATATGTATATATAGATATTAGAGGACAATACTTTGCAACAACCCCTCATGGATTGTACTAGAATAATACAATAATTAAAAAAAAAAAAATCTAATTGCTCAACATTCATTCTTTCATTAGATTACACCACAAGTATCTAATTAGTCATATTAACAACTTAAACAATCATATTATACTAACACAAATTTGGAACAATAACAATTTGAATTACTAACACTTCAAGCAACATAACATAACTGTAAGGAAAGAAATTACATTAAAATCCAGCCATGACTGGTACAATAATATAGCTACAACTGTTGAAATATAACAAAATAATATGATTACATTCTCAATATGCATTTAGCCTTAATATAATAAATAGATACAATGCTCCATAAAACTCGAGTCAAACTATCTCATGTATCTCTGATAATCTCAAATGTAGTCTCCAAGTAAGTAATGTAGTGGAAAGAGAGAGCATCATACAAGTGTTTTTTCATACAAACCACAAACCATCAACCCCTCGCACAATCCCTTATCAGGGAATGACCCTCCCTTCACGAATAAGTAGATAGTGACAGTGCGAGAACCCAAAGAGACATGTTAGTGCCCCGTATGTTATAAGATTTCTACTACATGATGTGTACCATAAAGAAAATACATTTCTAACATGATATCTCACAAACACGTAAATAAAAACGTATGAAATGACAATGTCTATCTAACATTATTTTGGCGAAAGTTTTCAAATAACATGTGATCTTTAGGATTAGTCAATCTCATACACACCACTTGATCAGATTATCCTCATCTTGCATTCATGATGCTTACTAACCCAATAAAGTCTATTTCAAGGCTTGTTTGACATCATCAATGCAACACTGTTTAAATATAACATAATATATAAACCAATGATTAAAATAGATTATTCCTATTAACAGATATGCAAACATACTATCTACAAAAAATAATCATCAAATGCATTTAATGAATTTTCACATAATTAAGATATTTCAAATATTATGAATATATCTTATTTCTATTCAATAATCATACCATTCAAGCATGAATCATATCTAGCTCATTATTACATAAACTTCACAAGAATTCATTGCAATCGTAGTCATAAGCATAAATATATATATCATAGCTAATTTTACTCAATAACTAAGCTTCACTATAACCAAACTGTAAAGGGGGTAATGTTCAACTTGCAACAACTTGTAAATAACTATACTTTGTATAATAGTTTCCCGCATATGACCATGTCTACTCTATTAATAAGCTTAGCTCCTATAATACAAAGATCATAAAGCTTACTACTTTCACATACACATCTCATATGTATAAATACATATTTAAATATATCATTATATACATGTATCTAATATAATAATCTATATCCTTGAATTTATTTCATTATCCAACACATGAACTAAACTTAGAATTGTATACATCTAAAATCTACCAACCATAAAAACAAACAATTTCCCTCTCTGAATTTAAGCTTGACATTCTGTTTATAATAATCACTCCATACAAAGTTAACTTAGCTAAACCTATCACAAGGAATGCTAGTTTCCATTTACATCTAGCCTACTTAATTATTATTGCAAGCAAAGACAAATACCAATACCCAAGCGGATTTGACTAGTTGACTGGTTAAAATAATAATACATAAAGCCATAAAACACGTTTACCTATTTAAATTTGAGTTTATAACTAAATACGGAAATCCAAGGTAAAATAAAGTTCCAACCAAAATTCTATTGCAATAAGAAGAATCATAGCTTCCTTCATACATTTACTGTTCTTTCCCAACAGAGTTTACAGTTTGTCCTATGTTGACTATTATCTCCTTCATGTTTTATCATTCTATTATTTTACTAAACCGCAACATACTAATTCATAACAGTTTTCAAAACTCAAAAAGACTATTTGAAGTTAAATACGTTGGATATAATAATATTTGGTCTTCTATGTCTCATTGCGTAGGCATAAATATTCTTTTAAGAATGCAGATTGACTAATAGGCAAACACATGGATTTTGACCATTTATAAAAGATATACATGGATTTAAAAACAATACTAACCATTTTCCAAATGCTGTATTCACCTCTCTGTCACTGTCCTTTTCCTTTCGCTGACCACACCTTTTCTTTTCCTGGATACTGCTGTATATTTTTCCTCCTGCGTCGTTGTTTCTATATTATTATTATTATTTTTTCTACTTGGTTGTATTTTCTCTTTTATCGTTTCTCGATCCCAATCGCCACCCCTTCTTGCGCTTCATAGCCTCTTATTAATAATCTCCTCTTTTCAATTTCACTAACCATGAAAAAGTCGCCACTTTTCTATATGTTTCAAATCAATTATCTTCACTTAATTGGGCTTTCATTCAATTTTTCATGCAAAATATGAATATCCCTTTGCGTCGCCATACCATCCTTTCTTATAATAATCCTTCAAATTCTTTTTTCCTTCTCACATCGACTTAACTTTGAGTTGTATTTAATTTCTTTTATTTTCTTTCATCATGTAAAATCGCCCTTTTTACCTATTAGTTAAATAAATTTTCATTTCTTTTTCATTCACTTAGGGTTTTATTTATCTATTTATACTTGAGTTTCACTTATTAAGTAAATCATGAATGTGTTGTAGTCTTTATTCAAATCCTAGTTAAGTGCTAGTTTGAGTTCACTTATAAACATGGTATTATTTATGCACTGTAACATTAGGTAGGATAGTCCATAAGTTATTTAGGAAATTAGTATACCAACTTGAAAAAAGTCTAAGCTATGAGTTGAAACGAGGAAAGCCTAAGCCATTGCTGGATTTTGACCCAACTGAATAATATATCAAATGTTATTATAACAACAATTGCTAAACCAACATCCCAAAACACCATGATGTTATTGTTGACTAAATTTGACTTTTAAGTCAAACTAGGGCACCTATAGGTAAAAACTTATTTTTTAAGTTAATAGGGAGTGTAATATGAGTGTCATGGGGTGTATTATAGTTCAATTGATGTCAATTAATCTTATATTGGCTTTGGTCAATTAGTTTTTATGTCTATTTATCATTTTGGGTCATTTTAGGGGTAAAAAAGTGCATTTAATGCTTTGTTTGGGTTTTCTAGGAGTGTGAAGGTGTCAAAAGATGATGTCATACCCCATGTGTCCCTATAAGTCTTAAGTCGCTAACAAAACTAAAATATGATAGGGTATGCAGAAGAAAATGCAGTTTTCTTGAAGGAAAAGAAGAGTTTGACACTTGTACGACCTCCTTGGGAAGTGTGCCACATGGTAAATGGTCATACAGTGCCTCTTCAACGTCCCCATGCTCAATTCCATGCTTGGTTTGAGTTAGATGTGTCATTTCTTGCTCAAAACGGTTCATTTCTCTTTTCACCCTGCTTGGCAAGTTGAAGTGACTTTTAGGGTCTTTTTTGGTACGGACAACTCAACACATTTTCGGAAAAATGATTTAGGGATGTTAACTTACACTCAAGTACCTTCATTTTCGTATAATAAGTTTGAAGAATGGTGGCCTGTGCTTCATGAACCATCCTCATGAAGTTGACTGTGTAAATTTGCTAGCTGTTTCATACACCCTATGGGTTTTGCTCTTGTTTGAGAGATTTCATACAATTTAGCTATTGATGTTTCTCCCAGATGATGTTTAATTCTTTCTCCAATGGTCCCCATGTTTTGTGGTGTTTGGATGAGTCAATAACTTCAAATTTGTAGACTGGTCTCTTTTGAGTGCAATGGGCAGTTTTCACTATTTTTAAGAACTTTGTGCTTCTCCATGGCTTCAAAAAGTTGTGTTAAGTTCACTTAAATGTTTTCAAAGTGATCTTGATATTCCTTTTCTCCTTTCAACCTCATTCTCCAAAGCAATCTCCATGAAGTTGCAGCCAACACAATAACTCACACAATTATGCTATTAACATGCTCATTACAGGAGCTTCTTAAAATGTTTCCATGTTAGAACATGAATTTAGTGGTTTGTTCAATTTTGTTGATGTGTGAGTAATGCTTTGAGTGTATTAAGATGGATATACAACCATTAAAGGTCAACTACAATGCATTCTGCACATTTTCCTCTGCACTCCTTGCATATAGGAAAATGGTCACTTGTAGTGGATAATACATAGAGATGAAGAGTGTTGTTTTGAAGATTTGAAGCATGTTGAGACTTTACCTGAGGTCCTAGTATGTTGAGGACATGGAACACCCATTAGAGAGGATAGATTGGCATATGAAGTTGAAAACTATGCTGTAGGGAGCAATGACAGTATTCAGACCATTTGTCCTTAAACTGACTAAACAAAGGTCTAGGGGTTTTTCGTAAACCTCTTATGACGTGTCTCCCAAGAGTTTCAAATCATCTAAAGAGGTGAAATTTGTTGTCTCTATTGAATTCAAGATCCTTGCAAAGTTGGAAGGACAAATGATAAAGGGAAGGCAGTATTTGATAATCCTAAAATTCCTAAATTATGACTGAAACCAAACAATGATGTCTACAAGTTTTTAAGATGTGGACTGATCATTTATCACCCAAGGTTAAGAGTTGACCTTACCTCCATGATTGAATAGTTTTGGATGAAGGGAAAGAACATGGATGAACTAAGGATCATCAAAACAAGAGGTTAAGGGAGGTCATGTTCCTCAAGAAGCACTTGTAGTTCATTCACAGGGCATGAATAGGCACCTACAACAAAGTATTAAATAGTGACCCCAATTTGATGTTTTGATGATGTTTTAGTGGATCCAAAGTGGAAATAGATATTAGTTGATATCATACTAAAAGGGAGATTTTCAAACATTATAACTAATCTCAGTTGAAACATTTCACCTATAGTAGGGTCAATAAATAAGGTTTCTCAGTCATAGCATAGTGACCTCAAGTTTGATGTTATATTGTGTCTTGAGACATCCAAAGTGAATGTTAGTTCAAGCATGTACTTGGTGACCTAAGGGGGTTCACAGAGAATCTTTTCACACCATAACTAAGTTCAGTGGAATCTAACACACATGACAACCTACATGCAGGGTTTAAAGGGGCAGAGTACCACAGTCAAGGGAGAATGAGCTCAGTTGGTGAACTTAGAGTGCATTTGAAGGTCTAGAAGAGGTTGGAAGGTCAAAACAAGAAGGTGACCACCTCATTTGAGATCAAGGTAAGGTTAATAAGCCCTTAACATGAGAGATCAAACTTACACAACCCCCTAATAGCCCTAATGACAACCCACAACGACTATGTGGATTGTCTTAGGCAGTAAAAGAGAAAGGTTGTGGTTTTGAGCATGAAAAGTGCACAAAGGAGCAAGTGCAATTAGGGAATAGGGTAGAGACACTCATATGAGGTTGATTACATTATCATTGAGGTCTAACCATAAATGAGTACGTACATGCATCACTCTAAAACACAAAACTCAGTCAAAGAAGTGACGGTCTAAGCTAGGAAATGAGCAGGAAGGTTCAAGATGATGAAAAAGAACTAGTCAAGTTGGACAAGTGAATCTAGGGAACTCTAGATGAGTTTGTAAACATTATTTCAATCTTGTTTCATGAGAAAACAAACTACAGGGGTCCATTCTCAAACAAAACACAGTCACAATGAAACTCAGTTTTGACTGAGTAAAGAAAGGGTATAACGTGGCATATAGATGATTGGGTGATGAAATGACTTGAGGAACTTTATTCAAGGATGTTATTGAATAAATGCGCCCTCATAAATGGAGAGATAATCAAAGGAAGGGCTTTAAACTAGCATAACACAATCCACTAAAAAGTATACCCTGCACAACCCTTTTCACATTAACAGTCTTGGTTTCTTGAAGAGTTGGAGGGTCATATGTGATGACCAAGGGCTCATTTTTTGAGGATAGGATCTGTTCAACTTATATAAGCCTCTAAAAAATACACTTGGTTTAGACAAATAGGGGAAGTACCCCCTGTTTTGTCTAAGACAGGGGGTACTTCCCTTTGTGCATAGACATGCATGTTTGAGGAAAGGGGGTGATAGTGTGAACTTGAGGTTTTTTGGACCATGGAGAGAGGTGTGTGGAGTTGATATACATACAATTCAACATGAATAACCTTGTTGAAGGGGGTGAAACCAAATAGGGAGGTCCAAAATGCAAAAGTTATAGGCATGTCTAAAGGCAAGATGCAAGCCTAGTGCACAAATGAAGAGGAACTCACACTTATGGACCTAAGCATGGATTCTAAATTGTTGTATCATGTTTATAGAGTCATAACAGAGGTGTATGAACCATCAAGAAGTAAGTAAAACCATCAAAGCTCAATCTGAGCCTTAAAGTGCAGTCAACCCTGTTAGGTAAGGGTATGCCTAAGGCCCAAACAAGGAGTCATTTTCATTTCCAACATGAAATAAGCATATAAATGCATTGAAACATGTATATAAGGGAATTCTAGAAGTGATAAAGCTTTTAGTACGCAGAGGTCATATGAAGTCATCTTTTGGACACAAAACCAATTCAGGCCTGTGCAAAGGAGGAAAAAGAGCTCGATAGGTCAGGTTCAAGCATTCATATCTTTCATGATGTTGTGCATGGGCGCCAAAGGAGTTATGAGAGGTTATTAGGGATATTGAAGGCCATGTTTGTCGAATTTGTTTGAAAGTTGGACATCTGGTTTTTATGAACAAACCTTAAGAGGTCAAACATGCCTAAAACCATTGTAAACCCTTAGTTAAGACCAATTTATGAAAGTGGAGTTGGAAAGTTAATCTGATGACACAATATGACCATGAAACCTATTGTACTTTAGAAAGGACTCAATCTGCTCCACTTGCATTTTTGATGTATGAACTTGTACGAACATGGCAGAAACAAGCTCTTTTTGACCATTTTTGTGTGTTGTTCAAGTTGTATGAGGTTTCAAGAGATGCAAAGTACATGGAAATTTTAAGACTTAATATAACTCTCCGTATCACTCTCATGCCTTGAAACAACTCCTAAGTGTCTAAACGTGCTTCAACTCAACTATTCAAAACTGACACAATGGACAAGCTAGGGAGAAATATGGAAACTTCAAGTAGATGGCCTTTTAAGGTGTCATTAATGTTTCTAAGGCCATGTCAGGTATTGAAACATGTCATTCATTGTCTTGTATTGATTTTCATGAGCAACTGATCTCTTTTTTGAAGCCAAGTGTGCAAGGTGCATGGAAGAGCAATTTTCTAGACAACAGATGATGATTGCTCATTTCTAGGTGATTTCAGATGACCATGCCTATAACCAATGAATGTATAATGTCCTTACCCTCCATTCCAATCATTGGACTTGCCCTTAATCAGTTATGATGCGTACAAACAAGGCCAATCATGCAGGTAGTTTTTCTGAGCTAGAATGAGGAGTTTCTTGCCACTTTCCATGAAGTTTATGACTTGGATTGATATTTGTAGCTCTTGACTTTGCATGATTAATCCTACATCCTGTTCACATGTAAAATTAATTGATTTTCTCAACATGACAAGTGTCCTTATGAACCTTGGACTTCTCTCTCTCAAGTTCTATAAGAACTAGTCATTTTGACATAGTATTAAATGCTCCCCCTGAGTATGGTGAAGCCCTGCTCAAATATATACCTTTTGATCAATAATACAATTGATTGTTATCTCCTCTATGACTATTTTTACTGTGTTCAATTGGATGATGAATCTTGCTTAGTGAAAAATATGGATTCCTTAGCATCTTGTTCCATTCTTTCACCTATTTGCAACCTCTTCTTGTAGGATATGCGAAGTTTTCTAGGATATGTTCATGGTTTAAGTGAATTAGTGTATTCATTAATACCTTCATAGGCCTCTTGTCTGGTCCTCTTAACTTTATACATTCATCCATAACCTCAAAATATAATATCGATGTGAGAAGATGAAGATTGAAGAAGTGTAGTTTCAGTTTGTTCTTTGATTATAAGTGTAACATGCATATGGTTGGATATCATCATGTTATTTGGTGTATCACTTCCATTAAATCAGTTTGGTTTTAGTTATTTCTTTCCCTTTTCACTTCTCAAGTTTAATTATAGTTGCAATCCAAAGTGGTATATCAAGAGAGCTAGCCCTATCTAGAGATTCACTTCATTCCTTAAGCTACCCACAATCTTAGAGGTGATAACATTGTGCACTTGGATGATGAGAGCTTTACCATCTATTTAAAGGGTGAAAATCCAAGTGACAACAATTATAACTTTGAAATTATTTATCACGTCCACTATATAGACGAGTCTCAATGTTTTCAACTATCTTTTAAAAAGATGTATTAAGTCATACAGATTACTAAATTGTTAAGCAATTTTATATCTCAAACACACAAGTCACAACAATCATAGATCAATTATCATATGAATCTAACTATAGGTTGTAGAATAATGAAATCACTCATTTAAATGCATATACTGAAATATGATCACTGCAGAAATATTTAAGCACTCAAAACCATACCAACTAGCTAAGTCATACAAGATCAAACAAGTTATTCTATTGTGGTGTGTGTTGGGTTACTAGAAATTTCTCTGTTATTCCCTATTCATCCCATCTACGTCATCTTTTTTAATGATGCTCTCTCTCCTTCATGCTCTGAGGTTAGAATCAATCCTGCATCCACCTCACGACAAGTAGGTAGTTAGTCCAATCCATCACATCAAAAATTAATAATGCATATCTAACAAATATATATCTACAATGTACAAAAATAAAAAAGTAGAACTGTCACATCATGTAAATTAATCAGCGTATCACTGTTCCATAACCAATATACGTTATAAAGCTCAAATCAAAACAATAATAATCAAATAATAACCATAACAATCCACAAATTCAAAGGTTATAATACTTGGGGCAAAATTATGATGTAACATCTTTTCTCCTTAAAATTGGTCATCATCTTGATGAAACATATTAAGTTATGAATAACAAACAGAGTTTAACAGAATAAAAACATAGTATCAAGTATTAAATCATGCAAACAAATATTGAAATAGCTTGTAGAACTCATTATAGTCCTCCCAAGTAGCTCTATCTTCAGAGTATTGGTCTCATAAGACCTTGCATTGTGACACTTCTCTATTACACAAAGTTTGTGAGTGTCAATTACTTTGATTGGTTCTACCATGACCACCTTGACATTTAGAATATGGAAAACATTCCAATTCAAAACACGAGAAGGATAAATGATACACTTTTTAATATAAGATACATGAAAAATACTATGAAATAGAGTTAAGGATGGTGGCAATGCAAGCCAATATGCTACAAAATTGACCACTTCTAACATCTTGAAGGGTCCCACATATTTTGGTGATAGGTTTGCTAACTTTCCAAATTTAATCAAGCTCTTCTACGGCTTAACCCACAAGAATGCATTATCACCCACAAAAAAATGCCTATCTATCCTCTTTAGATCAATATAATTATTTTGTCTATCATTGACCTCAACCAATCTTTCCCTGATTAATCTGATTTAATATTTTATTTCATAAGGCATCTCAAGTCCAAAGACTACCGTATCCCAACTGATTTATGTCTTGCACTTTCTTCCGTACAGTGACGTAAATGTTGCCATCTTCAAAATTGATTGGTATGAATTGTTAGATGCAAACTCAATCAATGGAAGATAATCTTATTTATATTAGTGATCTATGCAGTACATATAAAGAAGATCCTCTAAAACTTGATTAAGTTGCTCAGTTTGATCATCAGTATCTAGGTGATATGTAGTGTTGAAATTTAATTGCGTACCCAAAGCTAAGTTTAGAGTTACCCAATATTTGAAAGTCATCTTCGGATCACTATGCGAAATGATATTCTTTGGAAATCCATGGACCTTGTACACTTTCTTTACAAATCTCTTTACGAGGGTAGGTGCATCATCTATAAAATTGCATGGTATAAAATGAGCCACCTTAGTTTGTCAACAATTACGAAAATCATATTGGGCCTGCTCCGTGACATTGGTAAACCTTGGAGAAAGTCTACGCTGATCACCTACCACTTTTACTTTGGTATATCATGTGGATATAACAATCCAACTAGGTGCATATGCTCAACTTTCATTTGCTGATATTCCAAACAACATGATACAAAGTCCGCCACATGTTTCTTGATTCCCTTCTAGAAATACAAAGGTCTAAGCTCTACCATGAGCTTGGTTACACCAGGTTGTCCTGAATATAGGGCATTGTGTATTTCCTTTAGCGCTATGCTTCGAAGACTCTTGATCTGGTACATACATCCTTTTGTTATAACATAAAAGACTATCACTTTCAAAATTAAATCCTTTATATGTAGAATTTTGAGCATTCTCAAATAATGTTTTTTGATCTGGTCATATTATTCATCCCTTGATGAGAATTCAATTACATGATCCTTGAAAGTACTAATAATAGCTACTGATTCTATGTACCTTCTACGACAAAAAGCATCAACTACTCTATTATCTTTACTTTTGATGTAATTGGTATCAAAGTCATAGTCAAAAAGAAACTCTAACCAATGTCTTTGATGAGCATTCGAATTAGGTTGGGTGAAAATGTATTTGAGTCCCAAGTTATCAATCTTGAGCTCAAATGGTTTTCCCAAAAAATAGCGTCTCCAAACTTGCAAAGCATAAACAGTTGATGCAAGATCAATATCATGAATGGCGTAATTCACCTTATAAGTTTTTAGCTTTCTTGATTCAAAAGCCACCATTGCACCATCCTAGATATAGACTCCTCCTAGTCCATCTCTTGATGCATCTGTGATTACTAAAAATTGACCATTGGGATCATGAACTCTCAACACTATTGCTTAAGTTTTCTTTTCAATTCTTGAAAAACTACTTCACACTTTTCTGACCAGACAAATATTTGGTTCTTCTGTTACAAAAAGGCAATTGGATTAGCAATCTTGGATAAATTCAGAATGAATTTTTAGTAATAACTAACTCCATGAAACGTCTTACCTCATGCACATTACTTAGTGCCAAACACTCCATAATGGTTCTTATTTTAGTTGGATCTACAAAAATACCATCTGCAAAAATACTGTCCTAGATATTTCACTCTCTTGAAAAAATGCGTACTTAGACAACTTGCCATACAACTTATGCTTCTGCAAATGTTGCAAAATCAGTTATAGATACTCTAGGTGCTCCTCTTTATTCTTAGAATATATAATAATGTCATCTAGAAAGACAAAAAAAAGTGATCTAGATAATTTTTGAACACACTTTTCATGAAATTAATGAATGCTACTAGTGTGTTAGTCAATCCAAAGGGTAACATTGTGAGCTCATAATACTTATAATGAGTTCTGAAGACTATTTTTGGAATATCTTAATCTTGAATCCTTAACGGATAGTATCCCACTGTAACATCAATCTTAAAAAAAATTGTTGCTCTTCACATTTGATCAAAAAGATCATATATATGAGGGAGCAGATACTTTTTAAAAGTTGCCTTGTTCAACATCCTATAATCAATGCAAATTCGAAGAGTACCATATTTATTTTTGATAAAGACAACTAGTGCACCCCATGGTGACACACTAGGCTTAATTAAGACTTTTAACAATAATTCTTGGAGTTGAGCCTTCAATTCAACCAACTCATAAGTTGTCATCCTATACAGTGCCTTAGATTGTGGTTTCGATCTACGTATGGTGTCGATAGAGAAATCAAACTCACATATAGGAGGCAATCTTGGTAATTCTTTTATAAACACATCATGAAAATCTTTAAAAATAGGTAATTCTTAAGATATGGTTCCTTAGGTTCCTCCATTTCATTTATCTTGCTGATAAATGTTTGGGATCCTTTTTTAAGCCCTCTGAGTTGTAGTGCAGAAATCTCCTTGAGTCTCAACTCCCTTTTCTCACATTGAATTTGTGTTTGATTTCAAAAATCAACCAGAGATTCAACCTTCTTCAAGTAGTAGTCAACTTTGGCGTTATGCTTAACAATCCAGTTGACTCTTAGGATCACATCATATGATCCTAGTGGTGCTACATACAAATCCATTATAGTTGTTAAATTGGGCAACCTAATCTCTGCTTCAACTAGATATTTGTCAACCAGGGTTTTTGAGTCAGTAACATACTGTACTGACCTTGTATTTGCCATAAATTCAGTGCTTTTAAAAAACTTACTAAGCATTCTAGGAGATATAAAATATTCAGTAGCCCACGTATCTATCAAATTAGAAACTAGATATTCAAACAAAATAATTGACAACTTTACGAGTGATGCTTGAAATTGGGCTTGCCAATTATCAATTGCTACATGAATACGTTGTTGAAAATTGCCCTGCTGAGAATCAAGACCTTTATTGTTTAACTTGTCTTGAGTGCATTCATGAGCATAATGGTCTACTTTGCAATTGAAACAACCTCCACATGGACCTTTTCTATTAGTCTGTGGGTTTCCCTTGAAACCACCTTTGAAACTGGTACTGATTTTCTTGTTGCCAGATCCATTGTTGAAGTTGGAATTTTTATTCTCGAACTGACCCTTGGAGTCTCCGCTCCTCTAATTCCAGTTCTTCTTCTTTAAATTCAGTTTAGAACTTTCAAACTTCTTTAATTGGTCCCTAACATGTGCAAGAGATTTCAACTTTTGCTCCTACTTTTTGCCTTCTCGAAGCCCTGGTCTATGGTAGAAGGTCCATGAACATCTACCTCACCACTGATCTAGGGTTTTAATCTCATGATAAACTTCATGATTCAAAACCTCTCATTTGCTTGATACTACGGTATGTACTTCAAAATTTTGGTGAATTGTTTCTAGTGCTCATTCACTGATAAGTCTCCTTGTTTCAGATTCTAGAAATCTATGAGCTTTTGATCAAAATAAAGATGTGGAGCCATCGTACCCTGAACAATGTCACGAACTGATTCGAAGTATTGGTGGTCAAATTAAGAATAATTTACAACTTCTTGTTGGCCCAACATGTCGCTGCCTAACCAGCCAACTAGTATGCTCCTCAAACTGCTTTGGTGTCTTCAGAGTAGCTTTGAATCTCAAAATAATTCTTCATCTTTGTCAGCCACTCTTCAGTTCGATCATTTAAAATAGTTCCATGGAACTTAGGTGGACTCACATTTTTT
Source organism: Torreya grandis (assembly GCA_037957365.1). NCBI lineage: Eukaryota > Viridiplantae > Streptophyta > Pinopsida > Cupressales > Taxaceae > Torreya > Torreya grandis. The sequence continues at coordinate 1,015,468 of JARHVA010002006.1, read as the reverse complement.
ATGTTCCTAGACAACTCTGCAACTCCCTGAGCTCTTGCATCCTGCTAGTTTTCCTACTCAACAGAATGCTCAACAGGGTCTTCCTTGTCATGGCCATGAACTTACTATTCCAAGGATGTGATCCAATCCTTGGTATCATTCGTGGCTATGAGAATCCGATCTAACTTTGCTGATTGTTCAACAATAATTTGGTTATGATTAATTGGAAAGTTATTGTCATTTGAAGGACCCTCACCCGATGCTCTTGTTTGCACCATTTTTATTTCTCTTTGAACAGAAGAATACAAAAATATTAACGGACTCATTAAGTCTTAGATTTTGAGCCTAAGATCTACTACCATATGTAACAACCCCTCATGGATTATACTAGAATAATGCAATATATATATATATATATATATATATATATATATATATATATATATATATATATATATATATATACTTAACATTCATTATTTCATTAGATTTGTTGTCCCCCAAAAATATCACTCATTTTTGGGACAAGATTTGAACTATTTTGGTCCTACAGATCAAAATTCTCTCTTCCTTTTTCAAAAATTGTTTTGAGCATTTAGGTTCTTCATTTTTCAAAGCTTTCTCAGAAATCTACGGACTATGCAGGCTTAAATCTACAAATTCTGCAGGCTTGAATCTACGGACTCCGTAGGCGCATTTCTATGGACTCTTTCAAGGGACTCAAATCTACGGATTCTACCGATATGTTTTTACGGACTCAACATGCTTGAAGTTAGTAGGTTAAACATGTTCAAAGGCTTCTACAGGCGAGTTCAATCAAAAGAACAAATTTCCAACGCTTAGTCATTTGCAGGTTTGGTTCAACGCCTTGGTTCAACTAAAAATGTTCATCGGCAACCTTCTAAGCAAGGAATGAACCATTGAACCTTGAACCGTTTTGGTCCAACGGGTTCAATGGGTTCAACGGTTCAACAGGTTCAACGAGTGGTTGGTTCAACGCGTTTTGTTCGAGCGATCAAAGGACTTGGCGAAAAACAAAGGAATTAACCATTGAACCATTGAACCTTGAACCAAATTGGTTCAAAGGGTTCAACGTGTTCAATTAGTTCAAAGAGATAAAAAGACTTAGACAAAAAGATGGCTTCAAACGCAAGATTGAACCGTTGAACCAAAGTTGGTTCAATCGGTCAGTTTAATCGGCAGGTTCAGGGGTTGCCCCAAAGCCAAAGGAACCAGTGCCTTTATGGAGGGCTGTGAACCAAGCCAAGTGCCCTTGCGGAGGGCAGCGAGCAAAAGCGGACAAAGTGAACTTCGAAAAAGTGAACAAGGCAAAAGACAAAGCGAAATCCTTCAGACAAATTGTCCGAAGGAATTCGGCCAAAAGACAAAGCAAAAGCCATGTGGGAAAGATGCAAAGGCAAGGAAGATTTCCTTCGGACAAACTGTCTGAAGGAATTCCTTCAGACATTCTGTCCGAAAGACAAAGGATAAAGCCCGTCGAGAGAAAGAAGCATGAAACCCGCCACGTGTCCATTATAAAGCAGAGCGGAATACGTCACGTGTCCTGTTATGACTCAGCAAAACGTGACAAGTGTTTACATCCGTGCTCCCCTTTCGGAGTTGCTCAGGCAAAACGTGTCGTGGACCCCATTTTTCGTAAGTTTCTAATGAGTTTCATAACATCGGAACTTGCCACTTGTCAAAGACACAGAAAGGACCCCCCAAAGACTTAGGCAAAAAGGGCTATAAAGAGCAAAGAAGCGCTTAAGCAGTGAAGAGAGGAGCGAGACCAAAGGATCAGAAATATCTTCGAAAGAGTTATTTTCAGTAGGTGAAACAATGGATCGAGTAGACTTCTGAGCGCACCAAACCAAGGACGTACCCTGTTTTCTTCCATGAAGTAAAGACAAATATGCAAAGGACCAGACGGTCCATATTAAGGAGGAGACATGTCAGATGAAGGGACACGCCATAGTTATGGCAGCGCACTGTTCTCAGCATTGTCTCTCTAGACCAAACTGGAGACGCATTGAAGACATTGACTGCAACATGGGCCGTCCCATGGAAAAAAACGCCAATCCTTGCGTAGTGGCTATAAGTTTGTTAATTCTCTCATTTGTAAAGGAGACTTTCATTTTACAAGAGCGAAACTCTGCCCATTTTGAAAGAAGACTGAGACTTTGAGCTCAGGGTGTAATTTCATTTTCCTTATTATTTGAATGAGAAAGCATGTTTTTCCAGACTTTGTGCTGTTCTGACTTGTATCATCTGAAGGTGTCCTTATTCATTTAATTTGGTACGCAGAATTAGTGAAGGTAATAGGAAAGTGTCCTGAAACCAACTGTGAGAAGACTTTGTGCTTTCACAATTGATTTCAGTGTGTTTTCCTTTTCTTTTTGTGTTAAGAATTCTGGGGCGACTTTGTCCCCCATTATCCTTCGTGATATACTCTTTGGGCAGTTGAGGTGGAAACTTTGCGATCTTCTTCATCCTGATATTGCTACGCGCTTTTGATCACTGGTTATTTCACTATTTGAAAGAAACTCCTGCTGTTTCCTGTAAGGACACTTCTGAAAGAAGAGAAGTGCCTTCAACATTTATACCCAAGATTTTCTCCTTTGTCTGTGTGCATCATCTCTTAAAGAAGAGAGATGGATGGTTTGTCCCACCCCTGTGTCTTACTTTCTGCTTATTTATATTGTATATAGCTACGCATATTTAATAGAGAACCTCCCCTTGATGAGAGGAGAGATTTGTCCCCTGTTGATGTAGTAAACCTGCACACCAGGACGACCCATCTCTCTATGTTATGGTGATAGGAACTATTTTGGTCACCAATTAGTTGGCCGACAAAATATTCACCCAACAGTTTTTGGCGACTCCGCTGGGGACAATAATTTTGTGCAATTTGGAACCTCAAGTTTCAGATTGAAACATCACCTGTGTCTTACCCATCATCATTATAACCCTCATCCATTACAGACTCTGGCGACTCTGATCTGTGTTTTACCCATTATTATTATAGCCTTACCATCTTCCTCCATCTTCGTTATATTATCTGGTCTGCAAAACCAGAGCTGCTGAGAAAGAAACCACAGTTTGATGCCTCAAGCTTTAAGCTGAAGCAGGGCCAATTTTTTTTTTCATTTTTGTCCTATAATCTGGCAACTCCACTCAGATGTGTTATTTCTATTTTTCATAATCCAATCATGGCAGTTCGAGGCCCCTGGGGTAACTCATTTGGGCCACTTAATCTAACTCCACCCTTGCATGAGCTACCACTTAGTTCAAGGAAGAATTTCCTCAAATTCTTTGGTGATGGAAGAGTCCACCCTGATGAACACATTGCAGCCTTCATTATAGCTTGTGGTGTGACAGGGGTGGAATTTGAAGACGTGGCAGTTAGGCTTTTCGTGGAGACACTACAAGGTGCTGCTGCAGACTGGTTTTACCATCTGCAGACTGGATTTGTAACTTGCTGAGACACTATCAAAGCCAAGTTTGAAGCAATGTTCAAACCTGCAGAAGATGCTCATGCTTTGCTAGCCCAACTTACGCAGATGAAGAAGGAACCTCATAAGCCCATGAGGGATTTTATTGCAAAATTCGACAAGATGAGAAACAGGGTTCTCGCAGTTGCTCAGCGCACACCCGAGATCCTCAAATGCTTCTTCATAAACTCACAACTACCTGAAGTGAGTTTTCTGCTAAGACGTGCTAGCCACATAGATTTTGAAGCTGCTCAAGACTTAGCCACTGAGTTAGAAGATGACCTTATCTTGGCTGGAAAGATAAGAAGGGATTCAAACATAGGTGCATCTTCCTCATTTTCTGATAACATTCCTGCCGCCACCACTGATCCAATGGTGCAGAAGTTAGCAAATGAAGTGCTGGCCCTCAGAAGACAAATGGCACAAGGGATGTCATCTGCTCATTCATACAGAGATGTACCAAGGAGGACATTCCCTAATCAGGAACATCAAGGGCAACCCAATCGTCTTCCTCCCCCACAGAGGAACTTTGCCATTGAAGCATCTCCAGCGAACTCAGTAGTTGGGTATTTGAAAACAGAGCATGATTTCTCTTTCCAAGCTGAGTTTAATCAAGAAAATGACGTTGGTCTCTTCACGGAGGATCAAGAAGAGTCAGCTGGCGACTCCCACATCGGTTTTCTGGATTACCAGGATGAACCCAGAAGTAAAGGTGAAGCATCTGAGGGATCATATGCTGTGGTCAACCAGTCTCAGAATCAGTCAGCGCAACAAGCTGATAAAAGAGAAATAGAGGAGCGACCTCAAACTGCAATTTCGATTGCTAAGCGTGGAGCCACTCTGCTTATCCAGCCAAAGGATCCAGTGATTGCAAAGAAAGTAAGTATCACAAACATTTCTGCACCTTCTACTTCAAATTCGCAGGCCAGTCCTCCCACCCCTCCCATAAACCGAAAGGAAGAACTCCCATTCCCTGTGCCTAGTCCAACCCAACGATTTGACATAATTGATCATGTCAAATGTGTCAAGACCCAAACGACGGCCCCTGCAGCCCAAATTTTGTTTGAGTCTTCAGGCAGGGATGAAATAGTAGAAGAATTGGTGGAGTGCGGAATAAGTGCAGAAGAACCCTCCCCTCCAAACAAAGAAGAATCTAAGATATCTGAGGGGGACAATCAAGACATGTGTTGGGTTGAACTATCAGAACAACAAATTATGGTACTAGGTCGTGCTGCTGCCCATCAAAATCAGGGAAAGAAACTCTTTGCTAGGAGAGCAAAGATTCGTGGTTTTTGGACCAAAAGTCAAGTCTTGCTTTGGGGCAAGAAGAGAAGAAAACTAAGGGGAAGACACAGAAAAGTGGTTTCTTGGTGGAGAGTTCCATTCGCCTGTCATCGATTCTGGGGACAAAATGGTTTCCTGCTGGTTTATCAGGATGACACACCATTTTCACTGTCTCACATTGGACAGCATCTGTGTTAGGTATGTGGAGCTAAAAGCTTCACCAAGGAGCATAGACAAACAGGTTCGGGTCTATACAGACGCCGGCGTCGGTCAGGAGCGACCGACGTCGGTCAGGAGCGATCGACGTCGGTTAGTTGCAGTTCAGAGGCGCCGACGTCGGCAATATGGTCGGCCGGCGACGGTCACAGGCGAACAGGGAGGAACCGACGTCGGTTACCTGCGTGTCCAGAAAGCGATTTCCGAGGACAGAAGCGAGTGTTTGCATGATGAGTTTGAGTTGTAGACTCATGCTCGCGTCTCTATTGTTAGCAATATTATTTTTAGAGCCCTTGTTGAAGAGGCTTAACTGTTTGTTGTAAGAGCATGCTTAAGTTTCCTATTTCTATATGTAGGAGAGATCTTCTAAGCTATTGTATGATGTATGAGAGTGTAATAGAGTACGAGTAGAACATTGTGAATGTTTGAAGGACTGTACTTTAGAGAGAGCTCTTGAGGAATAGAGATCTAGTGAGAGATCTTGTGTGCATCTGAGAGAGGTGTGGAAGAACAAAGTTCTTCATTTGTATTCCTATTGTAAAGAGTTTTTAATACAAGTTTTCAGGGTGTTTTCTTGTATATCTTGTTCTGTGCTATTTATCATTTCAGTTACTTATCTATCTGATTTATTTCCGCATTGATTGCTTTCATAAGTGTAATCCATTGTTGGTTGATCCCTAACAAGTGGTATCAGAGCTCAGGTTCACTAACAGGTGGTTCAGATCTGTGTAGTGTGTTCGGATTACAGGTTGCTCACAGAGATTTCTGTTTGAGTGGGAGAAGCAATAGCAGAGGAAAGTAAGTTGAGAATGGAAAAGTTTAATGGCAAGAACTATCAGCACTGGAGAATGCAGATAGAGGACTATCTGTATCAGAAGGATCTTTACTTACCGTTAGGTGGGATAGCAAAGAAGCCCAAGGACATGGAGGATGAAGAATGAGAAGTTCTTGACAGAAAGACTCTTGGTTCTATAAGACTGAGTCTGGCCTCCACTGTGATATCTAATTTGTCACAGGCAAAAACTACAGTAGAGTTAATGACCACGTTAGCAAATTTGTATGAAAAACCCTCCGCTTCAAACAAGGTATATTTGATGAAGCAGTTGTTTAATTTGCATATGCAAGAAGGTGGATCTGTTTCTAATCACCTGAATGATTTCCATGGTATTGTTAATCAGTTAAGTTCTGTTAATATTTCATTTGAAGATGAAATAAAGGCTCTTTTAATTTTATGTTCTTTGCCTGAAAGCTGGCATGGCTTGGTAATGGCAGTTTCTAATACTGCTTCTGCTTCGAATATTTTAAAAGTAGAGGATGTGGTTAGTGTTATTTTGAATGAGGAAATACGCATGAAAAGCACAGAAGAGACTTCTGGGACATCCGGGAACGCTTTAAATCTCGAGAGCAGAGGAAGACAAAAAGAAAGGAGCAAGAGGAGATCAAGATCTAAGTCTAAGGGAAGAGGAAGATCCAAATCCAGGAATGGCAGAAGGCCACAATGCTGGAACTGTGGAAAGTTGGGGCACATAAGCAGAGATTGCTGGTCAAAGCCTAAGGAGGACAATCAGCACGAAGGAAAGGAAGAGACTAAGGTTGCAGGGATTGCACATGATGCTCTTATTTTCTCTTTGCATAATAACATAGAATCTTGGGTATTAGATTCTGGTGCATCTTTCCATGCTACCCCTAACAGAGAATATTTCAGTGACTATGTCCATGGAGACTTTGGAATAGTGTACTTGGGGGATGATGAGCCTTGTAAGATAATTGGCAAAGGTAAAGTGCAGCTAAAGATGCAGAATGGCAACACATGGGTGTTGAGGGATGTGATGCATGTTCCTAGTTTGAAGAGAAATCTAATTTCTGCAGGTAAGCTTGGTGATGAGGGTTGTACAGTAACTCTCACAGCAGATTCTTGGAAAGTGACCAAGGGTGCACTTGTTATGGCCAGAGGTAAGAGAGAAGGTACTCTCTATTTGTGTAATTGTATTACTAACAAATCTCCTTCAGTTTTATCTACTTCAGATGTGGATGCTAAATTGTGGCACTCAAGGCTTGGCCACATGAGTGAGAAGGGGATGTCTATCCTTAAGTCTAAAGGTATGCTTTCAGATTTGAAAAGTATGGATCTAGAATTTTGTGAGCATTGTGTGTTTGGAAAACAGAAAAGGGTTAGTTTTCTAAAGACTGGGTCTACTAAGAAAAGGCAGAAGTTGCAGCTTGTTCACACAGACGTGTGGGGACCGGCTCATGTAGCCTCTATTGGCGGATCACAGTACTATGTTACATTCATAGATGACGCCACAAGAAAGGTATGGATCTACTGTATTAAAAAGAAATCTGATGTTTTTGAGACTTTTAAGATATGGAAAGCCATGGTTGAGAATGAAACAGGCAAAAGATTAAAGTGCTTGAGATCTGATAATGGTGGTGAGTTCTGCAGTCTTAAGTTCAAATTGTATTGTTACATAAATGGGATCCGTAGGCAAAGGACGGTTCCAAGGACACCTCAGCAGAATGGTATTGCTGAAAGGATGAACATGACTATTATGGAGCGTGCAAGATGTATGAGATTGCATGCAGGGTTGCCCTTAGAGTTTTGGGCAGAAGCAGTTGACACCGCAGTGTACCTGATCAACAGAGGACCCTCTACAGCGCTGGATGGTGGAATTCCAGAAGAGGCATGGACAGGTAAAAAGGTTGATCTCTCATATCTCAAAGTTTTTGGCTGTGAAGCCTTTGTGCATATAGATAAGGAAAATAGAAAAAAGCTTGATGCTAAGTCTATGAGGTGCACGTTTTCAGGCTATGGCTCAGATGATTTTGGTTTCAGATTTTGGAATCTAGGAACTAACAAGGTAATCAGGAGCCGTGATGTTGTTTTCAACGAAAGAGTGATGTACAGTGATCAGACAAGGAAGCTAGATCAAGCTGGGCAGAGCAACAATGAGTTGGACGAAGTTATGGTCCAAAATGAGCTCGCGGGAAAAAGAAATAATCACTTACAGGAAAACACAGAGACCGACGTCGGCAGGTTTGGAACCGGCGTCGGCAATACAGAAACCGATGTCGGTCACACAGAGACCGACGTCGGCAGACCAGGCACTGGCGTCGGCCAGGAAGAACCGGCGTCGGCCAGTAACAGGTCTACAGGTGGCCGAGGTCGGTCACTGTTAGAAAATTTGGGTGGACAGATTGTGGAAAACGAGTCCAAGACACCAATCAGGAGGTCTGAAAGGGTAAGTAAGCCTCCAATTAGATACTCTCCTTCTTTATATTATTTATTGCTAACCGATGGTGGAGAACCAGAAAGTTTTGAAGAAGCTTTACAGGTGGAGTCCAGGAGTAAGTGGGAGCATGGCATGGTTGAGGAGATGGAGTCCTTAAGAGAGAACCAAACATGGGATTTGGTTGAATTGCCAGCTGGTAAGAGAACACTGAAGAACAGGTGGACTTACAGGTTGAAGGAAGGCGAGGATGGTCAGATGAGATACAAGGCCAGATTGGTTGTAAAAGGATTTGCACAAAAGCCAGGTATTGACTTTGGCGAGATTTTTTCTCCAGTTGTTAAGATGACTTCTATAAGGGTTGTATTGTCTTTGGTTGCTTTTGAGGATTTGCATCTCGAGCAGCTAGATGTTAAAACAACATTTCTTCATGGAGATTTAGATGAAGAAATTTACATGGAACAGCCAGAAGGTTTCGAGGTCAAGGGTAAGGAGAAACTAGTGTGCAGGTTAAAGAAAAGCTTGTATGGCCTCAAGCAAGCTCCAAGGCAATGGTACTTGAAATTTGACAGGTTTATGACTGAGCATGGTTTTAGTAGGTGTCAATCAGACCATTGTGTATATTTTAAGAGATTTGATAACGGTAGATACATTATTCTATTGTTGTATGTAGATGACATGCTGGTTGCAGGGTTTCACATGCAGGATATCTCAGAGCTTAAAGTGAAGTTAGCTCAAACGTTTGCCATGAAGGATTTGGGAGCAGCTAAGAAAATCCTTGGCATGAGCATCAAGAGAGACAGAGAAAATCACAGGTTGATATTGTCTCAAGAAGATTATGTGGACAAGGTGTTGAAACGGTTCAACATGCAGGATGCGAAACCGGTAAGCACACCTTTGGCAGGACATTTCAAGTTAAGTAAAGAACAATGTCCCAATTCACATGATGAGATAGAGTACATGAACAAGGTTCCATATTCTTCCGCGGTAGGAAGTTTGATGTATGCAATGGTGTGTACTAGACCAGATATTGCCCAAGCAGTGGGAGTAGTAAGCAGGTATATGGCCAATCCAGGAAAGGAACATTGGAAAGCAGTACAATGGATCCTTAGATATCTGAGAGGAACCAGCAATAGACACTTATGCTATGGAGGTTCAGATACATCTCTACATGGCTATGTAGATTCAGATATGGCAGGGGATTTGGATGGCAGGAGGAGCACTACAGGTTATGTTTTTAGTGTAGGTGGAACGGCAGTTAGTTGGATTTCTAAGTTGCAGAAGGTTGTAGCCTTGTCAACTACAGAAGCAGAATATATTGCAGCTACAGAAGCTAGCAAGGAAATGATATGGATGACACGGTTCATGGAAGAGCTTGGAAGGGAGCATGGGAGTTGCAGATTGCATAGTGACAGTCAAAGTGCAATCCATTTGGCAAAGAACTCAGCTTTTCACTCAAGAACCAAACACATACAGCTAAGGTACCACTTCATACGGCAGGTATTGGAAGATGGTGAGTTGAAGCTGGAGAAGATCCATACAGACATGAATCCTGCGGATATGCTAACAAAGCCGGTTACTAAGGAGAAGTTGAATCTTCATTCAATTTCTATTGGTCTTCATAATTAAGTTGAAGATGGAGGAGCTAGAAGATCTTGCTGTACAGGTATTGGTGCAGCTGGTTTATCTCCAAGTGGGAGATTGTTAGGTATGTGGAGCTAAAAGCTTCACCAAGGAGCATAGACAAACAGGTTCGGGTCTATACAGACGCCGACGTCGGTCAGGAGCGACCGACGTCGGTCAGTTGCAGTTCAGAGGCGCCGACGTCGGCAATATGGTCGGCCGGCGACGGTCACAGGCGAACAGGGAGGAACCGACGTCGGTTACCTGCGTGTCCAGAAAGCGATTTCCGAGGACAGAAGCGAGTGTTTGCATGATGAGTTTGAGTTGTAGACTCATGCTCGCGTCTCTATTGTTAGCAATATTATTTTTAGAGCCCTTGTTGAAGAGGCTTAACTGTTTGTTGTAAGAGCATGCTTAAGTTTCCTATTTCTATATGTAGGAGAGATCTTCTAAGCTATTGTATGATGTATGAGAGTGTAATAGAGTACGAGTAGAACATTGTGAATGTTTGAAGGACTGTACTTTAGAGAGAGCTCTTGAGGAATAGAGATCTAGTGAGAGATCTTGTGTGCATCTGAGAGAGGTGTGGAAGAACAAAGTTCTTCATTTGTATTCCTATTGTAAAGAGTTTTTAATACAAGTTTTCAGGGTGTTTTCTTGTATATCTTGTTCTGTGCTATTTATCATTTCAGTTACTTATCTATCTGATTTATTTCCGCATTGATTGCTTTCATAAGTGTAATCCATTGTTGGTTGATCCCCAACAATCTGAAGCGCTTCAAATCTTGAGGCATCAGATAAGATCATCTGTACATATGTATATCTGTATAGTCTTAAGTTCTGTTTTGTGCTTTTCATTTTCATTTTTTGGAGCCTTTCTTTTTGGGTAGCATGACTCCGTAGCCCAATGGCACACTTTAAGGCACTGGAGATTCTGGTTTCTACTCCCCTCAGCTGTTCCAAGTTTTCAACTGAAGGAAGTTCTCCAACTGGAGCCAGTTGTTGTCCCCCAAAAATATCACTCATTTTTGGGACAACATTTGAACTATTTTGGTCCTACAGATCAAAATCCTCTCTTGCCCTTTCAAAAATTGTTTTGAGCATTCAAGTTCTTCATTTTTCAAAGCTTTCTCAGAAATCTACGGACTCTGTAGGGTTGAATCTACGGACTCCGCAGGCACATTTCTACGGACTCTTTCAAGGGACTCAAATCTACGGACTCTGTAGATATGTTTCTATGGACTCAACATGCTTAAAGTTAGGAGGTTTAACAGGTTCAAAGGCTTCTACAGGCGAGTTCAATCAAAAGAACAAGTTTCCAACGGTTAGTCATTTTTAGGATTGGTTCAACGCCTTGGTTCAACTAAAAATGTTCATCGGCAAGCTTTTAAGCAAGGAATGAATTGCTGAACCTTGAACCGTTTTGGTCCAACGGGTTCAATGGGTTCGATGGTTCAACAGGTTCAACGAGTGGTTGGTTCAACGTGTTTTGTTCGAGCGATCAAAGGACTTGGCGAAAAACAAAGGAATTAACCATTGAACCGTTGAACCTTGAACCAAATTGGTTCAACGGGTTCAATCAGTTCAAAGAGATCAAAAGACTTAGACAAAAAGATGGCTTCAAACGCAAGATTGAACCATTGAACTATTGAACCAAAGTTGGTTCAATTGGCAGGTTCAAGGGGCTGCCCCAAAGCCAAAGGAACAAGTGCCCTTACGAAGGGCTGTGAACTAAGCCAAGTGCCCTTGCGGAGGGCAGCGAGCAAAAGCGGACAAGGTGAACTCCTTCGGAAAAGTGAACAAGGCAAAAGACAAAGCGAAATCTCGCCCAAAAGACAAAGCAAAAGCCCGACGAAAGATGCAAAGGCAAGGAAGATTTTCGAAGGACATAAAAGATAAAGCCCGCTGAGAGAAAGAAGCCTGAAAGCCGCCATGTGTCCATTATAGAGCAGAGCGGAATACGTCACGTGTCTTGTTATGACTCAGCAGAACGTGACAAGTGTTTGCATTCGTGTTCCCCTTTTGGAGTTGCTCGGGCAAAACGTGTCGTGGACCCCATTTTTCGTAAGTTTCTAATGAGTTTTATAATGGAACTTGCCACTTGTTAAAGACACAGAAAGGACCCCCCAAAGACTTAGGCAAGAAGGGCTATAAAGAGCAAAGAAGCGCTTAAGCAGTGAAGAGAGGAACGAGACCAAAGGATCAGAAATATCTTCGAAAGAGTTATTTTCAGTAGGTGAAATAGTGGATCGAGTAGACTTCTGAGCGCACCAAACGAAGGACGTGACCTATTTTTTTTCATGAAGTAGAGACAAATATGCAAGGGACCAGACGGTCCATATTAAGGAGACATGTCAGATGAAGGGACACGCCATAGTTATGGCAGCGCACTGTTTTTAGCATGGTCTCTCCAGACCAAACTGAAAACGCATTGAAGACATTGACTGCAGCATGGGCCGTCCCATGGAAAAAGGCGCCAATCTTTACGTAGTGGCTATAAGTTTGTTAATTCTCTCATTTGTAAAGGAGATTTTCATTTTACAAGAGCAAAACTCAACCCATTTTGAAAGAAGCAGACTGAGACTTTGAGCTCAAGTTGTAATTTCATTTTCCTTATTATCTGAATGAGAAAGCAGGTTTTTTCAGACTTTGTGTTGTTCTGACTTGTATCATTTGAAGGTGTCCTTATTCATTTAATTTGGTACGCAGAATTAATGAAGGTAATAGGGAAGTGTCATGAAACCAACTGTGGGAAGACTTTGTGCTTTCACAATTCAGTTCAGTTTGTGTTTTCTTTTTCTTGTTGTGTTGAGGATTCTGGGGCGACTTTGTGCCCCCATTATCCTTTGTGATATACTCTTTGGGCAGTTGAGGTGGAAACTTTGCGTTCTGCTTCATCCTGTTGTTGCTGCGTCCTTTTGATCACTGGTTATTTCATTATTTGAAAGAAACTCCTGCTGTTTCTTGTAAGGACACTTCTGAAAGAATAGAAGTGCCTTCAGCGTTTATAGCTTGGGTTTTCTTTTTTCTCTGTGTGCATTATCTCTGAAAGAAGAGAGATGAATGGTTTGTTCCATCCCTGTGTATTACTTTTTGCTTATTTATATTGTATATAGCTCTACATATTTAATAGGGAACCTCCCCTGGATGAGAAGAGAGGTTTGTCCTCTGTTGATGTAGTAAACCTGCACACCGGGACAACCCATCTCCCTATGCTGTGGTGATAGGAACTATTTTAGTCACCAGTTAGCTGGCTGACAAAATATTCACCCAACAAGATTACACGACAAGAATCTAGTTAGTCATATTAACCACTTGAACAAGCATATTACACTGACACAAACTTAGAACAATACAAACTTCAATTATGAACACTGCATGCAATGTAACATAACTATAAGGAAAGTAATTACATTAAAATTTAGCCATGATTGGTACAATAATACAACTACAATTGTTGAAGTATAACAAAATAATATGATTACATTTTCAATAGGCATTTATCCTTAATATAATAAATAGATACAATGCTCGACGGATATCGAGTTAAATTAACTCATGTATCTCTGATAATATCAAGTGTAGTCTCCAAGTAAGTACTACAGTGGAGAGGGAGAGCATAATCTGAGTGTTTTTTCACACAAACCATAGACCATTGATCTCCCACACAATCCCCTATTAGAAAACGACCATCCCTTCATAGATAGGTAAATAGTGACAGTGTGAGAATTCAGAGAAACATGATAGTACCCCGTGTGTTGTAATATTTTTACTACATGATGTGTACCATATAAAAAATTCATTTTTAACATGATATCGCACAAACATGTAAATCAAAACATCTAAAATAACAATGTCTATCTAACATTATTTTGGATAAAGTTTTCAAATAACATATGATCTCCAAGATCAATCAATTTCATATACACCACTTGATTTGATTATCCTCATCTTGCATTCATGATGCCTACTAAGATAGTTAATATAACATAGTACATAAACCAATGCTGAAAACATATTATTTTTTTAAACAGATATGCAAGCATACTATGTACAGAAAATAATCATCACTATGCATTTAGTCTATCAAATGAAGTTAATGAATTTTCACATAATTAAGATATTTTAAATATTATGAATATATCCTATTTCCATTCAATAATTATACCATCCGGGCATGAATCATATCCAATTCATTATTACATAAAATTCACAAGAATTCATTGCAATCCTTGTCACAAGCATATATATATATATATATATATATATATATATATATATATATATATATATATATATATATATATATATAAAAGCTAAATTTACTCTTTAATTAATCTTCCTTATAACCTAATCGTAAAGGGGGTAATGTTCAACTTAAAATAAATTGTAAATAAGTATACTTAGTATAATAGTTTCTTGCATATGGCCATGTTTACTCTATTAATAATCTTAGCTCCTATAGTACACAGATCATAAAGCTTATAGCTCCGTAAGATTTAAATATATCATTATATACATATATCTAATATAATAATCTATATCCTCAAATTTATTTCATTATCCAACACATGAACTAAATATAGAATTGTATACATCTAAAATCTAACCAACGATAAAAACAAATAATTCCCATTTTGAATTTAAGCTTGCATTCCATTTACAATAATCACTACGTACAAAGTTAACTCAGCTAAACCTATCTCAAGGAATACTAGTTTCTGTTTATATCTAGCTTACTTATTATTACTGCAAGCAAAGCCAAATACCAATACACAAGCGGATTCAACTAGTTGACTGGTTAAAATAATAATATATAAAGCTATAAAATACGTTTACCTATTTAACCTGAGTTTATACCTAAATATAGAAATTCAAGGTAAAATAAAGTTCCATCCAAAATTCTATTGCAGTATGAGGAATCATAACTTGATACATTTATTGTTCTATGTCGACTGTCATCTCCTTCACGTTTTATCAATCTATTTTTTTACTAATGTGCTACATACTAATTCATAATGCTTTTCAAATCTTAAAAAATATATTTGAAGTTAAATACAATGGTTATAATAATATTTGGTCTTATGTGTCTCATTGCACAAGCATACATATTCTTTTAAGTATGTAGATCGACTAACAAGCAAACATAAGGATTTTGACCAATTATAACTGATATACATGTATTTAAAAACAATACTAACCCTTTTGTAAATGTTGTATTCACCTCTATCTCTTTCATCATCCTTTCCCCTTCGTTGAACATGCCTTTTATTTTCCTTGACGCTGTTGTATATTCTTCTCCTCTTTTCAATTTCACTAAAGGTGGAGAAGTCATCGCTTTTTTGTTTGTTTCAAATCAATTATCTTCACCTAACATGGCTTTCATTCAATTTTTCATGCAAAACTTGAATATCCCTTTGCATTGTCGAACCATCCTTTCTTATAATAATCCTCCTGCAAATTCTTTTTTCCTCCTCACATCGACTTAACTTTGAGTTGTATTTAGTTTCTTTTATTTTCTTTCATCATGTAAAATTTCTCCTTTTACCAATTAATTAAATAAATTTTCATTTCTTTTTCATTCACTTCATACATGAGTCAATGGTTTTCTTTATTTGTTTATACTTGAGTTCCACTTATTTAATAAATCATCCATATTCTTTAATCTTTATTCAAAGCCGAGTTAAATGCTAGTTTAAGTCCACTTAGAAATAAGTTATTATTTATGCACTCTAACATTAGCTAGGATAGTCCATAAGTTACTAAGGAAATTAGTATACCAACTTAGCAAAAGTCCAAGCTATGAGTTTGCAATGAGGATAGCCTAAGCCATTACCATATTTTGACCCAACTGAGTAATATATCAAATGTTATCATAATAATAATTGCTAAACCAACATCCCAAAACACCATGATGTTATAACTATGAAATTGTTTGTCGTGTTTGCTATATAGACTAGTCTCAATGTCTTCAACTATCCTTTAAAAAGATCAATTAAGTCATACATATTATTAAATTGCTAAGCAATAACATCTCTTAAACACAACAATCATAGAGCATTTATCCTATGAATCTAATTATACGCTGTAAAATAATGAAATTACTCATTTAAATGCATAAATTGAAATATGATCACTGTAGAAATACTTAAGCACTCAAAACCATACCAACTAGTTAAGTCATACAAAATTAAATAAGTTATTCTAATGTAGGTTGTGTGTTGGGTTACTAGTAGTTCCTCTATCATCTCCCAATCATCTTATATCTGCCATCTTTTTTGATGATGCTCTCACTCCATGCTTTTAGAGTAGAATAAATCTTGCATCTATCTCACGATAAATACATAGCTATTTTGAGTCATCATATATAAAAAACTAATGATGCATATCTAAAAAGTATACATCCAAAATATATATAAATAAGAAAATACAACTATCACATCATACAAATTAATCAGTATATTAATATTCTATAACCAATATATGTCATAAATGTCAAATCAAAGTAATAATAATCAAATATAACCATAATAATCGATAGATTCAAATGTTGTAATACTTAAGACAAAATCAAGATGTAACATGTTCCCAACCTTGGTGTAAATATGAGTTGCAACACAACGATTGAACTTGTTTCATTTCAATTGTGCAACCCATATATGTTGATAAAAAGATGAGTGTGATCGATTAAATCAATTCACACTATATATTTAGTGAGGGTGGATGCTTTAATCAAATCCAACCTATAAGTCCGGTGAAATTAGATGTTTTAATGAAATTTAACTTAGAAATTTGATATGATTGAGTGATTTAATCAACGCAACCTTCGAAAGATGAACCAACTACTATAGTTGATTGACTCAATAACATCTGATAACAGTCCATCTTGGATATGATAATAGTTTATAATAGTATTTGAAATTAAGAAAATACTTGATTTTGTATTGAAGTACTCTTTACATGGCATATGCACCTCATATGTGTTTCAAATTGAAATATGGATTATAATAATATCAATGTATGGAATGCTGCCACAAATATGTATATGAATCATGTATAAGTATGAAATATGATGAATTTAAAATTAGTGCAAGTGTGGAGGACATGTTTCTATAACATGCCCTTACTGAATTTAGAAAATCTAAAAACTAGTGTAAATGTAAAGAATATGTTTCCATAACATGCCCCCATTGTGATATGGACACGCTGAATATCGAATAAGTGTGGAGGTCATGCCTTTTTGACATGTACCCATTGGAATATGAAACTATGAAAATGTGGAAGTCATGCCTCTATGAGATGCATCCTTTTTGATGTGAAGAGAAATGAGATCTGGTAGTGAGCTTACCTCAAAATAATAAAATAATTGTAAAGGTTAGGTATGAATGATGTAGCATATAAGAACCACATGTTTATGTAGATATAACATTGAAACACATAGTGTGTGATTGTATCAAGATGTAAGATTCATGAAATAGATTATGAGAGTGTCTAGATAGTAATAAAACAAGTTAAGCAAACAATCAAACACACATATAAGAACACTCAAAATCAAAGCATAAGGAAAGGGTCTAAAGAGACCTCATTCAAGGGACATGTTTACATTCTACGCAATTGAATGAAAGTACTTCGTCAAATGTCCACAAAGCATAGAATGACATATTCAAATGTCCATATAATAAACAATGACATATTCAAATGTTCAAATAGGAAAACAAAGGCACGGGGGCCACATTTAATGGAATACATTCAAATGCTTAATAGGTAATACAATGCAAGATAATATCAAGCAAGGAACACACTCAAAGGAGGAACATAAATGAAATCATGAAATATAGGAAACCAACATGAACATAACATACTAGTTCCTATAAGTATATTTTTGTAAAAAACATTAAGTAAATAACATATCAATTACATTGTAAAAGGTATAAGCATGAATATAGGCATGTGTAATTATATAGGCTAGGTATGAATGATGTGGCATATAAGAATAACATGTTTAGGTAGATATAACATTAAAACACATAGTGTGTGATTGTATCAAGTTGTAAGATTCATGATATAGATCATGAGAGCGTCTAGATAGTAATAATACAAGCTAAGCAAACAATCAAACACACATATAAGAACATTCAAAATCAAAGCATAAGGAAAGGGTTTAAAGAGACCTCATACAAGGGACATGTTTACATTCTACGTAACTGAATGGAAATACTTGTCAAATGTCCACAAAACATAGAATGACATATTCAAATGTCCATACAATAAACAATGACATATTCAAATGTTCAAATAGGAAAACAAAGGCACAAGGGCCACATTCAATGGAATACATTCAAATGCTCAATAGGTAATACAATGCAAGATAATATCAAGCAAGCAACACACTCAAAGGAGGTACATAAATGAAAACATGAAATATAGGAAACCGAGATGAACTTAGCATAGTAGTTCCTATAAATATATTTTTGTAAAAAACATTAAGTAAAAACCATATGTACACTGTGAAACATATATGCATGAATATAAGCATGTGTAATTATATAAGTTCAAACTTAATAATATAAAATGATAATAGAATAATATATCTTGGGTGGATTGTGATCAAATAAGAATATGCCACCAATGTACTTATGATGTATGTGGAGGGAGACCGAACATCTATATGCGCATATATCATGTATCTAAGTATGCCTGTATCACACTCAAATGAAGTGTGAAACATATGCATATAGGAAAGAAATGATATACTATTTACTAACATTGAGCAAACAACATATGTATATGAAATCGTACAACTAAAAACATGTTTTTTAAAATTATTTTGAATTTTTTGAATGGTTTTATATTTTCTTGAATATTTGAATTTTTTGTATTTTTGGGATGTTTATGAACAGAAGTGAGATGTATCGATTGTAGGATTTCAACTCTCAACTATGTGGTGTATCTTCTTCTTTAGAGCCAAATAATGATATGTGTGATGCCCATGCAATCTATGATATTGGCAATAATATTTTGTTATTCTAAGAGTTTGTAAAGAAGGCAACGTAATCAATTTGTGTCGAAGCAGAACAATTAGAATCTCACTTTGACCTCTATTAGCCTATTGTGTTTTATGTAAATCATTTTTTGTAAAAATATTTTCTTTGAACTCTTGATTTTGAAATTATCTTTCATTGGCACAACATTGATAGAAGATGCAAATGTATTTGTATTACTAACACATTTTGAGTTTTGTATATGTAAAAGCTAATTTTGCAGTGATGCAAGCTTTTATTTAGTTATCGTAAGTTGATCAAGAAGGGTTTGACTAACACACAACTTAGGTATCAAATATTGCCTAATCATACCACCACCATCAAGAGTAGGTGTGGGTGGTTGGGGGGTTTGAGGAAGGGCATATTGATTATTTTCATTTGAAACCATAGGATGGGCTACTTTACCCCTTCAAAGATTGTTAACATGGACATGATTAGAGGGATGGTAGCTATCACACTCAATAGGGTTACGAAGGGGAAGATGTTCCACTTTATCCATTTGAAATGTTTTGAATACTGAAATGAGGACATGACAAGAGAGGTAAACAAACACTAAGGATAAATTCAATATGTTAATGAATTCTTTTGATTTGGACAACAATATGATTTTTGAAATAAATTGCAATAATTGAGAGATCAAAAAAATAAAAAAAACCAAGGAGCACACTATGAGTTGCTTAAAAAAATGTAGAGATCATGTTCACCAAATGTTTAATCTTAAATTTAGATATATGTGGGTTACCAAGGGTTAAGAAGATTAGATTAATTTTTACACAAGTGTAGTGAAAATGAACATTCCAATTTATAAAAAAACTCATAAACAATATTTTGAATTTATACACACGAGATTGTTAAAAATAGTAAAATACAACTATTGATACATATTTTAGTAAAATAGAAAGAAAAGATATTCAACTGATTTACTATGCATATACAAGTTTGAACGAAAATAGGATGAAAATGGATTGGAAGATGATCATCAAACAATCATTAGATTATGAGAATATTATTTTCGTGGCCTCAGATGCTTGCATTGGATCTGGATAGTTGTATCAACACGAGTCTATCTTTGCTGCATGTGTTCTATGAGGAATATTGATTGGATCTAGATGCGATCAACTAGAGCCTTTTGGTTTTTAATCACCTTTTTTTTGATGTCTTCAGATCTTGCATACATGTTGCTCTTTGTCAAATGATTAAACCATAACTCTTCATCTTTGAGTAACTGTGAGAAAAATGGGTTAGTGGGATCCTGGTGTCGAGTTAGCCCCAAAGACTTCTCTGTCAATGGGTGCTTCTTACATAGCCAATACTTTGAAGAGGGCCTTAGACTGATATAATTCTTTTGCTATGTATTGGCTTCGGTGTGCATAAAGGGGTGAAATATGTGATAAACAAAGATATGCAATGACCTATATTATAACTTGGAAAATATGGCTCATGGGGTACTATTTAAATGCTTTATACCTATAAAAAGATTGATCATTTGACTGATATAGAAATAGGGATAAATAGGGTAGATTTGTTCACTCGAATGCTTGATTGAATGCTTTTGGTATATTGCCTTGTGAGTTGTATGTGATTTTCATGTGATGAATGATAGTTGATCTTGTATATATACCAATCTATTTTGAAAATATCTTGCATTAAAGCACTTATGCCGATATTTTGGATGCATTTCTTTTACAAATTGGATGACTTTTGGGCACTGGATACTTTATAAGAAAATAGACAATTGAGTTGACACGTGTCAGTTAGATCCCTCTTGTTAGATTGTTTGACAGTCAACAATCATGCAGTCTAACAAGTATTCCAGTGCAATATGAAAATTCCAACTCTTATCTATAAGATGTAAGCAACTAGTAAATTCTATATGTTATTTCACTACTTGAATCCAACTTTTGATGCAGGGGTGCTACTCTAATAATATAATATTGCTCTTAGACTTCAGCAAGATGATTTTACATTCGAATCTTGTTTGCCTAAATGCGATAACATGCTTTTGTACTTATAAACTTATTGAATTCAAATTAAGACCTTATAGGCAAGCAAGATGACAGATAGGTGGGAAAATCATAAAAGAAGGTAGGAAAAATCAAAAAAATTAGGTATAGGGGCCAAAGTACCCACAAAATTAGATGATAAAAAATCTAGAGTTTAAGTTTGGTCATGACGAAGATTGAACTTGTTGATTATGGTGAGAGAAAATTTATAAAATAGTGTTTTGGACATTTTGGGGTTGTACAAGGGCAAACAAATAATTGATTTTAGGTGTTTGATGGTGGTATTTCCATTAACCCAAATTGAATATAATGTAAAGTTAAGAAAAAATAAAGCAAGGGAGGCAACATAGGGCCTAACAAAAGGGAAAACACGCCAATAGAGTGTAATCTGAACCAATGATCCACATGCAGATTAAAACACTAATACCATAGAAAATGAATAGTCTTATACAAATATCAGGTGTCTTAACCATGGCATGGTTCACCATATGATATATCATCATACATTTAAGAATATCTATATTAGAACAAGACATTTCTATATGGGGCTCTAGGTTTCTTTTATCATTATCAAGGAAGAAAGACATGTACATGGAGTACTAAAAAAAATACATGAAACCGTAGTATCTTAGAATATATGCAATTATTCTATAAGCTTCTATTTAAGACATATACTTGAATATATATCCTAACATTTGATACAATGATAAGAACTGTTAGGAATATAGAGCACGAAACAATATTAATGAATTGAAGATGGAAATAAAATACAAAAAACACAACACAATAGAGACATATATTTAATGTGGTTGACATAATATAGACTATGTTCACACAAAAAAAATCACTCTTTCTTATTATTCAGTGTTAAGATTACATAACACAGAGCAATATTAATGAAATAAAGATATAATTAAAATGCAAAAAACACAATACAAGATAGATATTGATTTAACATGGCTTACCCAATATGTGATATGTCCATCAAAGTGATGTGATAAAACTTGGAATACATCCACTGCAATCTCCTCTTCACTCAAATACAATGTTCCAACGTAATTAAAATGCTCTCAATCAAAATGAATATTACATATAGAGCAAAAATGCACAAACATAATTTATACCATTAGATCTCTGACCTAATAGTGAACGATTCCAATTTACTCTGAAATTAGAATATTTTATAATTTTATATCAAATGTTATTAGAACAATTGCTAAATCAACATCCCAAAACACCATGATGTTATAACTGTGAAATTATTTGTCATGTCCACTATATAGACTAGTCTTAATGTCTTCAACTATCCTTTAAAAATATGTACTAAATTATTAAGCAATAACATCTCTTAAACACAACAATCACAACAATCATAGAGCAACTATCATACAAATCTAATTGTAGGTTGTAGACAAATGAAATCACTCATTTAAATGCATAAATTAAAATATGATCACTACAAAAATAATTAAACACTTAAAATCATACTAATTAGCTAAGTCATACAAGATCAAACAAGTTATTCTACTGTAGTGTGTGTGTTGGGTTACTAGTAGTTCCTCTGTGATCCCCTAATCATCCCATGTATGCCATCCTCTTTGATGATGTTCTAACTGCTTCATGCTTTGATGGTAGAATCAATTCTAGATCCATTTCATGATAAGTAGGTAGTTAGTCCAAGTCATCATATAAAAAACTAATGATACATATCTAATAAATATAGATCTCTAATATACAAAAATAAGAAAGTATAGCTGTTACATCATATAAACAAATCAACTTATCACTGTCCCATACCCAGTATATGTTATAAAGCTCAAATCAAAGCAATAATAATAAAATAATAACCATAATAACCTATGAATTCAAAGGTTCTAATACTTAAGGTAAAATTGGGTTGTAACATCTTTCCCCTTTAAAATTGGTCATCGTCTTGATGACACTTATTCAAATAATAGTTCTGAATAACAAACAAAATTTAATAAAATAAAAATATAGTATCAAGTATTAAATCATGCAAATAAATATGGAAATAGCTTGTAAAACTCATCATAGTCTTTCCAAGAAACACTATCCGCAAAGTATTGGTCCCACAAGAACTTGCATTGTGACACTTCTCCATTACATAAACAAAGTTTTTGAGTGTCAATTACTTTGATTGGTTTTACCGTGACCACTTTGAGATCCAAAACCTACAAAACATTCTAATCCAAAACATGTGAATGATCAACTATACATTTTTAAAGATAATATACATGAAAAATATTATGAAATAGTGCTAAGACTGGTGGCAATGTAAGCCTATACATTACAATATTGATCATTTCTAACACCTTGAAGGGTCCCACATATCTTGATGATAGTTTCGCTGATTGTCTAAATTTAATCGAGCTCTTTTGCAGCATAACCTGCAAGAATACTTTATCACCTATGAAAAATTGCCTATCTATACTCTTTAAATCAACATAATTTATCTATCTTTCATTGGCTTCATCCAATCTCTGTCTGATTAATCTGACTTGATCTTCTATTTCAGTTTGTATCTCAGGTCTAAAGACTACCATATCCTTTAACCTATTCCAACTGATTGGTGTTTTGTACCTTCTTTTGTATAGTGCCTCAAATAGTGCCCTTTTCAAAATTGATTGGTATAAATTATTGTATGCAAACTCAACTCATAGAGGATAATCTTTCCAATTGTATTGATGATCCATGCAATAAATATGAAGATCCTCTAAAACTTGATTAACTTGCTCAGTTTGACCATTAATCTCTAGGTGATATGTAATGCTAAAATTTAATTGCATACCCAAAATTGAGTTTAGAGTTAGCTAAAACCTGGAAGTCATCTTAAAATCACGATAAAAAATGATCTTAGAAAATCCATGTAACCTATACACATCTTTTACGAACCTCTTCGCAAGGGTAGGTGCATCATCTATCAAATTGCATGGTATAAAATAAGCCACGTTAGTTTGTCAACAACTACCAAGATCATATCTTGCTCGAGCCGTGACCTTGGTAAACCTTGGATAAATTCCATGCTGATCATTTGCCACTTCTACTCTGGTATATCATGCGAATATAACAATCCAATTGGGTGCATATGCTCTAATTTCACTTGCTAACATTCCAGACATTGTGATATAAGGTTTGCCACATATTTCTTGATTCTTTTCTAGAAATATAGAGGTCTAAGCTCTACCATGAGCTTGGTTACTCCAAGATGCCCTGAATATGGGGCATTGTGCAATTCCTTTAACACTGTGCTCCATATATTATCTCAATCTGGCACATACATTCTTTTTTTATAATGCAAAAGACCATCATTTTTATAATTGAATCCTTTATATCGAGGATTTTGAGCATTCTTAAACAATACTTTTTTGACCCGATCACAATATTTATCTCTTACTCAGAATTCAATTACATGATCCCTGAAAGTATTGGTAGTAATTATGGATGTTATGTACCTTCTACAACTCAAAGCATCAACTACTATGTTCTCTTTATCTTTGATGTATTTGATATCAAAGTCATAGTCAGAAAGAAACTCTAACCAACATCTTTGATGAGCATTCAAATTTGGTTGGGTGAAAATGTATTTGAGTCCCGAGTTATCAAATATGGAGCTCAAACGGTTTTCCCAACAAATAATGCCTCCAAAATTGCAAAGCATAAACAATTGCTATAAGCTCAAGATTATGAGGGGCGTAATTCAACTCATAAGTTTTCAGCTTTCTTGATTCAAAAGCCACTGCTACACTTTCCTACATAAGGACACAGTCTATTTCCTGACGCATATGTGATTACTGAAAATTGACCATTGGGATCAGGGACTCTCAACACTATTGCTGAAGTAATTTTTCTTTTTAATTCTTGAAAAATTACTTCACACTTTTCTGACGAAGGAAATATTTTGTTTTTCTGTTGCACAGAGGTAATTGGATTAGTTATCTTGGATAAATTTAGAATGAACTTCTAGTAATAACTAGCTATCTCCATGAAACTTCTTACCTTGTGCACATTCCTTGGCACCAACCACTCCATAATATGTCTTATTTTAGTTGGATCTACAAAAATACCGTATACAAAAATAATGTCCTATATATTGCACTCTCTTGAAAAAATACACAGACAACTTGTCATACAACTTATGCTTCTGCAACCACTGCAAAACTAGTTCTAAACGTTGTAGGCGATCCTTTTCATTTTAAAACTATATAAGAAAGTCATCCAAAAAGATCAAAACAAAGTGATTTAGATAATCTCTAAACACACTTTTCATGAGATTCATGAATGCTGCTAGTGCGTAAGTTAATCTAAAGGGTAACATTGTGAACTCATAATGCCTATAACAAGTTTTAAAAACTATTTTTAGAATATCTTCATCTTGAATCCTCAACTGATAATATCCCTCTCTAAGATTAATCTTAGAAAATACCATTGCTACACACATATGATAAAAAAGATCTTTTATGTGAGATAGTGAATATCTATTTTTAATAGTTGCCTTGTTCAACATCGTATAATCAATGCAAAGTCTAAGAGTACCATCTTTATTTTTGACAAAGACAATTGGTGCACCCCATGGTGACACACTAGGCTTGATTAATCCTTTTGACAACAATTCCTAGAGTTGAGCCTTCTATTCAACCAACTTTGAAGTTCTCATCCTATGCGGTGCCTTAGACTGTGGTTTCGATGCAGGTATGATGTGGATAGAGAAATCAAACTCACGTTTAGGAGGCAATCTTGGTTAATCATCCAGAAACACATCATGAAAAGCTCTAAGAAATGTGTAATCTTTGAGATATGGTTCCTTAGATTCCTCCATTTCATTTATCTTGATGATAAATGCTTGGCATCCTTTTCCTTGAGACCTCTTGAGTTGTAGTGCAGAAATCTCTCTGAGTCTCAACACCATTTTCTCATCCTGAATTTGTGTCTGATTTTCAAAATCATCCAGACACTCAACTTTATTCAAGTAGCAATCAACCTTGGCCTTGTGATTAGAAAGCCATTTGACTCCTCAGATCACATCATATGATCATAGTGGAGCTACATACATATCCATTATAGTTATAAAATTAAACAACCTAATCTCTACTTCAACTAGACATTTGTCAACCATAATTTTTGAGTCATTCCCATATTGTACTGACGATCTATTTACCATAAATTCAGCGCTTTTAGGAAGCTTACTAAGCATTTTAAGAGCTATAAAACATTCATTAGCCCATGTATCTATCAAAATGAAAACTAGACATTCAAACAAAATAACTAACAGTTCTATGAGTGGTGCTTAAAATTTGGCTTGCCAATTATGAATTGCTACATGAATACGCTACTAAAAATTACCCTATTGAAAACTAGGACCTTTTTTCTTTGACTTGTCTTGAACATATTGATGAGTGTAATGGTCTCCTATGCAATTGAAACAACTTCGACGTGGACCTTTCCTATCAGTCTATGGGTTTCCCTTAGGACCTTTTTTATTTGACTTGTCTTGAGCATATTCATGAGCATAATAGTCTCCTATGCAATTGAAACAACCTCGACGTGGACTTTTCCTATCAGTCTATGGGTTTCCCTTGAAACCGCCTTTGAAAATATTGTCGATTTTCTTGTTACCAGATCCACTATTGAATTTGACATTCTAATTCTTGAATTGACCCTTGGAGTCTCTACTTCCCTGATTCCAATTTTTCTTATTTAAATTTTGCTTAAAATTTTCAAACTTTTTCTTTAACTTGTCTTTGACCTGTGCAAGAGACTTCAACTTTTGCTCCTGCTTTTTGCCTTCTTGAAGACTTGGTCCATGGTAGAAGGTCCATGAACATCTACTTCACCGCTAATCTAGGGTTTTAATCCCATGATAAAATTTCTGATTCTGAACCTCTCATCTGCTTGGTACTAAGGATTGTACTTCAGAAGTTTGGTGAATTGATCCTATTACTCATTCACTGATAAGTCTCCCTACTTCAGATTCTTGAAATCTGTGAGCTTTTGATCAAATTAAAACTGTGGAATACACTATAACTTGAAGAATGCCACAAAATGCTCATAAGTAGTGATGGTCAAATTAAGCTTCATTTCCAACTTTTTGTTGGTCCACCACATAGCTACCTCAGCAACGAACTCTTATGCTACCCAAACTACTTTGGTGACCTCAGAGTAGTTTTGAATCTAAAAATATTTCTCCATCTTTGTTGACCATGCTTCATCTTCGCCACCTAAAATAGTTCCATCGAACTTAGGTAGACTCATCTTTTTTATGTTCTTAGACAACTCTGTAGCTACCTGAGCTCTTGCATCTTGCTGGTTTTCCTACTCAATGGGATGCTCAACATGTTCTTCATTGCCATGGCCGTAAACTTCTTGTGCTAGGGATTTGATCCAATCCCTGGTATCATTCATGGCTGTGAGAATTTGATCCAAATTTACTGATTGTTTAGCGATAATTTGGTTAGGATCAATTGGAAAGTTATTTTCATTTGAAGGATCCTCAATTGATGTTCTTGTTTGCACCATTCTTGTTTCTCTTTGAACAGAAAAATACAAAAGCGTTAGCGGACGTATTAAGTCGTAGATTTGAAGCCTAAGCTCTGATACCACATATAACAACCCCTCATGGATTATAATAGAATAATGCAGTATATATGTGTTTTAAATCTAATTACTCAACATTTATTATTTCATTATATTTCACCACAAGAATATAATTAGTCATATTAACAAATTAAACAAGCATATTACACTAACACAAACTTAGAACAATAACAATTCCATTTACTAACACTGCATGCAACATAACATAACTGTAAGAAAAGTGATTACATTAAAATCCAATCATGACTAGTACAATAATGTAGCTATAGATTTTGAAGTTTAACAATATAGAATGATTACATTTACAATAGGCATTTAGCCTTAATATAATAAATAGATACAATGCTTCACAGAGATCGAGTCAAATTAACTCATGTATCTATGATAATATCAAGTGTAGTCTCCAAGTAAATACTGTAGTGGGGAGGGAGAGTATCATCCGATTTTTTTTCATACTAACCATAGACCATCAATCCCCTACACAATCCCCTATCAGGGAATAACTCTCCCTTCATGTATAGGTAGATAGTGATGGTGCGAGAATCCAGAGAGACATGATAGTACTCTATGTGCTATAAGATTTCTATTGCATAATCTGTACTATAAAAAAAAATGTTTCTAACATGATATTGCACAAACACATAAATGAAAACAATTAAAATAACAATGTTATTTAACATTACTTTGGACAAAGTTTTCAAATAACATATAATCTCTAAGATCAATCAATTTCATACACAACACTTGATCAGATTAGCCTCTTTTTGCATTCATGATGCTTATTAAGCTAGTTAATCCCGTCTCACTACTTGTATGACATTATCAATGCAAGACTATTTAAATATAACATAATACATAAACCAATGATTAAAATAGATTATTCTTATTAACAGATATGCAAGCATACTATGTACATGAAATAATCATCACTATGCATTTAGTCTGTCAAATGAATTTAATGAATTTTCACATAATTAAGATATTTTAAAAATTATGAATATATCCTATTTCTATACAATAATCATAACATTCGAGCATGAATCATATCCAACTCATTATTACTTAAAATTCACAAGAATTCATTGCAATCCTAGTCAAAACCATATATATATATATATATATATATATATATATATATATATATATATATATATATATATATATATATAGTTGACATGGTCACATGCAGGAAAATATTATACTAAGTATAGTTATTTACAATTTGTTGTAAGTTGAACATTACCCCCTTTACGGTTTGGTTATAGGGAAGCTTAGTTAATGAGTAAAATTAACTATGATATATATATATATATATATATATATATATATATATATATATATATATATATATATATATATCATAGTTAATTTTACTCATTAACTAAGCTTCCCTATAACCAAACCGTAAAGGGGGTAATGTTCAACTTACAACAAATTGTAAATAACTATACTTAGTATAATATTTTCCTGCATGTGACCATGTCAACTCTATTAATAAGCTTAGCTCTTATAATACAAACATCACAAAGCTTACTATATATATATATATATATATATATATATATATATATCATAGTTAATTTTACTCATTAACTAAGCTTCCCTATAACCAAACCGTAAAGGGGGTAATGTTCAACTTACAACAAATTGTAAATAACTATACTTAGTATAATATTTTCCTGCATGTGACCATGTCAACTCTATTAATAAGCTTAGCTCTTATAATACAAACATCACAAAGCTTACTATTTTCACATACACATCTTATATGTAAAAATACATATTTAAATATATCATTATATACATGTATCTAATATAATAATCTATATCCTCAAATTTATTTCATTATCCAATACATGAACTAAACATAGAATTGTATACATCTAAAATCTAACCAGTCATAAAATCAAATAATTCCCATTCTGATTTTAATCTTGCATTCTGTTTACAACAATCACTTCAGACAAAGTTAAGTCAACTAAACCTATCTCAATGAATACTTGTTTTTGTTTACATCTAGCTTATTATTATTTCAAGTAAAACCAAATACCAATACTCAAGTGGATTCGACTAGTTGACTGGTTAAAATAATAATATATAAAGCTATAAAATGTGTTTACCTATTTGAACCCGAGTTTATACCTAAATATAGAAATTCAAGGTAAAATAAAGTTCCACCCAAAGTTCTATTGTAGCAAGAGGAATCATAACTTCATACATTTACTATTTTTTCCCAACAGAGTATGCACAACATTCTATGATGTCGATTGTTAGCTCTTTCACATTTTATCAGCGTATTGTTTTACTAAAGCGCTACATACTAATTCATAACACTTTCCAAATCTTAAAAAGGCTATTTGAAGTTAAATATAGTGGTTATAATAATATTTGGTCTTCTTTGTCTCATTGCACGGGCATAAATACTTTTTTAAGTATGCAAATCGACTAACAAGCAAACACATAGATTTTGAGTATATATAACTTATATACATGTATTTAAAAACAATACTAACCCTGTTCCAAATGTCGTATTCACCTCAATCTCTCCCATCATCCTTTTCCCTTCGTTGAACACACCTTTTATTTTCCCTAACGCTGTTGTATATTCTCCTTCCCTACGTCATTGTCTCTATATTATTCCTCGTCATCGTACCTTTTTTTTTTCTACTTCACTGCATTTTCTCCTTTTGTTGCTTCTCTTTCCCAATCATTGCCCCTTCTTGTGCTTCATATCCTGTTATTAATAATCTCCTCTTTTCAATTTCACAAAACATGGAGAAGTCATCACTTTTCTATTTGTTTCAAATCAATTATCTTTACTTAGCTAGGCTTTCATTCAATTTTCCATCCAAAATCTGAATATCCCTTTGCGTCGTTGTACCATCCTTTCTTATAATTGTCCTGCTTCAAATTCTTTTTTCCTCCTCACATCGACTTAACTTTGAGTTGTATTTAGTTTCTTTTATTTTCTTTCATCATGTAAAATTGCCCTTTTTACCAATTAATTAAATAAATTTTCATTTCTTTTTCATTCACTTCATACATGAGTCAATGTTTTCTTTTATTTGTTTATACTTGAGTTTCACTTATTTAATAAATCCTTCATGTTTTTAAATTTTTATTCAAATCCTAGTTAAGTGCTAGTTTAAGTCCACTTAGAAATAGGTTATTATTTATGCACGCTAACATTAGCTAGGATAGTCTATAAGTTACTTAGGATTATCTATGAGTTTGCAATTAGGATAGCCTAAGCCATTACTGGATTTTGACCCAACCAGATACTATATCAAATGTTATGATAACAACAATTGCTAAACCAACATCCCAAAACACCATGATGTTATAACTATGAAATTGTTTGTCGTGTTTGCCATATAGACTAGTCTGAATGTCTTCAATTATCCTTTAAAAAGATCCATTAAGTCATACTGATTACTAAATTGTTAAACAATAACATCTTTCAAACACAAAAATCACAACAATCATAGATCAATTATCCTACGAATTTAAATTTAGGCTGTAAAATAATAAAATGACTCATTTAAATGCATAAATCGAAATGTGATCACTACAAAAATACTTAAGCACTCAAAACCATACCAACTAGCGAAGTCATACAAGATCAAATAAGGTATTCTACTGTGGGATGTGTGTGGGTTACTAGCAGTTCCTCTATCATACCATCTATACCATCCTCTCTAATGATGCTCTCCCTCTTTTATGCTTTGAGAGTAGAATCAATCATGCATCTACCTCACGACAAGGACATAGTTTGAGTCATCATATATAAAAAATGAATGATGCATATCTAACAAATATATATCTACAATATACAAAAATAAGAAAATACAACTATCACATCATAAATCATATCATTGTCCCATAACCAATATATATCATAAAGCATAAATCAAAGCAATAATAATCAAATAATAACTATAATAATCCACCGATTCAAAGGTTGTAATACTTAACGCGAAATTGAGATGTAACATGTCCCCAACCTTGGTGTAAAGATGAGTTGCAACATGACCATTAAACTTGTTTCATCTCAATTGTGCAACTCATAAGTGCATGAACAGATGAGTGCGATCGATTTAATCAATTCACACCATATATCTAGTGAGGGTGGATGATTTAATCAAACCCAACCTATAAGTTTGGTGAAATTAGATGATTTAATGAAATTTATCTTATAAATTTGGTAAGATTGAGCGATTTAATAAACTCAACCTTCCAAATATGAACCAACTACTATAGTTGATTGACTCAATAACATCTCATAACAATCCATCTTGGATATGATAATAGTCTATAATAATATTTGAAATTAAGAAAATGATTCGATTTTGTAATTGAGGTGCCCTTTGCATAGCATATGCACCTCATATATATCTCAAACTAAAATCTAGATGATGATAATAATAATAATAATAATAATAATAATAATAATAATAATAATAATAATAATGTATAGAATGCTACGTCAAATATGTATATGAATCATATAACTGTGAAATATGGTGAATTTAAGGTCAGTGCAAATGTGGAGGACATGTTTTTATAACATGTCGCTACTGAATCTCGAGCATCTTAAAACTGGTGTAAATGTGAAGAATATTTTTCCACAACATGCCCCCAATGTGATATAGACATGTTGAATACCTAATAAGTGTAGAAGTCATGCCTTTTTGTCATACACCCACGGAATTCTGAAACTATGAAACTGTGGAAGTCATGCCTCTATGACATGTTCCCCTTTTGATGTGAAGAGAAATGAGATTTAGTAGTGACCTTACCTCAAAATAATAAAATAATTGTATAGGCTAGGTATGAATGTAACATATAAGAACGACATGTTTAGGTAGATATAACATTAAAACACATAGTGTGTGATCGTATCAAGTCGTAAGATTCATGATATAGATCATGAGAGCGTCTAGACAATAACAATACAAGCTAAGCAAACAATCAAACACACACATAAAAACATTAAAAAGCAAAGCAAAAGAAAATTGTCTAATGAGACCTTATACAAGGGACGTGAACATTATGCACAATTGAATGGAAATACTTAGTCAAATGTCCACGAAGCATAGAATGACATATGCAAATGTCCATACAACAAACAATGACATATTCAAATGTTCAAATAAGCAAACAAAGGCATGAGCACCACATTCAATGGAATACATTCAAATGCCTAATTAGTAGTACAATGCAAGACAATATCAAGCAAGGAACACACTCAAAGGAGGTACATAAATGAAAGCATAAAATATAGGAAACCAACTTGAACATAGCATACTAGTTCCTACAAATATATTTTTGTACAAGACATTAAGTAAATATCATATCAAGTACACTGTGAAAGGTATAAGCATGAATATAGGCTTGTGTAATTATACAAGTTCAAACATAATAATAGAAAATGATCATAGAAGAATATAACTGGGATGCATTGTGATCAAATAAGAATATGCCATCAACGTACTAATGATGTCAGTGGAGTGAAGATCCAACATCTATATGTGCATATATAATGTATAATGTATCACACTCAATTGAAGTGTGAAACATGTGTATATATGAAAGAAATGATATGCTATCTACTAACATTGAACAAACAACATATGTATATGAAATAGTACAAGTTGAAACATATATTTTTTTATATTTTTGATATTTATGTATGCTTTTATATGTTTTTGAATATTTGATTTTTTCGTATTTTTGGGATGTTTATGAATAGAAGTGAGATGTATCGATTGTAGGATTACCACTATCAACTATGCGGTTTATCTTCTTCTTTAGAGCAAAACATTGATTGTTTGATGCCCATGCAATTTATGATATTGGCAATAATATTTTGTTCATAGAGTTTGTAAAGAAGGTAATGTGATCAGTTTGTGTCTAAGTAGAACTGTTAGAATCTCACTTTGACCTCTATTAGCCTATTGTGTTTCATGTAAATCATTTTTTGTAAAAATATTTTCTTTGAACTCTTGATTTTGAAATTATCCTTTATTGGCACAACATTGATAGAAGATGCAAAAGTATGTGTATTACTAACACGTTTTGAGTTTTGTATATGTAAAAGCTGATTTTGTAGTGATGCAAGCTTTTCTTTAGTTATCATAAGTTGATAAAAAAAGGGTTTGACCAACACACAACTTAGGTATCAAAGATTGCCTAATCATACCGCCACCATCAAGAGCAGGTGTGGGTGGCTGGGGGGTTTGAGGAAGGGCATATCGATTATTTTCATTTGAAACCATAGGATGGGCCATTCTAACTTTTGAAGATTGATAACATGGACATGGAAAGAGGGATGGTAGATATCATGCTACATAGGGTTATGAAGGGGAAGATGTTTCACTTTATCCATTTGAAATGTTCTAAATACTGAAATGAGGACATTATAAGAGAGGCAAACTCAATTTAGGGAACAATTAATTATGTTAATAAATTCTTTTTATTTGGGCAACGATCTCATTTTTGAAATAAATTTTAACAATTGAGAGATCAAAAAAATAAAAAAACCTAGGAGCACACTACGAGTTGCATAAAATGACGTAGAGATCATGTTCACCAAATGTTTAATCCGAAATTTAGATGTGTGTGGGTTGCCTAGTGTTAAGAAGATTATATTAACTTTTACACAAGGGTAGTGAACTAATCTAATGAACGTGCCAATTAATAAAAAACTTATATAAATAATATTCTATATTTATACATACAATATTGTTCAAAATAGTAAAATACAACTATTGATAGATATTTCAGTAAATTAAAAAAAATGATATTTAGCTGATTTACTGTGCATATGCAAGTTTGAATAGAAATAAGCGGGAAGATTATCCTCAAATAATCATTAGATTATGAGAATATTATTTTCATGGCTTTAGATGCTTGCATTAAATCTGGATAGTTGTCAACGCAAGTGTCTATCTCTTCTGCATGTGTTCTATGAGGAATATTGATTGGATCTAGATGCGATCAATTGGAGCCTTTTTTGGTTTTCTATTGCGTTTCTTTTGATGCTTTCAAATCTTGCACACATGTTGTTTCTCTTTGTCAAATGATTAAACCATAGCTCTTCATCCTTATAGTAACTAGGAGAAAAATGGGTTAGTGAGATCATGGTGTCGAGTTGGCCCCAAAGACTTCTTTGTCAATGGGTGCTTCCTACATATCCAATACTCTGAAGATGGCCTTAGACTGATGTAATTTATTTGCTATGTGTTGGCTTCGGTGTGCATAAGGGGGTGAAATATGTGATAAACAAAGATATGCAATGACCTATATTATAACTTGGGAAATATGGCTCATGAGGTACTATTTAAATGCTTTAGACCTATAAAAAGATTGATCCTTTGACTGATATAGAAATAGGGATAATAGGGTCGATTTGTTCACTCAAATGCTTGATTAAATGCTTCTGGTATATTGCCTTGTGAGTTTTATGTGTTTTCCATGTTATGAATGAATGAGGGTTGATCTTTTATATATACCAATCTATTTTGAAAATATCTTGCATTAAAGCACTTATGCCGACATGTTGAATACATTTCTTTTACAAATTGGATGACTTTTGGGCACTAGGCACTTTATCAGAAAATGGATAGTTGAGTCGACACATGTTTTAGTTAGATCCCTCTTGTTAGATAATTTGACAATCAACAATCATGGAGTCCAACAACTATTCTAGTGCAATATTAAAATCCCAACTCTTGTCTATAAGATGCAAGCAACTAGTAGATTATATATGTTATTTCACTTCTTGAATCCAACTTTTGGTGCAGGGGTGCTACTCTAATAATGTAATATTAATCTTAGACTTCAACAAGTTGCTTTTGCATTCAAATCTTGTTTGCCTAAATGCAATAACATGCTTTTGTACTTATATACTTATTTAATTCAAATTACAACCTTATTGGTAAGAAAGTTGATAGATAGGAGGGAAAATTGAAAAATGAGGCGTGAGAAACCAAAAAATCAAGAATAGGGGCCAAAGTATGCACAAAATTAGATGATAAAAAATGTAGGGTTCAATTTTGGTCATGACCAAGATTGAACTAGTTGATTCTGGAAGGAGAAAATTTATAAAATAATGTTTTGGACATTTTGGGGTCATACCAGGGCAAACAAGCCATTGATTTTAAGTGCTCGATGATGGTATTTCCATTGACCCAAATTGAATATAATGTAAAGTTGTTAGGAAAACATAAGGCAAGGGAGGCAATACAAGGCCTAACACAAGGGAAAACACACCATTAAGAGTGTACTCTAAACCAATGATCCACATGCAGATTAAAACACTAATACCATGGAAAATAAATAGTCTTATACAAAAATTAAGTGTCTAAACTATGGCATTGTTCATCGTATAATATATCATCATACATTTAAGAATATCTATATTAGAACAAGACATTTGTACATGACGCTTTAGGTTTCTTTTATCGTTATCAAGGGAAGAAAGACGTGTACATGGAGTACTAAACAAATTGCATGAAACCATAATGTCTTAGAATATATTCAAGCATTCTATAATCTTCTATTTAAGACATATACTTGAACATATATTCTAACATTTGATACAACAATGATAAGAACTGTTAGGAATATAGAACATAGAGCAATATTAATGAATTAAAGATGAAAATAAAATACAAAAAATACAACATAATATAGATACAAATTTAACGTGGTTCACCCAATATGGGCTACGTTTACATAGAAACAACCAATATTTCTTATTATTCAGTGTTAGCATTATAGAATATAGAGCAATATTAATGAAATAAAGACAATTAAAATGCATAAAACACAATATAAGATAGACAAAAATTTAACGTGGTTCACCCAATGTTTCAATGAATTTTTTGTTGATTATTGGAAAATATCAAATCATAAACTAAGTACAAGTATGGTTGAAAAACCTGATTGATAGTGCACACATTGAATCAGAAGATTATGAAGAGCTTTTTATTGGCTTTGAAAGATGACCTGTAGATAAGGAAACACTAAATCAAACTTGTTTGTTAGACAAATAGTTGGGTTATTGCCTAGCGATAGCTAAATCCTAGAAGTAAAATCTTTTTTTTTGGATGTCAATCCATACGTTCTTAAATAATTAAGTTTATAAATTAAACATAAATGTACTTGCATCAATAATCAAAAGGTACTGAAATTGAATTCAAAAAGTTTTGCTTAGAAAATAGACTAGGAATGATTAAATTAGTGATAAACTAATTAATACTAGTTCTACGGGGATATGATATACTTCAAAAAATCCTAAAGGGGTCTGTGAATAGGTAAGAACACATAAAATTATGTTTGATTGGGTGTCGGTACATGAAGTTAGCTTTCTAGTTTTTATTGCCACAGTGACCATCGGTGGTTGGGATGACCTTTGACAGTTAAGGTGATCGTCGATGATCGATTTGACCATCAGCAGTTGGGGAAACTGTCGACAATTGAAGCAACCATCGACGGTTATTGTGTCTAAATCTAGGTTGGTTAAAGGCTAGTTGATGAAATCCAAAAGATGGATTTAGAGAGGTGGGTAAGACCTGGGTTGATTGAAAAATGGAAAAAAAATAAATGAATGCTACGAAACAAGTACTTGTCTTACCAAAAGTTGATTGGGTGGATGGTTGAGGCAGTTGATTGGTTGGTGGAATCTAGCTCGATTATGACATAATAACAATGTTTGAGAGCTTAGTGGAGAGGTGGCTACAAATTGACTCTCTGATATGATTGCTGTATTGTTGGGTTGCTGATAGCAATTGAACTATAATAAAAGAACTCCTGGATGCACAAGCTCTTGATCACAATTGCAGATAGATTTCACCTCTTTGCTCCTCTCTCTTATAGGCAAGGCAAGAGAATTACAACATGTGAACTGGGCCTTCCAAATTTAACTTGTCCATGCAATGACTTGCAACTAGAATTAGATGGGATATTTTTAGAAAATCCAGGTGGGTGACTTACATGTTAGCTATTAAGGAGGTGCACCCTGACCGTCGATGGTTAGGGTGACTGTCGGTAGTCACCCTAACCATCAGTGATCGAGTGCTAAAGGTTAAAAAGGGATAAAAGGTTAGGTTGAGCGAATTGAGCCGAACTGACTACAGATTAGCTCCATCAAGGGTCGAAGGGTTAAATGGTCCCAAGGGGGTCTTAAGGTGGTCCAGGGGTATTTTGACATTCAGAATCATAGTGTACGGATTTTCAATGTCTATATTTTGATCTTTTTTTATTGTGCAAGATGAAATGAAAGAGCTATAAAACAAATATTGATTGTTGGCCAAAGGTTTGATTGCCCTGAGTATGGGAGGAGGTGTTCCCCCTCAAATCGGGAGTTGATGAAGAAAAACAGAATCAGAGATGGGTTTGATAAGCGATAAATGGTGTATCACTAGGTGGTGAGAAAAGGAGCGAGCATTTGAAACCCAAACATGTGTACAAAATGCGATTAAGTGTGATACCCAATATCATACACAGACTAAGGTTGCTAATGTTGGTAAAAATAAGTTCAGTTCTAGAAGTGTAAATGATAGGGTAATCAGTCCACAACATTGGTCATAGCTGATTGGGTTATTCTATAAGTCTTCTAAATAGGGTCAGTGTTTTTGTAGGTATCCAAGGTAGGAAGTGCTCCCTTGAAAAACACGAATGGTCTTGTTGTGCACTAGGTGGTGCAGATGCTAACGGTCAACATGGCAAAAATGGTCAGCGTGTTAAAAAATACCAAGCATGGTTATCACAAAATATGTGAATAGTTTCGGTCAAAAACAACCAACATCAAAGTTGACATGGTCTAATGGTTGGTTGGAGAAGCGTAATCTCTAAAAGTTAAAATTTGGTTTGGGGGAGATAAGGTGATCTCCAAGGTCGGACACTTAGGTTATGTGCCTAAAAAAGTTTAAAAAAATGGGTTCTCCTGACCATTGACGATCAGGGGTCCTAAAGTTGACCGTCGATAGTCACTCTGATTGTCGACGGTCATGGGTAAACCCTAAAAAGCCAGGGATAAAAAGTGAAAATGAAATTTCATTTTCACTTTCAACTTCTTTGACTCTGTATTTTTTGTGCGGTTTGGCGATTGGTTGATTTGGAGTTTTGTTGAGAAGATGGACTGATTGGTTGGTTGAGGTGGTGTTTGGTGATTAGTTGAGAATGTTTGTGTTGATTTTCAACTGGGTCCTGATATGTAGGGTAGATGAGTACGTGGCCAAGTAGCAAGACACGGGCTCTGACCTTGACAACAGTTGAGGAATGAGGTAGGTGATTTTGTGAATTTATAGATTAGTTGATAGTTAAATTTGTGGCATATTATGGTTGTTTTGGAAATTGGGTTTGGGGGTTTTGCCCTAGTTTCGTTTTGGGTAAAATTGGGAAATGTAGTAGATAAAATTTGAATTTGTTGAGGATTTTTGTTGGGATTATGTTATATGATATATTTAAGTAGGTTAGTTGTTTAAATTTTTATGTTTTGGCTGTGTTTCAGG
Source organism: Torreya grandis (assembly GCA_037957365.1). Taxonomy (NCBI): domain Eukaryota; kingdom Viridiplantae; phylum Streptophyta; class Pinopsida; order Cupressales; family Taxaceae; genus Torreya; species Torreya grandis. The sequence continues at coordinate 976,473 of JARHVA010002006.1, read as the reverse complement.
TATAAATATTCTTAGGGTTTCATCACCGGTGGTCACACATAGTGACCATTAGTGGTTAGACCTAACCGTCGATGGTCAACTTGACTGTTGGTAGTCGAACACCAAGAGCAAAAAGGTTTACAGGACCATCGACGGTCAAGCATTGTTAGGAGAGGGTTTTAAAAGGATGTAAATGAATGGTTTGAAATGTTTTGAAAGTGGTGTGGGTAAATGAAAGTGTGTGTAAGTTTAAGGTAGGTGATGTTCAAAAAGGAATAATGTGTTGGGTTAAAAGTTGATTTGATGGTTTAGGGATGGTGTTGAAGGTTAAGGTAGGATGTTGAAAACTTTGTTGGTTAGGGTAGATGTTTTGTGAGAAAAGCGTTAGGTGTTATTGTGATAGGTTAAGATAGGCATTTGAATGTTTTTGGGTGAGGGTTGTTTTAAAGTTCTAGAGGTAATGTTGTAGATGGTTGTGGGTTAGTTTGGAATATGTTGAAAGAGGTGGGTGTAGGTTGATAATGAGGTCGATTTGGAAATGAGCCATGTGACATGCACTAATGATTTTTGCAGGCACGAGACTAGATCCAGATGAGGGATCGAGTGCCGAGGATCTTTGCCAAGGTCCATGGAGGGATGATCGATGATGATTGGACACATATGGAGGAGGTTGGTGTTGGAATATTGTCATTGATGTCAAATGGAACTATTGCCGAAAGTGAATGGAATTGATTGCCAGAAGTGAACGGAAATGTCGATGGAAGTGAATGAAATTGTTGCCGAAAATGAACGGAATTGTTGACGGAAGTGAACGGAAATGTCAACAAAAGTGAACGGAATTGTTGCTGGAAGTGTTCGAAAATGTCGACGGAAGTGAACGGAATTGTCGACGGAAATGTCAACCTTAGCTGACCTATTGGGAGGAGTTGTGATCATTTGAAAGGACCTTTTCACTTGAAGAGTCACGACTTTAATTTGTGGCTTTTCGTGGGTTATAAATAAGTGCATAACGAATGTCAAAAGTGTAAATTCGAAAGTGGAAGATATATAAAAGAAGAGCAGAAGTTTTATAGGCAAATTTTTGTGAGTATATTAAAAAGAAAAAATCAGCAAGTATAAGGAAGAGTATAGCAATGAAAACACTCAAGTGTAGATCAAATCTAAAGGAGATAAAACAAGTGTTCTATCATCCGTTGTTTTGACAACAAATTTGAGATAGAAGAATGATTTTTTTTGACAAGGTTGGTGTCTTTGTTTTGAAGAGATGGGTGTCTCTTTCTGAGTTGGTGCTCGGTGAAAGGGGTTGGTGCTCCTGTAGGTTGGTGCCTACGAATATTTATATTAAGAGAATTTCTCCGTGGTTTTCTCCCGAAAGGGTTTCCACACAAATCTGTGTCTATTTGCATTGTGTGGTTTTGCATTGTATTTTTTAATTGCTTTGAATATATTAATTGCGGAGTAATTTGAGGTTTTGGATTTAAGATTAATAGTCGAAAGCCAAAAAATATCTTATATTGATTCACCCCCCCTCTTAATATAAGCTTGTGCTTAACAATTGGTATCAGAGTCAGTTCCTTCAGTGTTAGCACAACTGTTAGAAGGTAGATTTTGGAAAGCACATATGGCAGGATCTCAAGTGCTAGATGGTTTCTTCACTAACAAGGCTCCTTTGTTTGATGGAACGAATTACACATTTTGGAGCATAAGAATGAAGACTTACTTGACGGCCCTAGGTTTCTATATTTGGCAAGCAGTGACAATAGGATACACAACGCCACAAATTGCACCAATGGATGCCATCGGAAAAAAGGCCAGTGAGAACAATGCGAAAGCTATGAATGTAATCTTATGCGGGCTTTCAGAAAATGAGTTTGTTAAGGTTATGTATTGTGAATCTGCAAAAAAGATTTGGGAAAAAATAGAACACCATTTATGAAGGTGATAGTAAGGCTAGAAAAGCAAAACTCCAAACCCTTCAGAAGCAGTTTGAAAGTTTAAAAATGAAGAATGATGAAAACATTGCTAGGTATCTTCTTCGTGTCATTGAGATTGTTAATGTCATTCGAGGACTCAGAGAGAAAATTAAAGAATCTGTGATCGTTCAGAAAGTCTTGAGATTGCTACCATTGAGATTTGATGCGAAGGTCTTCGCCATTGAAGAAATGAAGGATTTAGACATGATGAAAATGGACGAGCTCCATGGAATTCTTACGGCCTACGAAATGAGAATCGAATCTGAGAGAGTCGAAAAAGGAAGCATCATTCAAGGTCTCGAAGAAAAAGAAGATCAAAGAACCAAAATCAAGTGAAAATTCAAGTAGTGAAGAAGATGAAAATGAAGCTCTATTAATTCAGAAGCTAAAGAAAGGATTGGGCAAATATAAAGGAAAGTTACCATTTAAATGCTTAATTGTGGTAAAATTGGTCATTTTGTAGCCAAATGTCCAAATAAAGGAAATAGCGATGATGAGAGAAACAAATCAAAGTACAAAAAGGGATTCAAGCCGAGCAAAGACAAGCAAAGATTTGAGAAACAAAAGAAAAGCCTATACTCCAAGATGTTTAGCAGCTCATCCGAAGAAAACAAAGAAAGTGATGTTAAGAGTGATAATGAAGAGATTCTGTTCATGCCTACAGAAGAAAATGCCACCACCAGCAAAGATAATTTGGAGGAAGACGAAGACATGGAAGAAGAAGGTGAAGTGAACCTTGAAGAAGAACTTATTTGTGCATTGGAAGAAATAAAAGCATTTATGAAGAAGAATCAGAGACTAAAGTTACAACTCCGAAAATATGAAGAAGAGAATTGAGACTTCAAAGTGAAGACATCACAAGTCTTTGAGGAATCAAACAAGGTAATTGTTGATCTAAAAGTTCAAATCGAAGAAGCAAAGAAAATTGAAGATCTAACGGATCAGCTAAAGAAGAAAGGAGAAGACTTTGAAATGTATGAATCTGAGATAGATGTTTTAAAAAGGGATCTAGAAAAGCCGAATTCTAAAATAGCAAGTGAATTGAAATTTGAGAAAAGCACTCAAGTTTTGAATAAGATTATAGAGAGTCAAAGATCGCCATCTAACAAGTCAGGCATTGGGTATGAGAAAGAAAAAGAGAAAGCTAAGAGCTATGCTGAAACTCTTAAGGAACCAATGAAAAAGGAGACCAAGAAGGAAGAAGCCCAAAATACAAAAACCAGCTCTATCAACAAAGAAAGCAAAGGAGAACAAAACTTCAAAAGACCATTTGCTCCAAGATATGCAAATAAAACTAGGTTTGGTAATTATTTTGATGGATATTGTTATTATTGCAATCATTTTGGTCATAAGAAATTAGATTGTAGAAAGAGAGCCAATGATATTGAAGTCAGGAGCAAAAACAAAGGAACTTATGGAGCTTCAAATAGAAACTACAATTCATTTGCTCCCTTATCAAAGTTTGATGAAGCTATAGTTTGTCACAAGTTTAAAAACTATGGACATATAACATGCTACTGTAGAAGTGTTTTTGAATCTGTAAGACAAGATCAAAAGTTCAAGGTTCCAGTGATAAAGAAAAGAAAACCATCAAAGACCTGGAAGAAGAAGCAAGAAGAATCCATGATCGTTCAAATAGCATTCCATGCTAGAGATGAAGGACAACAATGGTTCATTGATAGTGGATGTTTGACACATGACTTGAGATAAAAGAAAATTCATCTTGTTAAAAAGGGTCAATGAAGGCACGGTGAAGTTTGGTGACAACACTACAGCCAGAATAACAAGAAAAGGTACACTTAGTCTCGATAATGGAAAAACCAAATAGAAAATGTGTTATATGTGGAAGGGTTAAAGCATAATCTCCTAAGTGTTAGCCAAATGTGTGATCAAGGACACACACTCAAGTTCTTTTCTGAAGCTTGTGAGATCATAAAAAGAGACATGAGAGAACTAATTGTAGATGCTTATAGAACCACAAAAAACCTATACATGCTTGGAGAAATGAGAGGAGAGAAATGTTGTCTGAGCCAAGTTGAAGAGAGTTGGCTATGACATAGAAGGTTAGGGCACATAAATTTTAATAATCTTTTGAAAATCAGCAACAAATAGGCTGTGAGAGATATGCCCAAGATAACGAAACCTTCAAGCACTCTATGCAAGCAATGCCAACATGGGAAGCAAATCAGAGCAAGGTTCAGAACGAAGGAATATTCAACCACCAAACCACTAGAGCTGATTCATATATATCTTTGTGGTCCAACCAGAACTGAAAGCATGCAATGTGAGAGTTACTTTATGTTGCTCATTGATGATTGTACTAGAATGACGTGGGTAGCCTTTCTAAAAGAAAAATCAGAAGCATTTGAAAAGTTTAAAGCTTTCAAGGCATTAATAGAAAATGAAAAAGAGTTGAAAATAAAATGCCTAAAGTCAGATCAAGGAGGTGAGTTTATTTCAAATGAATTCATTTAGGTTTACGAAGATCATAGAATTAAGAGTTGCAAGGACTCCACAACAAAATGGAGTGGTGGAAAGGAAAAATCAAACCATTCAAGAGATGGCTAGACCTATGTTGAATGAATCTAAGCCATCAGATAGATTCTATAGAGAACCAGTTAATACAACAATATATATCTTGAATAAAGGGCAAATCAGAGTTAATAATGACAAAACTCCTTACGAATTGTGGAAAGGAAGACCAGCTTCGGTCAAATATTTCAAAGTGTTTGGAAGTAAATGTTTTATCAATAGGAATGAAGAAAACTTGGGCAAATTTGATTCAAGAGCTGACGAAAGAATTTTTTTTGGCTACTTCATCAAAAACAAAGCCTATAAATGTTAGAACAAAAGCCTACATACTATCGTAGAAAGTGCTAGTGTTAGAATAAATGAGATCATGAATCAAAAGGAAAAAGAACCTTCAGAAGAGCCTCTAGAAATACCCAATCTTGTAGAAGAAGGGGAGGAAGAAAATGTAGAAAAATTGAGTGAATTTGAAAGGCAGGATACCAAATCACCATCTCGCTTTGTTCAGAAGAATCATGCTGAAAGTCAGATCATTGGCAACATTGATGCTGGGGTGCAAACCATAAGAAGAATTGTAAGTATACCTGAGCATGTAAATTTCTCTTTTTTATCTGAGGTAGAGCCTAAGAATTTTTCTGAAGCTAGTCATGATAAACATTGGGTAAAAGCAATGGAAGAAGAGTTAGGTCAAATTGAGAAGAATGAGACTTGGGAACTTGTGCCCAGGGCAATGGATCAGAATGTGATTGGCACTAAGTGGGTTTTTTGAAACAAATTGAATGAAAATGGCCAAGTCACTCGAAATAAAGCAAGGTTGGTATGTAAGGGGTATCCTTAAGTAGAAGGTGTAGATTTTGAAGAGACTTTTGCTCATGTTTCTAGATTAGAAGCAATTCGAATATTTCTTGCATTTTTAGTATTCAAAAATTTCAAAGTTTATCAAGTGGCTGTTAAATCAGCGTTTTAAATGGCAATCTAGAAGAGGTAGTTTACATAAAATAGCTAGAAGGATTCCTCTTATCAGAAAACAAGGATTATGTGTGTAAGTTGAAGAAGGCTTTGTACAGATTGAAACAAGCTCCTAGAGCATGGTATGTTAAGCTTGATAAATACCTACAAGACCAAGGATTCAAGAGAGGATATGCTGATAGTAATCTTTACATCAAAATTGAAGGAGACCACCAGTTAATTATTGTGGTGTATGTAGATGATATAATCTTTAGAAGAGACAATGAGGAAATGTCTAAGATATTTGTCGAAGATATGCAAAAGGAATTTGAGATGTCCATGTTAGGTGAGTTGTCATTTTTCCTTGGTTTACAAATCTCTCAATCTAACAAAGAAATATTCATATGCCAAAGCAAGTATGTAAATGAGATGTTGAAGAAATTCCATATGGAGGAGTGTGCCCCTGTTAGCACACCTATGGCTATAGGTACGAAAGTTGAGCAAAGATGATGAATCTCTGAATACTGATCAAACTCTTTACAAATCAATGATTGGGAGTTTACTATATGTGACGACATCTAGGCCAGATATCATGGAAGCAGTAGGTATGGTTGCACGATTTCAAGCAGTGTCAAAAGAAACACATGTGCAAGCCGTAAAATGTATATTTAGATATTTAAAGAGAACCTTGGATTATGGGTTGTGGTACCCAAGAGGTAAAGAATTCACATTGGTAGCGTAAACGGATTCAGATTGGGCAGATTGTGTAGATGATAGAAAAAGTACAAGTGGAGAAGCATTTTTTCTTGGAGATAGCCTAGTATCATGGTTGAGTAAGAAGCATAATTCTGTATCTCTATCCACAAAAGAAGTAGAGTACATAGCGGCAGTGCTATGTTGTACACAAGTTCTATGGATGAAACAAACCTTGAAAGATATCAAAGTAGAGTATAATCATGCAATCTCCGTGTTATGTGATAGTACTAGTGCGATAAGTATTTCGAAGAATCTAGTTATGCATTCCAAAACTAAGCATATCCCTATACAGTATCATTTCTTCAGAGAACAGGGGGTAAAACAAGTAAAATTGGAATATGTTTCCACATCCGAACAGATGGCATATATTTTCATTAATCCACTTCCAAAGGAAACATTTGAGTACCTACGATAGAAGTTGGGAGTAATTGCTTTTGCTTCTTGCCACTGAAGGGAAGCATCAACTAAGGGGGAGCTAATTACTAGCTCTTGGATAGACCCTTTGCCATTGATGTCAAAGGGGGAGAAGTACAGAAAGAGGATGTCACAGAAAGGGGGAGTTACAACAAAAAAGGATTCAGACAGAAGAGAGTGCAACAAGGGGGAGCAGTTTCAGTATGTGGTTGCCATCAATGACAAAGGGGGAGATTGTTGGAATATTGTCATTAATGTCAAATGAAACTATTGCCGGAAGTGATCGGTATTGATTGCCAGAAGTGAACGAAAATGTCGATGGAAGTGAACGAAATTGTTATTGGAAATGAACGAAATTGTTGACGGAAGTGAATGGAAATGTCGACGAAAGTGAACGGAATTGTTGCTGGAAATGAATGAAAATGTCGACAGAAGTGAACAGAAATGTCGACGGAATTGTCAACCTTGGCTGACCTATTGGGAGGAGTTGTGACCGTTTGAAAGGACCTTTTCACTTGAAGAGTCACGACCTTAATTTGTGGCTTTCCATGGGTTATAAATAACTGCATAATGAATGACAAAAGTGTAGATTCGAAAGTGAAAGATATATAAAAGAAGAGCAAAATTTTTATAGGCAAATTTTTGTGAGTATATTAAAAAGAAAAAATCATCAAGTATAAGGAAGAGTATAGCAACAAAAACACTCAAGTGTAGATGGAATCTAAAGGAGATAAAGCAAGTGTTCTATCATCCATTGTTTTGACAACAAATTTGAGATGGAAGATTGATTTTTTCTGAGGTTGGTGCCTTTGTTTTGAAGAGATTGGTGTCTCTTGCTGAGTTGGTGCTCGGTGAAAGGGGTTGGTGCCTACAAAATTGTTTTTGGGGTTGGTGCTCCAGTAGGTTGGTGCCTACGAATATTTATATTAAGAGAATTTCTCTGTGGTTTTCTCCCGAAAGGGTTTTCACGCAAATCATTGTCTATTTGCATTGTGTGGTTTTGCATTGTATTCTTTGATTGCTTTGAATATATTAATTGTGGAGTAATTTGAGGTTTTGGATTTAAAATTAATAGTCGAAAGCGAAAAAATATCTTATATTGATTCACCCCCCTCTTAGTATAAGCTTGTGCTTAACAGTTGGTTTAGGATCCATGCGACACCATCAACAATTACTATGAGATACGATGATGACAGTGGCCCTCATTGATAGATGGGATCTAGCCATTAACACCTCCTTGTTGTTGATAGGAGAGATTACCATCCTCTTGGAGGATGTCCACATGATTACACAGATATGGATTCAAGGGCAACCTCTTTACCATATGGGGAGTGAGGAGAGGGATGAGCAGATGGAGTTGTTGTATGGTGAGTATCGGGTTCACACTAGGTTTCATTCAGGTGGTTTTTGTTATGGGCCACTATATCAAAGGGCTCCAGATGTGAGATGTTTGATGACGATGATGATGATGGCGGTGTCCTATTTTGCATTACCAGATTCAAGTAGTGGACGCTTTCCCTATCTTATAATGGGAGTATTGGTAGAGATGTTGCTTGGGAGGACTATGTTTGGGTGGGTTCCAGTCTTACTAGTTCAGATATACAAGGAGCTCTAGGCATTTAGAGCTCACATATCATATGGGATCAGTGTTGGATTTGTGCTCCATTGTTGGGCATACGAGCATATTTGGGTTCTAAGAACCTTGGAGCTGCCATGGGATGGCTATGCACAGGCAGATTACAGAGTCAATTTCCTAAGATGGAGGGGAGATTATGCTTTGATAGGTGCTAGAGGAGGTGTCAGAGATATTGACTAGTTTCAAGATGCATTGAAGGGTTTGGTTGTAGGTGATGTGGTTTGGAGACTATATGTGGGCTGGCTTAGGTGGGCCCTCTATGCTTATCATGTTCTATCTTTGCAGAGCTGGAGATGAATATACGGGTGGGGAAAGGGGGATACGGAGCTTATCCCCTTTGATCGAGTTCAGAGGTAGTTTTGTCTCGTATAAGGGATTCCTAGTCCATTCCCTAGATACAGGAGGGAGGATGCAAAGTTTTTGTTACCTGAGCCACAACTAGCAAATGTAGCTTTGGACAACGAGGAGTTACCTGTGAGAGCATGGATAGATGATACCAATTTTGTTGATGGCTATGTAGGATGGTACCAGACTTGATATGATGTTGCTGATTTTGGATGGAATGATGGGGGCCAATGTGCTATAGATGTGGATCCTACTAGAGGATAGGTGCAAGGTAGTGGTCATGATGGGTAGGTAGGGATAGTACTGGTAGCTGCATAGACCCAGATTATATGTTTATAGGGACAGGTGGACATATTGCTAGGTTAAATTGTCACTTTATAGGGTTAACTTGCCACATTGACATGAGAGAGAGATCAGGCAATGATCTCCCTTAGGTTAGTGACTCAGGGGAGAGATACATTGAGGTAGAGGGTAGGAGCTATGACAACACCAATAGGGGGACCACCTAATATGATCTTGATGACACGGTACTTAGCCACAATTGAGGAGTTGAGATACTATGAGGCTATAGTGTTGGTACCATGTCCATAAGAGCTGAGATATGGAGAGTACATGGCCAATTTGGTAGGTGGTCCACTTGTGGCTAATCTAAGATAGTGGGCCTCTATAATGAGTGGACATATATGCATCTTAGGGTGACTGACACCATATGGTAGTGCAAGTGGAGGAGCAGGAGGGGCTAGTGGTAGTGGTGCCATAGGGGCATGATATATGATATGATAGATGTACATGTTATCAATTTTTGATACCAACCTGCATGTCGATGATGCGATATGTGTATGAGAGAGAGATGATATACATTTATTACATGTATTATATATTTGTACACATTATGATGTTTATTTGACTCACGATGTGTGTGTGTGTGTGTGTGTGATATTTTTTTATTGCTCATGCTTAAGGTGTATGATCTGCATTTGTTGTTTATTGCTTATGATTTGATTTTTACATTGCTTATGGATTATGCTTATGCTATGGTTGTGCTTATGGTTATGGTTGTGCTTCTTGTTAATGTTTATGATAAAACACATGAGGTAGTTTAATTAACAACATTAGATAGGAGAATAAAGAATATAATCAAGAGACAAACATCATAATGAAAATATCAACTAGTCATGATAAGATAAGCAGAGAGCATGGTACTTCTTCCTTGACAAGGACTAAAACAAAACCAAATTTGGATTGGCTTAATGAACATAAGTCCTTCAAACATTTTGCATAAGTGTTTGTTATTTGGTTAAAAAGTGCCTTGGCCACATAATGTTAAGTAAGCTAAAAAATTCCTTACTTATAGGGGAGATGGGTGAAAAATGGATCCTTCTTGTGAGACTAGCATGCCTCTTCTATAGGTGTCGAAAGAGTCGGTATAAACAAGTCTATGCCAAGCTAGAGTGTATACTGATCAATACAAGAAGTCTACTTGTGAAAGCTGATTGCAGCTTCCTCCTTATTATGCTTTTTGAAAGCCAATTGTGGCTTTCGAGGTTAGTTTTCTTTTGTTTTGATTGTGATAAGGGGTCTTTTGCTTTATTGATGTATATGGGAAGTTGATCGATGCAGGAAGCTTCCAAGAAATTGTGATGCTTTAGACAAATGATTTACTCAACCATCCTTCAAGGGAGTGGTCTAAATTTATATGCTTTGTTTCATGCTCTTGGTAGTTGTACTTCGAGGGAGCATTCGATCTTATTTTGTTTCAACAACTGTCCTTCTAGGGAGTAGTTTGCGAATGCTAGGAGTGACCCATGATTGCTAATGATTGGGATGGTATATTTTTGATTTCATTGATTTTGCTTAACATATATGTGCTTAGGCTGGCTTAATAGTTCACCTTTATGGAGGAAAAACCAAGGGCACAAGAAGGTCGGTTAGACGTAAAGAGGCTTAGGTGACAATGATCATAGGGATCCATCCTGAAAAGGGGTGGAAAGTGCCATGAGAACCATGCCATGGGTAGAGCCGTGGTATCTATTGTTCAAGATTAAGCTATGACTGTGATGGATAATAACATGATTCATTTTTAATCAATTGCCCCTAAAATAAGGAGATGAATGTGTGTGGATAACAAAATGATGAGCTTAAGTTAAATAAAAGGTGAACCTAATCCTTCTTAACAAAAGAATGGGAACAAATGTGAAGCAATGAGGGGCTCATGTTCTAGGTGGCCTTTGAGAGAAGATGATTGATAAGCTCTTGATCCATAATTGTGGGTTATAATATAAGGTCCAAACTAATTGAAAGCAAACTTGCCCTGCTTGTTTTTCTCCATATTAGTGACGTTGATTTTTATTTAAGATAAGGTTTCTGATATTACATTTCCACACTTTAAGGTGTTTGTTATAGGCACATTTAATATGTTCTTGGTAGACATGGAGGTGGGTGAGGGCTACTAGACGATGGTCATCGAGTAGCTCCAGCTATGCTAAATGATGCTGATGATAATCACTCTCAGAAATGAGATCTTGCAAAGATATGTGAGGAGATGGGATTTGGACTTCTAGAGGCAAGAAGACCTCTCATCCAAACACAAGAGAAAATGGGATAGCACTTGTAAGGGTTCTAATGCTAGTACGATATACCCACAAGGCGAAAGAGATGTGTAAATGCCAATCCAAACTTGATTCATTTACCATTTTAGTTAGCATTTTATTAAGGGTTTTGTTAGAGGCTTCTGCCTATCCATTCACTTAAGGGCGATAGGGTGAGAAGAAACTTAACTTAATATCGAATGTGGCACATAAACCTTGGACTTGCTTGTTCTTAAAGGATTTACCATTGTCGGTGATAATCTTATGAGGAACACCGAAGCAACAGATGATATGATGGTTGATAATGTCAATAATCTTCTTCATTTTGGTTGAGACTAGAGGAATAACCTCTACCCACTTGGTAAAATACTCGATCATGGTGATAATATAATGGTGTCGCTATGAGGAATGGGGATTAATTTTTCTAATAAGGTCTAGAACCCCTTATGAAAAGGGCCAAAAATTGGTAGAGACCAGAAGGATATGGTTAGGTGCGTGATGCAAATTAGCATGTTGTTGACACTAAACACACTTTTTCACATAATCACAACATCGTTGGTTAAGGGTAGGCTAGTAATAGTTGAGATGGAGGATGCGTTTAGCTACAACAAGGCCATTGAATTGATCCCCATGGATACCATCATGCATTTCCTTGATAGCATGAGAGGCTTCATGACTATGCAAGAAATGGAAGAGGAGGCCATCAAAGCAACATTTATAAAAGATTCCTCCCATAATGCTATAGCGTGAGGTACTCTGAATAAACGTTCTTCGAGCATTCTTAGAGAGGCTAAAAGGAACTATGCCATTGTTAAGGTAGTCGAAGGTTTGTTGATGCTAAAGGTCAGGTTAGGTCTCCTCCACATTAAAAATGGTGGGAGAATCTGGTTTGACATAGGAAAGTTGGGTAAGTCTATGGATAACAATAGACAACTTAGAGTCTGAGGGTGCAGATGGTATTTGAGAGGTAAGGGAAGCCATGGTGTCGACAAACTTGTTGGTAGATTATGGGGTTGACTGGATGTGGTAGTGCTCAAATGATGCTAAGAGTTAATTAACTAGTTGCTTTTACTATTGCAAGACATCATTCTTACACTGGTAAGAGGCATTGATTTGATTAACCACAAGTTGGGAGTCACCAAAGATATTGATCATTTTGATTTCTAGGACTAAGGTAATTTAAAGGCCTATCACTAGGGCTTCATACTCGGCCATGTTGTTGACACATTCAAAATCAAGTTTGAACGACAAAGGGGATAAGGATGATATCGGTTCCCCCATCATGTTGACATTTTGATCTATCAAAAAACATGGTGACTTGATGGGTAAAATCCGCTTGAGAGAGGGTCACGATGGACTCGTATGGAAACTCAAGGGGAAGCAATTGGTTATTCGTTAAAAGTGCCTCGACCAATTAACGGGCAATTACTTGCCCCTTAATTGACTTCTACTGGAGGAATTCAAGATAAAAATCTGCTAAGAGCATGAGCCACTTGGCCATACACCGATTTTGATATGGCTTGGAGTGCATGTTCTTGAGAGGGTCGGTGTTGGTTATGACATAGTTTTTATGGTTAAGAAGGTAGTGGCAAAGTTTGGTGGCTACAAAGACTAAATTCAAGCAAAACTTCTCGATATGGGTGTACCAAGTCTCATACTCTATAAGCATGCGACTAATGTAATATATGGCTTGCTCTCTATGTTGTTCATTATGATGAGCCAACATTGCCCCTAGGAAATGGTCAGTGGCAGAGATATAAAGGTAGAAAGGTTGATTGTCCTTGGGAGGAGTGAGGACAGGGGTGACAAAAGGTACTCTTTAAGTGAATCAAAGGCCTTTTGACAATCACTATTCCACTTGAAAGAGACATTCTTCTTCAGAAGGTGGTGGAAAGGTTGGCACCGGTCCGAAATTTGAGAAATGAAATGACCAATGGACTAATGCTTTCCTTGCAATCTACGGAGTTGCTTGAGGTTGGTTGGAGGAAGCATGTTTATGATTGCTTTGATTTTAATGAGATTGCCTTCAATTCTCCAAACGGAGACAATGACGCCAAGAAGCTTTCTTGACAAGATCCCAAAAATGCACTTTTTCAGGTGAAGACGGACATGATAGTGGATAAGCCGCTCAAAGATGATTTTGAGGATGGCTAAGTGATCCTTTCAGAGGTTTGATTTTATGAGAAGATCATCCACATAGTCGTCTATAATTTTTTGGATAAGATCATGGAAGACATAGGTCATGGCACATTGGTAGGTTGCACCAACATTTTTTAACCCGAAAGGCATGACTCTATAGCAGAAGATCCCCTATGGGGTGGTAAAAGCAGTTTTATGCTAATCTTCAGGGGTGATTAATATTTGATTGTAACCTAAAAATCTATCCATGAGAGATAACATCTCATATTTCGCTGTAAGATCAACAAGCTAGTCAATGCTGGGTAGAGGAAAGTCATCCTTGGGGAAGGTGAGGTTGAGGTCACAAAAGTCCACACAAATGCATAGTCCCCTTGTGGATTTAGTGATAGGTACGACATTCAAAATCCATTATGGGTAGTCAATAGGTTGAATGAAGTTGACAGATAAAAGATGGTAAAGTTATTCGTTGACAAGATGGGCTATGTGAGGATGAAAGCATTGCAGCTTTTGCTTGAGAGGCTCGACATCACGATGAGTGACTATGTTATGGGTAGCAATGTCAGGGTCAATTTTGGGCATATCTTTATAAGACCAAGCAAAGGCTATGCTACAGTCTTGAAAGAAAGAGGGGAGGTATTAAAGTTCCTTAACATTCAACAATTGATCAAGTTTGACAATGTAGGGGTTGTCTGAAGTACCCAAGTTGATATCCCTGGTGAATTCGTTCAACATAGTCAAGACCTCGAGAGGAAGGGATTTGTGGATTGAGGAATCTAAGGCACGAAGGTAGGTGAGGATAGAATCATCATTTTGACACTAGACAGTGTTAATGGTAGGAGAGTCTTCTCCTATCATTTTAGGATGGATCAAAGGGACGGTTACGATTTCCCCCTCCTGATAAGTCAGGGGTCCTAGGCTGATCATGTTGATAAAAAAAATTAGGTGGGATGATGTCATCATCCTCACATGCAAGTGGGGGAGAGGTTGGTGAAGAAGGGATGTCTTCCTCAAAAATGGTGGTGGTAGGTGGTTTAGGTTGTTCCTTGTTGGGTAGGATGAAACCAAGACCATGCTTCTCATGTGGATTCCTGGTTTTGATGGTGGCCAATTCATGTGGGCCATGTTCATATCACCCAAGATCGAAGCCTTTCCAAGCACATCGATGAAGGTATGTCTTGGCAAAGTTTGGTTTGTCTAGATAAGAGAAATTGGTGGTGAATGGTCGAGGTGGAAGAGAGGTGGTAGAAGCACCGAGGGATTTGTTGAGTCCCCCATAGACAAGAAGAGTCTAACAGTGGAGAGGTCCACAGGGAACAATAGTTCCAACATTGGGGTCATATCCTGGTTGGTTGGTGAGTTGCCCATACTTGTGAGTAGGGAAAGTGTCAAGTGCTAAAAGGTGACACTCCCCCAGCGAAAGCCGATGGAACGTGGATTCCAAAGGGTTTGTGGTGGGGATTTGGTGTGAAGTTATAGAATAACTAGTTGATGCCTCATCAGTAGAAAGAGGTATGATATCTGCTTCAGTGGTTGAAGGTTGAGTTTTAGCTGTTGAGGGTGTGCTGGATGGGGGTATGAGGAGATCATTAGGGCGATAGGTCATGTTGTATGTTGAGAAAGGACTTGGGTCAGCCTCGATGGTGATGACATGGCCTTGATGCTCAAACTTAATGCAATAGTGGAGGGTAGATGAAACACAACCCATGGAGCGAATCCAAGGTCGTCCCAACAAGATGCTATATTGGAATTTACCTTCTACAACATAGAAAAGTTTGGGGAGCGTGTGAGGTCCTACACAAATATGGAGGATGATAGTTGCCAAGGTAGTGGCCATGGTATCATTGAAGGAGCAAAGGACGACCAAAGATTTGGACATGACATTATCCAAAAAGTTAAGTTGGTTGTAGGCATGAGAGGAGATGATGTTAATACTAGCTCCCCCATCAATCATGACCCGTTTGATGTAGATTTGGTTGATGTAGGTAGTGATAAAGAGATGATGATCTGGGTCCTTAGGATGGATGGAGGGTATTTTTGAATACCTGAAGGTAACAAGGTTAGAAATTTGAAGGGCTTTGACAAAGGTGGCTAGAGGTTAGGGGTCCTTGGGTTGGACCTCAATGGATTAAAAAACATTTATTAGTACTTGGCGATGATGGGGAGAAGTAAAGATCAAATCATACAAGCTCATCTTCATCAGGGTCTGATGAAGTTGCTTGAATATAACTCTCTTGATGGATTTTGAGGGGTTAGATTGGGAGGCACCTAAGATAGACACCTTGGGTTTGGTCAAAGATGGAGATAGTTGGTTGTAGGTGGGTTGGGGGTTTGAAGATGGATAGGTCCAAGGAATGGACACCTTAGGTTTCCCCTTATCCTTTTGCTTTGATTTAGTGACCACATTGATAGTATGGATGGAAGGAGAGTTTGAGTTAGTAGATTGGTTAGACTCATCTTCAATCTAAGGTGAGAGTGGAGTAGGTAAGTGTTGGGTAGGTATGGTTGATAGTTGGATTGGTATGGGTTTCATAGGAGGTTCATATGTTGATAGATCATCTTGGTCATAAATTCAATGGATAATGGTTTGGAGAGCCTTGCAGTTCTCTGTATCATGACCAGGTGTCCTATGGTAAGAACACACGTGGTGGTCATTGTACCATGTAGGATTTGAAGCTAGAGGGTCAAAGGGCTTGATGGGTGGTAAGGATAAACAAGAGGTTTGAAATAGCCTATGGAGAATTGTCTTATAGGATTCAGCTAAAGGTGGTAAAGTTGTAACGATATTTTCTTTGACAGTTGAGGTAAGAGGTTGTTTGGAGATAGGTTTGGTGGTAGCTATTTTGGGTAGGGTAGTGTGCTTGGTTCATGGATTCGATTTAGGCAAGGAGGTTGATGAGCTAGAGGTGGAAGATTGTAAGGTAGGTATCTTAGGTATTGTTAGCGTGGTGAAAAGAGGTGTGTCGAAGAGCAACTGTGAAGGTGTCGCCAAAAGAGGTAGTGAGGGTTTGGTAGAGGTAACTAGCTTCCTATTCAAGGTAGAGAGATGAGGCCCAAAAATGGAAGGAAAGTTTGATGGAGGCAGAGTTCGGGTCTTCTGGCCTTTGTGTGGCTTTACCTCTTTGGTTGCTTTGGTCTGACATTTAGCTGGTGGGCTTGCAGGGGTTAGGTCCACTTTGACAGATGTGTGACTAAGGATCGATGTAAGGAGGATACCAAGGTTCTTGAAAGATCTAGTTGGGATGATAAGAGAGGGTTTGGCTACTTGGGTCTTGGTTAGCTTAAGTGGTTGAGGGTTGGTTGATTTGGTGGAGGTTTTAGTTGGTTGGTTAGAGGGTTTGGTTGTTTGGGTAGATATGATAAGAGGTTGGTCAATGGAAGTGGTGGGTTGGTTTGACTGAGAAAGGGTTGGGGGTTCCAGTTGGGTAATATAAGGGAGGCCTAATTACTCCTAGAAGGTGGCTTGATCCGTGTTAGGATCAAAGATAAATTCCAATTTTTGCACTAGCCTAGAAAAGGTTTATAGGTTGGTTTGATTCCTTGAATGGTGGATCTAAAAGATAACCATTAGGTGGAGACATAGGGATGGTAGGCTCATCTTCTTCCTCAATCAAAGGATACAAGGTTGAGATAGGTGGCTCCTTCATGGGAGGAGTATGAAGGGAGGAGTAGACATGGGGGTTTCCTAATCGGGAATGATCTCTAAAGGGGGAGTGGTTCGCTTGGTAGCTAAAGGTAAAGGTGAGGCGGCGATGATTGGTTGTTCGGGTACATTAGCTAAAAGTGTGGCTGGTGGCTCTACTACCTTAATAAATGGAGGGAGAGAGGATGGTACTTCCTCAGTTTGGGTGTCTAAAGAAAGGGGAGGTGAGTTCACTATCTTGTTAAACGATGGAGAGTCGAAAGATTTGTTACTAGGTGGTTCATAAATGAGTGCATCAAGGACCATGTTAACAGTGTGGGTATCATGAGAGCACTCAACTGTGTTGCTTTAATTTTTGATGGGAGCATGGTTTGGAAAAGGTTGCCTAAAGATATCAAGGGGTTGATTTGCTGGTGCATTGGGGGTGTCCAACACAAGCTCCCCTTATCAATAAAGGATTGGACAATACTCTTGAAGGTGTTGCACCTACTAATGTCATGCCCTATCACGTGGTGGAAGGCACATAGATCATTCTCGTTGTACCAAATAGGTGCAAGATGAGAAGAGTCAAATTGTTGGGGTGGTTTGATAGGAGGGAGTTGGATGATGTTGGTCTTCAATAACTTCTCCAAGATGGAAACATAGGATTCTCTGAGTGGAGTGAATTAATTTTTGTTGTTTCGAGTTTGGTTCCTCGGGCTTTGCTTTGAGGAACTAGAAGAATTAGATTGGTTGACAGAAGGTGGAGGAGTGGCTTTAAGGACAACCACATTTGTAGTTCCCTTGATTTTGGTGTTGGTATTAGACCATTTTATAGGTTGAATTCTTTTTTTTGAGCTTTAGCTTTCCTTCATCGATGGCTCAGTTCTCTAACATATTCGGTATGGTAAAAGCTTCATCAAAGGTTTGGAAGCTTTGAACACAGTATAGAGGAAATATGTTTGCCAAATGCCAAGCAAAGAGCTCTATGAGTTCATGTTGAGGTAAGGAAAAGGAAAGTTGGCTAATAAGGTTCCTCTAATGAGCCACAAAATATGCAATGGATTCATCTTCAAATTGTCAAATAGAATAGAGGTCAGTGATAGACACTTTATTGGAGATATTGATCAAAAAATGGTCCAATAAGGTTTAAGCCAGTTTGGTGAAGGAGAAGATAGAATGATTGGATAAGACAATATACCAATCTAAGGTTGGGTTGGCTAGAGACATGGAGAAGGTGTAAATAAGAACGGCATCATCATAGATAATTAGATAACAAGCATGACTAAATGCCCTAAGGTGTTGTTGGCAATCCTCCTTACTTTGAAACTTAGAGAACTTGGGAAGTTCTCATTGGGGAGGATATGGCTTGATAGGTACGGATGGATGGATGGGCTCATTCTAGATTTGGTTATATGACAAGATGTGTGACTCTAAGGTGGTCATCTTATCCATAAGCATCTTCATTAAGTCTTCTTGGGGTTGTGCACTTGAAAGGTTATAAGATGCATATTGCTACGGTGGTTGGGAGACATTTTAATAGTGGGTAGAAGGTTGGAAGGCTGCCACATATGAGTAATTGGATGTCAATGGTTGGGTGGAGGATACATAAGGGTAGGTAGAGGTAGGTGGTTGGTAGTGGGTACATGCCCTTTTGGATTGGGGATGTAGCCAAAGGTTGGTCCAAGGGGTGCTTGTTGGATATGAACGGTAGTTGGGTTGGTGAACGATGGAAGGGTGGTGACCCTTGTGTAATTGATGACAAGGTAGAGGGTATGGACACCATAAGGCTTTGAAGCGGAGTGGTGGTTGATGGGTTGAAGGTAGCTAAAGGAAGGATGGTAGTGCTAGAGGTAGGCACTCTTATGGTGGAGTGGTTGTTAGGAGTAGAAGGTATAAGGGCAGTGGTAGTTTGGGTTGGTTGGTTCTCTATGGTAGTTTCGAAGGGGTTGTTGGTTGATGAGGAAGCTTGGGTAGTTAACATTTGGGTAGTAACCATGGTGATAGAGGTACCCCCTATGAGATGGAGAGGCATGCCATAAGGTGGATCTATGAATGGTGCTAAAGTCGGGATACGATAATACGTGGTTGTAAGGTAATGTTGTAAGGCTACAAGATTGTTCTTTAGGAAAGCAAAAAAATCTGCATCTCCTTGAGGAACCTAACGAGGGAAGGTAGGACTTCTCGATGGGTGAGGAGAGTTTGCTGGTTTGGAAATGTAGTCAATGGATGAAGATGAGAAGAGGTAGGTTGCCTTGGTGATGGGTTTTGATCTGTAAGGTCTCTTCACTATTGGTGAGTGAGAACCATACGAGATAAGAGTGATATAAAACACAAATAACGTCACTACTCAAACAAAGAGAAGACAAAAAAAAGATTAAAGAAATCAAATCACATTGTAAAAGATGCATTAAATCCTAGGGTTTTAATTAATCTCACTTTTGACTTATGCCTTAAGAAAATGTGTGACTGAAATTGGTTTGTAGAGTGGGTACTAAAAATGAAGTCTAAGGTTGGTTTCAAGTTGTGTTTAGACACTCAAAGAATCTGTATTGGAATCGATACATGGCTTGGTATTGGGGCCTACCCCCTCACTTCACACACCATAGCGATAAATGTGTTGGGTGCTTATAAAAAATATATTGATACCTAGAGATTATACTCAACCAAAGCACTGAGTTGGTCCTCCCCTTGTTAATGACCTCCAAGTAGAATCTCCAGAAAAGGATAAGGTTGCTGCTAGGTGATTAAATCCTACTTGAGCCTTATCTCAAGTTTGTGTGATGTTTAATTGGTGAAAGTGGTTTGGTTTAGGTGTGTGCAACAAAGAGAGAAGCTATGCTAAATTACTTTGCCTTTTAAGTTAAGCTATGTGAACTAAAATTTCAAGAAATTGATGTATGCATTTAGTTTTAAGCATTAAAAAAATATTGATTTCGTTAATGGGCATAGAATAGAAATAGAGTGTAAGCAAACAAAAACTCAAGTAAAGACACAAGGGTCCCATCGGGCATGCCAGATTGTTTCAATGAATTTCTTGCTTTTTATTAGAAAAGAGAAAAGGAGAAACTAAGCATGGGTATGGTTGAAAATTATGTTTGATGGTGCACACATTGAATCACAAGATTGTGAAGAGCTCCTCTTTGGCTTGAGAGGATGACCTACAGATAAGGAGGCACTAAAGCAAACTTGTTTATTAAACAAATAGTTGTGTAGATTGCCTAGCGATAGCTAGCTCTCGAAAGCAAAAGCTTCTTCGAGGGCTATCAATTTACACGTTATTAAACAATTAAGTTTATAAATAGAAAAGAAAGGTTCTTCCATCAATAATCAAAAGATACTAAAATTGAATACAAAAATGTTTGCTTAAAAAAATAGACTAGGAATGATTTAATTAGTGATAAATTAATTAATACTAGTGCTAGGGGGTTGGGATCTACTTCAAAAAATCTGAAAAGGGTTTGTGAATATGCATGAACACAGAATATTAGGTTTGATTGGGTGTTGGTAGGTGAAATTAGCTTGCTAATTTTTACTTCCATAGTGATTGTGGTGGTTGGGATGATCGTCAATGATTAAGGTGACCGTCGGTAGTCGATTTAATGATCGATGGCTGGAGAGATCGTCGATAGTTGAGGCAATTGTTTGTCAATGGTCACTGTGTCTCGATCTGGTTTAGTAAAAAGCTGGTTGATGAAATCCAAAAGATGGATTCTGAGAGGTGGGTAAGACCTGGGTTGATTGCAAAATGGCAATAAAGTAAATGAATTCTAGGAAACAAGTACTTGTCTTACCAGAAGTTGATTATGTGGATGGTTGAGGCAGTTGACTAGTTGGTGAAATCTAGCTCAATTCCGATAGAGTAACGGTGCTTGAGAGCTTGGTGGAGAGGCGGTGGCAAATTAGCTCTCTGATATGATTGCTAGATTGCTAATAGTGATTGACCTAAAAAAAGTAACTCCTGTATGCACAAACTCTTGATCACAATTGCAGATAAATTTTAGCTCTTTGCTCCTCTCTTAGAGGCAAGATGAGAGTTGCAACATCACGTGAACCGGGCCTTCCAAATTTAACTCATCCATGCAATGACTCGCAACTGGAATTAGATGGGATATTTTTGGAATAAAAAGGCAGGTGACTTGCATGTTAGCTATTAAGGAGGTGCATCCTGACCATCGACGGTCACCCTGACCATCTATAGTCGAGTGCCAAAGGGTAAAAAGAGCTAAAAGGCTTGGTTGAGCCAGTTGAGCCAAAACTAACTGTGGGTTAGCTCCATCAAGGGTCAAAGTGTTAAATGGTGGAGTCCTAAAGCACTCTAGGGGGTATTTTGACATTCAAAATCATAGTGTGTGGATTTACGGTGTCTACACCCAATATGAGCTATGTCCACCAAAAAATACCCAGTTCTTCTCTTTATTAAGTTCAACAAAGTAAAGGGATAAAACCTACAATACATCCAATGCAATCTCTTCTTCATTCACATACAATGTGCCACTGTAATTACAATTCTCTCATATCAAAAGGAGGGTTTCTTATAAGGCAAAAATGCACAAACGTATATATCTTTAGATCTGTGACCTAATAGTGAATAGTCCATATTTACTATGAAATTACAATATTTTACAGTGTTATATCAAAATTTTATCATAACAACAATATCTAAACCAACATCCCAAAACACCATGATGTTATAACATGAAATTGTTTATAATGTTTGCTATATAAACTAGTCTCAATGTCTTCAACTATCCTTTAAAAAGATGTATTAAGTCATACAAAATACTAAATTGTTAAGCAATAACATCTCTCAAACACAACAATCATAACAATCATAGAGCAATTATCATATGAATCTAACTGTAGGCTTTAGGATAATGAAATCATTCATTTAAATATATAAACTGAAATATGATCACTGTAAAAGTACTTAAGCACTCAAAACCATACAAACTAGCTAAATCATACAAGATCAAACAAGTTATTCTATTGTGGTGTGTCTGTTTGATTATTAATTATTCCTCTGTTATCCCCCATCATTCCATCTATGTCATCCTCTTTGATGCTATCCCTCCATAATCTAAGGGTAGAATCAATCCTAGATCCACCTCGCGATAAGTAGGTAGTTAGTTTGAATTATCATATATCAAAAACTATTGATACATATCTAACAAATATACATCCATAATGTACAAAAATAAGAAAGTACAACTATCACATCATGTAAAGTAATCAAGGTATCACTATCCCATAATTAGTATATGTTATAAAGCTCAAATCAAATGAATAATAATCAAATAATAACCATAATAATCTACAGGTTCAAATATTATAATACTTAAGGTGAAATTGAGATGTAACATCGTTCTCCTCTAAAATTGGTCATCACCCTGATGACACTAATTTAAACAATAGTTTTGAATAACAAAAAGAGTTTAACAGAATAAAAACATAGTATCAAGTATTAAATCATGCAAACAAATATGAAAATAGCTTGTAGAATTCATCATAGTCCTCCAAGCAGTACTATTTTTAGAGTATTAGTCCCAAAAGACTTAGCATTGTGACACTTCTTTATTACACAAATAAAGTTTATGAGTGTCAATTACTCTAATTGGTTCTACAATAACCACCTTGAGATCTAGAACCTGTAAAGCATTCTAATCCAAAATATGTGAAGGATCAGCGATACAGTTTTTTAGATAATATATATAATAAATTAAATTGAGCTAGGGCTAGTGGCAATGCAAGACTCTATGCTACAATATTGACCACTTTTAACACCTCGAAGGGTCCCACATATCTTGGTGACAGTTTCGTTGACTTGTCAAATTTAATCGAGCTCTTATGCGGCTTAACCCATAAGAATACTTCATAACCCACATAAAATTGCCTATCTAACCTCTTTAGATCAACATAATTCTTCTATCTATCATTGGCCTCAACCAATCTCCACTTGATTAATCTGACTTGATCTTTCATTTCAAAAAGCATCTTAGGTCCAAAGACTACCCTATCTTTTAACTTGTCCAAACTGATTGGTGTCTGCTTCTTTCGTACAGTGCTTCAAATGGTGCCATCTTCAAAATTGATTGGTATGAATTGTTGTATGTAAACTCAAGCAATGGAGGATAATTTTCTCATTTGTATTGATGATCCATTTACTACATACGAAGAAGATCCTCTAAAACCTGATTAACTCGCTCAATCTGACCATCGATCTTTGTGTGATATGCAGTGCTAATATTTAATTACATACCCAAAGCTGAGTTTAGAGTTACCCAAAATCTAGAAGTCATTTTTAGATCACGATCTGAAGTGATCTTCTCTAAGAATCCATGTAATGTATACACTTTTTTTCGAACATCTTCGCAAGGGTGGGTGCATCACTATCAAATTGCATGGTATAAAATGAGCCACTTTGGTTATTTTGTCAACAACTACCAATATCATATTGTGCCTACTCTGTGACATTGGTAAACCTTGGATAAAGTCCATGTTGATCACTTACCACTTCCACTCTGGTATATTATGTGGATATAACAATTCAACTCAGTACATATGCTCAACTTTCACTCGCTGACATTTCAAACATCGTGATACAAAGTCTGCCACATCTTTCTTGATTCCCTTCCAGAAATATAGAGGTCTAAGCTCTATCACGAGCTTGGTTATTTCATGATGTCTTGAATATGGGGCATTATACAATTCCTTTAGCACTCTGCTCCACAAATTCTCTCGATATGGAACATTCATCCTTCCATTATAATGCAAAAGACTATTACTTTCTATAAAGGATTCTGAGAATTCTTAGACAATGTTTTTCTAATCTGATCATAGTATTCATCACCTGATGAGAACTCAATTACACATTCCTTAAAAGTGCTCCAAATAGCAGCTATGGATGCTATGTACCTTTTGCAACTCATGCATCATTTATTTTGTTCTCTTTACCTTTTATGTAACTGATATCAAAGTCATAGTCAGAAAGATACTCTAACCAATGTCTTTGACGAGCAGTCAAATTTGGTTGGGAGAAAATGTATTTGAGTTCCAAGTTATCAGTCTTGAGCTCAAACGGTTTTCCTAACAAATAATGTCTCCAAACTTGCAAAGTATAAATAATTGCTATAAACTCAAGATCATGAGGGGCATAATTCACCTCATAAGTTTTCATCTTGCTTGATCAAAAGGCATCACTACACCATCCTACATAAGGGCTCCTCCTAATCTGTCTCCACCATCATAATAATAAGATCAAGCTCCACCATCCAACATTCAATTCAACAAATGAAAGGAAAAATCTATAATACAACCCTTGCAATATCCTCTTCACTCACACACAATATGCCATCATGATTACAATACCCTCATATCAAAAGAGGGTTACATATTAGGGCAAAAATGCACAAACATAATTTATACTGATAGATCTGTGACCTAATAGTGAACGGTCTAAATTTACCATAAAATTACAGTATTTTACAATGCATTTTTAACAATCCAAATATGGTCACCACCTTCTGGACCCCATGGTGACTTTAGTGTGGGAGGGCGGGAGAGAAAGGAGGAGAGGGCATTGCCCCCCCACACCCCCTTTGTCGGGAACTGGGCATTATAATAAGACCAGGCTTTACCATCCAACAAAGAACATGATATGCAATAGGAGACACATGTTATGATTTTGTCATATAGATTTGTACGTTTAAAAACATGACACAATAAAATAAGTTATAAAAGTTTATTGATAAAATTAAATTTTATTATCCATAATGAAGGAATTAATGCACCTCTGGGAAAATAATGCTAATAAATCTTATGACCAATGGCCAGGGTTGGGAAAATATAAATATAAAATGAAACGTTAGGAATAAACAAGTAAAAAGCCACTTTTTTCAAGCAAACATGGATTGTTTTTTCTAGAAATAATAAACCTTGGGCTTGATATCAAGGGAAAAGGAGAGAAAGACTTTTGGATCTAAAATCATGCAATGGGATAAACCTTATAATAACTATATAAATTCATATTTGACCCAATTTGAAACATGATATAACTTTATGGGGGAATGAAAAAAATGGGTTTTTATGGAACCCAAAAGGAGCGTAGAAGACAATTAACCCCAAGATAATTTAGATCTATCCTAAAATTGAGTAATATCTAACCCTAGAAAGGGTGTGAGAGGAAACAGTTTCGCCAAAATGTAATACAAATATATATAACAATTAGATTGCAACATGAGTACCCAATTACTTCTAACCAGGCTAAATAAATTATGAAAAACATGTGAGCCTAACTAGTTAATTCCAAAAATAGAGGGTTATAAATGCAAGGTTTTAAAACATGTATATTAAATAATGTGAGTTCTAGTGACAATCATCATGATATAAAAATGGAAACACATACACCTAGAAGTGATGGTGACCTCTCTAAATTTTTTGATATGTACAAAAATGGATGCCAAAAGCATTATTCACATGCTTGACAACATTCAAAGCATTAATGACCCTCATAGCAAGTGACATACATGCCAAAACTAATTTAAAAATTGTGCTTACTTTGTCTTGATCTCCAATAAATTTGCTTGCTTTTTTGTATTGCAATTGATCACTTGCAACACAAGTTTCTTCTCCTTGCCCTAGATTGGCAAAAATACCTAAAACTCAAGGAAATCAATATGTGTTTAGAGGCTCTATATTAATGTTAGATGGATTTAAATCATCATTTATGCATCACACCCTTACATAATAACAATATTGAAATAATTAAATTTCTTAATTTTAATAATTCTAGTAACACACAAAACCTTAGTGTTGTGTGGTGTGTGTCCTTCCTCAATGGTTACTCTAACATTAAATTTGTGTGAAATAAAGGTAAATGCTCTAATGATTTATTGATCTCTCTAGAATGTTGGTGATTGCTAAAACATTCTCTAAGCAAATCCTTAATACACTTATTCATAAATGACATACAATGCATGAGTATCTTTAAATATTGAATTCAAATTAAGACCCTATTGGCACACAAACCAATGACAAAAGAAAGAAAATTGAAAAAGGTGGGATGAAGCAAGTGCTATAAGGGAAACACAAAATAATCTAGGAGCATCATTAACACTCTTTGTGGTCCCATGAGCATTATTAACACACTTGGTGGGCCCATGATTGTAATTAACACTCTTATCATAGAGTTTGGGGCTAAAGGAAAAATAGAAGAGGGAGGAGGAGATAGTTGGACAGGGTTGAGGACCATCACAAGTAAAAAATTTAGCGAATAACATTTAATTTGAATAAAAAATCAATATGTACAAAAAACATGCTAAAATCATGCATTTTAATGACTAATAAATGCCTCGGGACCATTTTTAGGCGTCAACAATTCTCTCCCACGTATTCAAGTTATTCATTATATTTTATTTATTTATGTTTTGAGTGATTATTCCTTGTAGGTGTCATTTGACACCACCACATATTTGTGTTATATTTTATGATTATGGAGTTTATTGGTTGATCGATTGTGGAATTGTGTCATGAATTTGACATGGTACTAGAGCATATGGTATAGGAGTTGGAAGAGATTCCAATATAATATGCAAGTAGTTCAAGGGACTAATTGAAGATAATTGCGCTAAAGGTTGTCATATGGTTATTTTGGAGATTTTTTTTTCTAGAAAAAAATATTGAACTTATGGATGATTGGTGTCTTCACACAGGTGTCTAATTGAGGCGAATTTATATATTTTTTTTTCCAATTTTTTTTATTGAACTTATGGATGATTGGTGTCTTCACACATGTGTCTAATTGAGGCAAGTTTGGAGGCATTAAAAAGTATGCTTCAAGATATTTCAATCAAGGTGAAAGAATCAAATTTTTGGGCATTAATAAAGGAGCAATTGAAAAAGGAAGATAAGCCAATAGTTTTTCCCAGGAGTTGAATATCCATATGTAGGGTTTATGACAAGATCTTGAAAGAAGCTCTTGGATTTTTAAATCATGAACTTTGGAAAATCCATATAGTAGTTATATGTATGTATGCAAAAATTGTTAGGGGTTGTCTAACAATTTCAAGAAAATATTTGATTACCTAATTTAAAGGTCATATGCATTTTTTAAGACAATTTAAGATTTCTCTATCCTCAATAAACCACCAAATAAAGTATTTTCACCATTGTTTCAATATTTTTTGGAACTGTTCCAAATTAACATAGTATATTGTAAGTATAAGAAAATATGATTAGTTTATTATGTGTTGAGGGGTCTTAATATACTGAGAATTTAGGGGCTTTGAAGGATTTCAATTTTTTGGAATTTTCATGTTAGTTTGTTAAACATTTTATTTTTTGGGTAAAATTGTTGGGAACATTTTTCAAAGGCTTTTGGATGAATTATGAATATTTTAAAATATCTTCATGTAGGGCAATCTCATGAAGTAATAATTCCTTTGGGTTCGAATTATAGAGAATGAATCAAACTCTAAGGACTGGATTCATTATGGGATCCTTGTGGATGATTGTTAATGAAATATATTGTGTTCCATTAAAAAAAATGAATATAGTTGATTATAAGAATCTCATGACATTAACGTGTGGACAAATTATTGTTTATATAGGCATTTGTCTTCACGACATTTATTATTTTAAGTACCTTACAAAAATATGAGAGAAACTCAAGGAATTTCTTGAGAAAGGAGTTTTATTTTCCAATGGAGTTGATAGTGGGTATATCAAGTAGAATGAGCATTTGAGGACATTCAATCAAAGTATTTGCATGAGATTCTTAAACTATATTTGTATAATATTAATTTTGATGATGACGATGCTTTAACTTATACTAACTTTAATGTTTTGGAATACCTTTGCTTCTACTTTGATTGATGTTGTGAATGTTTCTAATCTACTAATCTTAATGTTATTGATACTTCTACTTGTACTCAATATTTTTTGATTTATGTTATTAATAAATATGCTTATGTTGATGTTACTGATGTTGATTGTGTTGATGCTAATGATGTTGATCTTGTCAATACTATTAATTGGTGTACTTATCCCAAGAGTAGGGCACTTGAGAAGCACACAAAAGGAATTTGTGAAAAGTTTCATATCAAAAAATGGGTATATGGGTGCGACAAAATTAGAAATAATGGCTAAGGTAGTGATATTCCTCGAGGTGTGTTTCACATGAAGTAGAAAATGAATTGCTTATTTCGAGTATTCTCATTATGAAAAACTTGTGTGGAGTCTATTCGGAAAAAACAAACAAAGTATTTGAAGGTCTCTCGTGAAAGTGGCAAGGAGGGGAAATATAAGAAAACATATTACTGTTGTGGCAAAACATGTTTGTAAGTAATTGTTTCAAAAATAAAACTGCTGAGAAGAAGAAATAGTTTAGGTGTTTTGCTTCATTCATGGAGAGGGGTTGGTGTGGGACCCAATCATCATCATCATTTTGAGGGAATATAATGAATTCTTAGCTTTAATTCAAGACATATGGAGCATGTACATGTTCTTGGAGATATGATGACTAGAATGGAGTTTTATGATAGTTGCATCCACATAGGAAAACGTGATAGCCTAATTTTCCATTGGTGGAGAGAAATCATGAGGAGAGTATATGTAGAGCCATTTGGATTTTAACATTAATTCTTCCTTGTATGTTTTGATACATGTCCATAGAGGTGATGTGAGGCCACAATATGGTTGGAAGAGCTTGTTTTGCATATATGAGTATGAATTATGGGTTGACTATTGTCTAGAAAATGACGGGTTTGCATTAGGGTTGTAATTTAAGTAGAGACTTTGGTTGTTGCTTGTTAATTACATACTTCCCCTCTCATATTGATTGAGACAAATCTTGTTGGGGTCACTTTTTAAAACATATTCAAAACACATGCATTCATAGGCTTTGAAATCCTACCGTCTTCCCCCCAACCCATATTTTTAGAATTTATCACCCCATCCTCCTATTTTGGGACCCCTTTTTACATCAATTGTTCTCTATTTTTACTAATGTCTTGGCAAAATTGTAAATAAAAATTGTTCCTTGTATGCACTCACTTGACATTACCATATCTTAAGTGTGACCCTACCCCTAGATGGGAATTTTGGTTGTAGTGTTGGAGATGGTGATGTTACAGATGGGGGATTTCAGATATCAGCATTGATGGGCTCTCTATTACATTTGATGGATTAGTGGCCTTTTTTATATGGACCCTTGTATTGAGACAAAATTATTATATTGATTTGATATTTGCTTAAGAGGCTGCTTGAGATCATTTATTCAAAGATTTTTATTTTTTCAAATAATACTTGTGGTTTAGGGCATCTTGGGACCTTGTAGATTGTAGGTGAACACATTTACTTGTCAATTCAATAACGTATATTTTGACTTGGGTTTGCATAATATACGTAACATTAGATTGTTTTGATTAAATGAGAGGTATAATGACTAATATAGTGTTGTGTTTAGGAAATGACATCCTAACTTTGAAATTAAATACTAATTTGAAATAAAGCAAAGTTTGCAATAAATGTAAACCACTCTTTATTGAAAATAATACTTGAAAAGGAAAAAAGTTTTAGTTTCAAAAACCTCCCACACAAAACATAATTCGAACATGCATAAACAAAATTCAATTACTTTCTTAAGTTAAAAAATAAATCAAAGATTAAGCTAAGAATGAAACTAACATTCACACTGATAATCAAACTATAAAAATAATGATAAAATATAAACGATCACAAACACAAATGATCTAAACTAATAGATGGGATATGCACAAGTCCTCATGAGAGGCTATCCCCCTTCAATGTTGGATTGAAGCTGGAATCCCTTGCTTGAACTACAACAAATTACTCCAAATCATTTGTTATTCAATGATAGAAGCAATTTGTAGTAATAAAATAATTGTTGCAAGGTCGATTACATTGAACCAGTTATCGACTATTCTAATTACTAAATTATGATCTTGACTTCTTACTAACCTATAGTCTGTGGTTTCTATAGTAAATAGAGAAGGCAAATGATGAGGTCACAAATTGTTCCTTTTATAACCTCATCCATACCCAATTATATATCTTTTTCCATATGAATCCGTAGAACTATCCAAGACTTATGTAAATGAATGAATGATTATATGTGTTCATTAATATATACATGTATTATGAATTAATTATGCTTTTTCTTTGATTAGATTATACTTGGGCAACTTTATTTAACAAACATTTGAAATGTAAAATTAGACTACATGAATCTTGCTTGGTCACAACACTTATAGAGAAGACCGTAGCAAAAGGGGCTTCCAACCTGTAGCAACTGCAGGGTTCCACGTATAGGTTGCCCATAGTAACTACCAAGCTGTAGGGTTTTCACCTACAGGTTGCCCATAACAACTACAATTTTTGACCTATAGGTTGTTTGTATCAACTGCAAGCTTTCACCTATAAGAGCCGGCAACAACTACATAAATCAAACCATTGCTGTGATAATAAATAATTATTTTTTTAATGACACATCTAGTTGTCTTAGAAGCGAAGTAAATGATTGAAGAGGATCCTCCATAACAGCTGTACGGACCACTCACATGAAGTGAAACTTGGACGTGCTACCAAAGGATGAATAAGACAAGGACAATAAAAAGGAGAAAACAAGCAAAACAATAAAGCAACATATATTGTCGTTTACTCAGTCAGGCCTAAAAACAAGTTACTTTACGTTACTAACCACCTAAAGGTTGACTGGGTTAGTTGTAAAGTATTTGTACGTTTTCTAGTTTAGTGTTTTTGGTTAAAGCTAATAAACCACTTTATGTATTTAATGGCAGAACCTAGATTAGATTGGTAATGATGGAATTGTAGACAATAATTACATTCTAAATTTTGAATATTGTAATCTACTGTAAAAATCTTTAATTGCTATAGATTTGAGTAATGAAAACGTTGATTCTGTAAAAAGATTTTATAAGTCTCTCGGAGAAGGATTAGAACTTAGTTTTGAATGAGGAGGGCCCCCTCGGAAGGAGTTGTAGTGAAGATATTGACCCTTCTTAGATTAAAGTGTGTTGTGTGAATTGATTTCATTACTAGTTTGATTATATAAAGTGTGATGCATGTGTGACTCATAAGTATAAAGTTTTTTTGCATTCTATTATAATAATTTCCCTGTATATCTATATTGTGAAATCAGTATAATTTCATTGTACTACAACCAACAATTAAGTTAGCCTATGAATCAATAATGCATATATAGTGCCGACATCCTTGAAAAGCATACATACCTTAGGTTAACAATTAATGTGAAGCAGATTTAAGAATCTGTTATTAACTATGTATTAAGTTTGACCGAAAACAAAGTTAATTTTCACTGTAGTACTCCAACAACTAGTGGTTTCAAAAATAACTTGTAACAAAACTTAAAACAAAAACGCTACAAGAGGAATGAAACTATTAGAACCACCTTAAGGAGGTAATATTCTAAATAATGGTCCAATGGGAATGAAGGGGATATGACAAACACTGCAATTATTTTCCACTGAGCAATTTTTTTTTGTTTTTCAGTGATATACAACAATTGATCTCTTAATCCATATTAGGCATGTCTTAGACATAACCTGTACCGGTATTCTTAATTGTATGCATCAAGTGAATAAATGACTATAGTTGTGTATACGTATTGAAACAAATAGTGGTTATGAGCTATTAGTTAACTCATAGTGAACTTTGGCATAAATAACAAGTGACCACAAGTAACTTTACCTCAATGGCTATGGATATAGAATGTTTCTCAAAGAGTTAAGAAGATAATTAATCTAGCATTAATTCGTAATTAATTAGTATTATGAAATCATTATAACTAAGAATTGCAATAGGATATCTAGACATCAAAAACTTTAAACCATATATATTAGTTAATATGAACTTATATATTGGTTAATATGAGAATAACATGGTTTAATAGGTTATGATGAGTCCATGAAGTAGCGAGATAATAGGGGGCTAAATTTAACTAGACAGAAAGATGAGAGTCATTTCTAGGCCTTGTGATAGACCGAGAATATGATCATAATGTTTTGGATTGGTGACTATTTTTTAGGTTACAAGGCTCAGACCATTACATGGCAAGTCCTATGGATATAATTTATTGACTTGTTTCATGTTTTGTGCACACATTTTAACATGTTGTAAATTTTTGGATCTTGTACATAAGGATGGTAGGTTGGAGGGATTGACTTGTTTGAATGTGTTGGAAACTTCAATATTTAGCCATCCTCAAGATATGGAAATATTATTGAGGTTACTCATTGAGGGATGATGTTTAAGGTGGATGAGACTATGTCAAGTGATGGTTCCTTTGTTTTGACTATACCATATTTTTCTCTCATATTAAGATTAGAGTTTACTTTTATTATTTGATGATGACGGGACATGCATGCCTTTTTTACAGAGAGTGAAGGTATGCTTCTAGTTTGATCTGGTCCTAGTATACAATCATGTATGGAACAACTATATTATCCATCTTTGATGTAGAGCATAGAGGAATGTTGATTGAAACATTGTGTGTGGTTTGATTTAGCAAGTTCAATTGTATTTTCAGATTGCTCATTCCTTATTGTGGTGAATATTTATCCATATTATGGAATTTTCTTGGGATTTCATATCTCCACTTCTATTGGAAGTTTGGATTGTTAATTCCACCTTCCTTTGATCGTCCGTGTTTTGTTTTAGGGGTATGTTAGAGGGTAAATCTCATCTTGTTAACTCTCTTTAGTTTATCGATGATTGCATGACATACTATTAAGTTATGTGTAGGTCAATATGTAACTTGAAATTTTAATGTATTAGGGTTACTGCATTATTTTGAGTCGGTGTACCCTCATTTCACACAATGATAGGTATAATAATAAATAAAGGCCTTCTTTCCCACCTATTTGATAAATTCTTTGAATTTAATTTATTTACATTAAAATGATTATTATTTTTTAGGTGTCATTCGATATTGCCACATATCGTTGTTTTTTTGTAAAATTTAGTATTTGATCGATTATGGACATGTTTCACTAATATGAGTAATTTTTTATGTCAAATATTAAAAATTTAAAAAATAAATAAAAATGAATCTAAATCTCATTAAAATTATAAAAGAGAGATTAAAAAAAACATTTAATGGGAACATGTGCTCCCTATGTTTCTCTATCCTAGATGTTTCAGGGATGGGTGTTGAGGAAGGAACATCTCCCTCTCATCACATATTAAATATGAAAAATTGGGTAGGTCTTGTAAATGCTGCATAATATTTGGGACCTACCTGAAATGTTTCATTGTCCCCAATCTCCAAGGGGGCCATCAAGATATGTAGTTGTCCTTGAATTGTTTTTATTACCATAAGATAGTGTTTTCATTTCGTGACCGATTGAACAAGAGTAGACAAATATTTATAATATGTATAATAATTTATAATTTGACAATGAAATAGTTTTGAATGGTAAAATACAATATTATCTTTTTATAACAAGATAACCCTCATACCGTAGATACTAACATCTGTTTCCACCTTAAAGGGTAGTTGCAAATTAGGTAAAGATAACACTCAAACATGGCTAATATTGTGTTTAAACATATAAAATGCATATTTTTTTATTCTTACTCAAATTAAAACGCTTACAACTTGTTGTGATGGCATATAAAGGTGTGGCTATGAAACAAAATTATTGACGAACTTCCTCAATTACTAAACTGCACCAATAAAGCTCCTTGTTTTAGTCATGTTAGAAGGCTTTGAGCAATTCATGATGGTCTCTACCTTCATTGGATCAAAGAAAAGATTCCCCATTTCCAACCACATGCCCCAAGAAGACAAGTGATTATTGAGAAAACCCTCAACTTTTCTCATTCAACACTAACTTGTTCTCCTTCAAAACTTGCAAAACTAGTTTTAAATGATCAACATCTCATCAAAAGTTCTACTGAAAGCTAGAATATAATCCAATTAAAAATTAACAAAGGAATCAATAAATGAACTCATTACCTCATTCATCAACCACATTAAGGTAGCTGATGCTTTGCATATCCCAAAAGGTAGAATAAACCATTCACATAACTGTTTTCATGTATAAAATGTTGTTTAACAATTGCCCTCTTATTTAATTCTCACTTGGTGATACCCAGATTGCAAATCATGATGAGTAAAATACTTGGCATATTAAAGATGATCTATAAGATCATTAATAGTGAAATACTTCATGTTGACGTTGATCTAGAAGATCATCAATCTATGGAAGAAGGTACCTATTTTTAATAGTTATTTTGTTAAGTGCTCTATAATCAACACATATTCTCCATGAGCCATATTTTTTAAGTAATAAAACAATATGATAACTTCATGGAGAAGTCATTAGATAAATTATACTTTAATTAATTAAAGATTGTAACAGTTGTCTTACCTCATTGGCATCTTTCAAGAACTACCTTACAACTTTAGATTTTGAAGCACACTATCTTGAAATGATTAAAGTTTGTACTTGATAAACCTTGACAATGGCAACCTCGTGGCCTCACTGAAAACCTTATTGAATTACTTCACCAACTCTCCCATATGCCTTTGCTTTTTTGAGTAAACACACTATAATATTTTTTGTGTGAATCCACTTCTTTATCTTGAATATCTCTCAAAAGAAGCAAAACAAACTTCCCACTTGAATCAATAAGATTTTGAGCTTGAGAGACATTTAAAAAAGAGATTTTAGAATCATATTTATAGGTTGAAATGAAGTAACTCATTATATCTTTCACAAATTGGGATTGGTCAACTCTATTCATGAAGATAACATCTGAAATATACAAGGGCTACCAAACACTACACCACACAAATCAAGAGGCACAAAATCCAATATAACTTTTTCAAAAAAATGTGCATTAATAACAAAATTAAATCTACATTGCTTAGTCACCTTTAATGTTTAAACCTTTATTTAACCAACCCAAAGAATATGGGCTTAGATGATTGTAAGTTTCTATCCCTAATTTGTCTACCAACTCCTTAATTATTAGATTTTATTGTGAACAAGTATCAAATAGAGCGCTCACTTTTATTTTCTTCATCTAAATATTAAAATGGAAAAGCTTAGAAATTTCACTCTCTTGAGTGCTACTAGTACCCAAACATGCCTATTTATTGATGAAGATACAACACAAAAATTCAGATCTACAACCAATGTTTTCACCTTGGAGAGAGGGCATAGCCTTATTCTTTTTGTTTTTGAACAAATGAAATTCTCGATGTAGCTTCCAACATTGATCCTTAGAATGACTATCAACATTATAATGCCCAAAATGTCCTATAGTATCATTTGTAGAAATGGAAGTAACATTACACTTAACTTCTATTTACCTTTAACCTTCTACTTGGATCCACCGTGATGCTTGAAAGTGTTTTGAGAGGTATATGGAGCCTTCTTATTCTACATCTATAGGTAGTGAGCTTGAGAATGAGCCTCATGTACATCTGTAGGCTTGGCCAAGAGGACATGTCTCCTCAAATGGTTATGGAGTCCAATATATTTTATCAAACTATTACTATCTTCTATATCTTTGCCCAATTGGACAACCTTCTTGCAGAACTCATTTGTGTACTCTTGCATACTTTGGTGTTTTTTTGGTCTAAGATATTGCCAATAAATGGACCTCTCTTCCTCAAAACAAATATGATAAAACTGCTTCTTTATTAAAATATTAAAATAATTTCACCTAGTAATATGAGGAAACTTCTTAAAAACCAAAGTATGAACATAACTGTCAAATTAATTTGAAACATGATTGGTTAATTTTAACATTCCAAAATCAAATTATTGGCTCTTGTTAATATGAGGCAAATTGAAATATACCTCTAGTTGGGCTAGCCAATGGTTTAGTCTTGCTGCACTACTCTCCATGATATGGTTAAATCTATATCTTTGCCTCAACATGAATGGAGTTGGAGCTTGGTTTACATGGGGTTGTTATTCCATATTTTCATGCACAAGAGCATCCTACGAGTTTGCTTTCAATGCCGTTGTAGAAACACCAATATTCTCCATGAGATTTCCCATGATGGACTTGAATCAATCAATATCGCTCATAGAAAGAGAGATGTTAGCCACCCTTCTTCAAGTTTAAGAAATTGCTCTTTTACTATACAAGAACATTCTTCATCAATATGATCTATTTTTATAATATCTTGCTTCCACTTCCTTGTGGAAATGTCTTCTTTAAATAACACTAGGATACCTTTACCACTAGCACTACTTGATCTAGTGATGAGCATAAATTACAATGTAGTCACAAGCACATAAAACTCACATAAATGGATTGATACTAAACCAACTGTAATATCAATTTGATCCATAAACTAAGTGGATATTCCACACTAGGCTTCACCAACATGGATCTTTTAAGCCTAACTCAATAAGTGATTGTGAAATTATTCTATACTAGTTTTATTGCTAAAACATTGATGTAGTGTGTTTCAATTGAAATGTACATAATTCTAAACATAAAAATAAGCAAGAAGGAAACACCAAAGCACAAGATGAACATATGAATTGTCCTAGAGCAACCTGGTGTGGGAAAAACTTTAGTGGGTGATGCAATTGCATTCCCTTTTCCACTTTATAATCTTCAAATATTCAAGTTACTTCTTGTATAGACCTTTCATGGACATAAGTACCGATCACAACACTTTTCAACTTGTACCTAGTTTCTTTGCACTCTCACAACACTTCAAAGAGTAATTCAACACTGTAAATATCTACTAACAACTAGGAAAAAATGAGTAGAGACTCGAACTTGAAAATTGTAATGTGAATCGAGCTTCATAAATCCTCACTGACTTATTTGATGTCTTTTGCCTTTCGTAATGTATTTTTACTTATGCCCTTTTACTTCGGAATCCACCACAAAGCTTAAGCAAACTGTTGTTGAGTAGAGGAAATGTTTTCAACTGTCCCCCTACCCATGTTTTGTATGGTTTTGAAATTGTTAGTCTATTTAGACTAACAATTATGCAAACACTGAGTTAGAAAACACCAACAGTTACACAACTACAAGGGTAATTATGCAATCATTAACTGCATATATCAACAATTATGCTATCTATGACAAATCCCTCCAATTTAAGAGCTAAAAATTATGTCACTTTGAAGATGTTTAGATCATCCCCATACTTACTCTACCATTGCATCTTATTCAAATTAATGTTTTAACATGAGGTGCCTTAAAATAGATTTTTACAAAGCATGAAGTACATACATTGGTAATAGTGGAAACATCTATCAAGTATATCTAGTACAAAAGATCTATATTTTGGATCAGTTTATGCGTCTCCTTTGTTTTGGTGTAATTGGTATCATATGTGGAGTTTTATCTTCAAATGGTATTCCTAATTTATTTTCAATATTGACCATAACTTATTTTGGTGGTTCTGGTGGGGCATTCCTAGATTTATATATTATATTGTGATTATACCCTAAATCTCTATTTACAAGACTCGCTTCTATCCAAATATTGGAGGTTAACATGTCTCTTGCATCCTCAACAATTAATAACCCTACATCAAATTTATCATTTTGATGTCCTACTGGTGCATTAAGACTACCTAATTTTGTTTCAATGATACACACAACAAGTCACTTCAATGATTGTTATTTACATATGTTGTGGTTATGCACATTATCATTTGTGGCAAACAAATAAATACTAGTATCAAAATTTTCATTAGTGGCTTTCATGCAGGAGTATCACTCCATATGATAAATTTTAGTTTTCTTCCATTGTTGTTGAGTCTTAGGAGTGTCTTATTAGTATCTAAGATCATATAGAGTCATTTATAGGTTTTAATTGTTCATAAAATTTGAATATGAGCCTTCTAGGCATTTTCTTGCCAAAATGCCAAATTCAAATTTTTTGAATGTCTTTCTATAGTTTTGAGGCCTTAATCATGATTTTGGTAGGTTAAATGTTTGATGTTTGTTTTTTAGGTGTCTTAAAGGTGTTAGGATGTTTCGTAGTGTTTTGCCATCTTTGTGGTCTTATATGTTATGTTAAATTTTTTATAACATTCAAGAATGTATTTTGTTCATGCATTTTTTATAACATACAAGAATCAATTAGAGATTATATAGGAACTTAAATGAAATGAAAGGGATAGAAAGAGTCATTACTAAATTTAATAATAAGGTGGTGAGCTCCAAGAAAAAATAAAGAAGGTTCAAATTGCATGAAGAAAGTTGTTTATCAAGAATTTTTTGTATGCTTGTGAAGAATATGAATGCCAATGAATGTGAACAGCTATTGGATCATGTTGTGAATGCAAATGTGATTATTGGTAAGTGAAATACATTTATATTATTTAATTATTTCCTTAGTTTTCAGTAAAAACATTCATATATAGGTCGAGAAAGAGGATATCGAGCCTTAGGAGAAATTTCTATGTCACAATCAAGTTTCAAGTAGTGTGTAAGGTCTCTTTTATTTGTTTTCAAATAATAATGATTGATATGGTGTTTGAGGGTGGTCATAAGTTTAATTAATCATTTTTGAGTCCTTTGAATCTCTTGTGAAGATCAAGACTCATCAAAAACTCAAAATCTATTTACATAGTCCTGTTCCCTGCATTCTAAGTATAGTTAAGGTGTGGATTTCAAGTTTTGAGTCTATTTGCAATTGAAGTGTTTGTTCTTCTAGTTCATAGAGTTTTATAAATTTGGAACCGACACTATTAAATAAGTTTGAATCCTTGAAACACCTATTTACATTTGAAATCTTCAAAATTACACCTTTTGACCTGTGGAGAACCCAAACTTAGGGTTTTAAACCATTTCTTGGTTTGGGTATCTAGACTATGTTTTAGACCTTAAAATTTGACCTAGAGATTGTTTTTAATGTCCTTAAAGTGAATAAAAAAATATCTTTGAGTCTTGGCATGTGAGAGGAATTTTAGAGCAATAACTCAGTTTTGTAGTCAAAGAGACCTAATTGAGGCCTAGTTTGAGCAATTTGTGTCTTGATTTGGTTAACTCTCTTCCTCTACATTAGATTGGTATTAGAGTAGGTTGGGTACTTGAAAGAGGCTTAAAGGAGGTTGAAACTCTTGAGGATAAGAGTGAATTACTTGTTTGTTGGTCAGTTGAAGTGAAGAAGCAAGAATGCCACCTAGGAGGAACCCAAGAGGAGGTGGAAGAACATGTATCCAAATGGGAGCTGAAATCCTAGAGGAGTTAAGAAACCTAATAGTTAGTTTTGATGCAAGGTTGATAATAGTAGAGGAAAATCAAATAAGAGAAGTGGCAACAAGAAAATTCAATGACATGGAAGAAGAACCACAAGCACCAGAAGAGGAAGAAGAAGTAGAGCGATATGATGAAGGAATTGATAGGCTACTAAGGTAGTCATGGGATGATGGTCTAAACCCAAAATATAACTTCCCACTTATGCAAACAACCTAGATGGAGAAAATCTCATTTACTAGATTACAAATTTGGATAAGTATTTTGACAATGAGAGTGTACAGAAGAGAACAAGGTAAAGTTTGATTGCACCAAGCTAAAAGGGCATGTGATGTAGGAACATCAAGCAAAAAAATATCATTTTTGTGTTGTTAAAAGTCATATGTTAGATAGAGGTCAAAGTTGGTCTATTATGGGGTGTAGATGAGTCTGAAGGATACTCTAGGGTCGAATTGTGTCTTTAGAAGTCAATTTGGGTCATTAGGAGTGAGTTTGATAGGTGCTTGGAGTTTTCCCTCCGAAAATGCAAATTTAAAAATTCAAATGATGGAACTAAGCCTAAAAGAGAATAAACATGGTATGAGGTGAATAGGTGAGAGAAAGTTGTTTCAAAAGGCACAATAAGTCATGTAAAGAAGGTTTGAAGACATTTCATGTTTAATTAATTAAGGTGGTAACAATCAAGAGTCAAGTTGACTAATGTAATTACCTCTCACATGTTGAGATGGCTATTGTAAGGGAGTTTTGATGTCATTGCCACAAAACCAATGCAAAAGTTGGATGAGTGGAGAGTTATAGGGAGTTATAGTGTAAGAGAGAGAGTAAGAGTGAGAGGAGAGAGAAATCAAAGAAGAAGAAAAAGGGAGCAATAAAGAGAAGATGATATAACTCCTCAAAAAAGGTGGCAAAGTCTAGTTATGGACTAAATGTGTAATGTTTGATGATCAAAATGAATAAACAAGGAATGGTTATGTATGTATATGTTTCATGAAATATCATTGGATTGTTATTAATTATATATCGTCTTTGAAAGGCCCTTGAGCCCATGATCATATCATATTTTTTATTGCTATATGACTGTTATAAGTAATGTATGGTTACAACCAAATAAAAGATGAGTTGGTGAGTTTTTTCAAGATTGACAAGGAAGGAACCCTATGGTTTATTAAAACTGAATATACTGGCATAATTCAGACCTCATGTTGGTGATATTTAGTGTTTTGAAATGAGTAGACTTAGGGAAAGACTACTCTCTGCCCTTTGACCATGTTTCATGCTTGTGATCATCTAAAACATGGTGAGTTGACATTTCTATAGTAGTTCTTATGAAAAGATTATGGTTTATGTTGTTTATAATGATCTACATATACAAATTGTTGTGGTGGAAGATTAGATTTAGGTTAGAAGGTCAAACAAATTGATAAAACTACAATCTATAATTAGTTGAAGGCGAACCCTGTGCACAAAGACAAAACCGTGTTTTATGATGCTATAGAATGAAGGCAAGTTGTGAGAAAGTGAATGGAAGCTATGTTAGTTGAGTCTTGATATGGAATAAAGGAGAACAAGTGTGGATAATTTTCCTTTACAAGTTTGGAAACCTTTTGGATGTGAATCAATCCATTTAAATATGACACAGTCCTATACAATCAAGACTCCTATTTTGCATAGTCAAGGACCCAAAAGGAAGTGTATATGCTCAAGAAAGTGAAAGATGATTTTATTAATGAATTTTTATAATGAATAAAGGTGGACAAACCTTAATAATAAATAAGGTGGAGTTTGGAATTTCTTTGAAGGTAAACAACCTATCAATAACCCTTACACATGTATCTAACATACACAAAATTATGTGTTTTTAATAATATTGGCTTTGGAAGGATTGAATAAGATGTCTAATCAATTTGGAAAGATGGAATTTTAAAAAAAAACTTGTCAATGGTCTTATATTCTCTTGATACATCCTAAAACTCAAGAAAGAGATTTTTAAAGCCTCTCAGCTTGCATAGTGGTAGAACTAGTATTTAGAGAGTAAAAACCACATAACTCCTATTCCCACCATGGAAAATTCATAAAAATTTGTAGTATAACATGTTTTGGTGTATGAATAAATATTAAGGTGGTGTTGGTGTAAAAAGGTATGGTGTGGTATAGATTTGGTGTCTGGGCAAGCAAATAAAGGGCTAAAAGGCCTAATTGGGCAGGTATATACAAAGGAAGTACTATGTAGACATGGAGTTAGATTGTGTAACTTTATGGAGACTTGTAAGCAAATAGAGGGTGGTGAAATATGGTTTTATATCTGTCAGATGGTTTTCAAGTTATTGAAACAAAATGAAAATGTTAAAAAATGCTACAAGGAGTTAGGGTCATCATTAAGGTTGAGGAGCGTGAGTGAATAATGGAGATTTGATGAGAGGGTTAAAGAGGTTAATGTAAGTGTAATGTGATTAGGTCAAGTCACCTATGACAGTGGATTGAGTCTATGAGACCAATAATAATTTTTGGTGTTTAAAGTCTATGGAGGTTGTCTAGTGAGGATCTTTTGAGTGAACTCTTGATAATGTGATGAATGAGTGAATAGATTGAGAGTAGATGATGAATGAGAGACCTATTCTTGTCTAGAGACAGATCAGGATGGTATATAAAGTTATTTTTGGATAGATTTATGCCTATGAAGGCTATAAATCTTAAGAAACTCAAATACTATAGGGTAACGATTACAACTGAGAAACAAACCAAAGTATTTAAATGAGATCAAGCAACTTCAGAGCTAGGAGATGACATTTTGTAAACTTTTCCCAAGTATGTATGCATCATTTGGTATCATATTAAGGTAATCTTTTTGTTCAAGTTTGTTTTGAGTTATTTAAAGCTTGTTGATTTGAGATAGCACAAAATGCTATGAGGAATGTATGAGGTAACATTGTAGGGTATTGTGGGAGAAGAAGTATAGTGTAGGTATGGCCTATTGAGGTTAGTATGGATAAATTGCAGAGGTGATAAAGAGAGGAACTAAATCCCCAAAATCCAATGATAAGGACTTGAACTAGTCAAGATAACTAGAGAAGTTGAAGAGAGAGCATTGTATCTCAAGAGAGTAAAAAGGGAAAGACTCCAAGAGAGAGTCAAGGAATGTAAGACCAGTCGTAGAAAAAGGACTAGAAAAAGAGAAGAAGATCTAAAAGATATATAAGAGGCAAATAGGTAGTTTACTAAGAGAGGTCTAAGTAGGCCTAGAAGGTGAAGAGGAAAATACAAGATCGATATAGAAGAGGTGACAGAGTTGAGAAGAGAGTTGGGGCACAGTTTAGAGAAGATTGAACTCATGGTGAAGCTCATGAAAGGTCAAGGAAGCCAATGGTTTGGATACAATGTAAAGAAGAGAGTGAAGTGGCCACTAGAGCTACTTAGGAGATAACAAAGGCACAAGATGAGTGTCTTGATGAATGAAAATAAGAAAGAGAATGCATCCCATAGAGGCATGAAGGTTGATGATTTGCCAAAAAGAGAGTTCTCATTGAGGATAACAAGGAGAGAGAAATGCCAATAGAAGCATTTGAGAGAGAATACTAGTAGAAGAGGAGAATGTCTATGCAAGAGACATTTGTGGAGACTATGTGGTCTCTCATTTTATATTCTAACATTGGATTTGAGTTTGTGTATATAGGTATGAAGACAAGTTTTATGAAGTCAAAGAATAATGGTTTAAATCTAGTGAAGGATGGTCTAGTATATCACCCATCAAGAAGAAATAAGAAGATAAAGAAAGAGAACCTGTTGTAGAAGACAAAATGACAGATATTGAAGGCATTTAACATGTTGAAGATGAAATAGAAGAGGATTTTTATGATGATATGACAAGTATTGTAGATGAATTAAGAGAGATATCTAACCAAGAAGACATCAAGGCAAACCTTGAATATTTGAGAGAAGAAATGACCTTGCATTAGTCATATACAGAGGTAAATGAATGTTTGAGCACTGATTATGATTGTACATATGAAGAAGAAGATAATGTGCAAATTGGAAGAAATAATAACAAGATACAACCCTCAAATATGGTGCAAGGGCTTGGTATGTTTAGCCTAAGTGGCTCAAAGCAATTGGTATTGAGAAGGAAAATGTAAACCTCAATCAAGAGGTCATGCAAGGCAAGCAAACAAGTGGAAAACAATAGCAAACATGGAAGCAAAGAGAAAAGTGCAGGTTACATCACATTGACATGACAACTTATCAAGCAAAAAAAATGGAGAGGTAAGAAAAAAAATTTAGTCTAATCATGGACAAGGTAGAAAATGGGTTGAAAAGAACATGAAATGGGTGCACAAAGATAGTCTAGTGATGTAGAAGCATCAAGCTAGGAAACACCATTTTTTTGTTTTTGTCAATAGGAAGTCAAATGTGGTCAGATTTGTATGTCAATGTGTTTGAAGGACCTTATTAGGTACATTTATGTCTTTGAAGTCCATTTAGAGTCATAGGGGTGTGTCAAATATTTTCTAGGAGTTTTCCCTCCAAAACAAGGAATTTAAAAAATCAAATTTTGTAAAAAGGTTAAGAGGGCCAAATACATGTATTGGAGAGTTTAAGTAAAGTGGGTTTCAGGGGGTCCAATAAGTCATTTAAGATGGGTTTAAACATATATTATGATAAGTCATTAATTAGTTAACACTTAATTAGTCATGTAAACATACCTCAAGCGGTAAGTTGGTTGTAATGAGTGGTTGATGTAACTACCTTGACACCAACATTGAAATGGGAAGGAAAAATTCATTGTAGAGGTGGAATGTCATGAAGAGAGAGAGACTTATCCAAGGAGAGGGAGGAAATCAGAAAAAGAGAAAAAGTTCCAAAACCCTCATGAAGATGAACAAGTGAATTTATGGACTGTGATTGTAATGAAATGTTGAATCGATGAATAAAGATAAGTTGATCATTGTGTTGTTTCCTTTGCAAGATTTATGGATTTTTCTTTGTATGTATTCACATTGTTTTAAGTGAGCCTTGAATGCTATAGATACACATACTCTATATGTGTGTATGCAGGTTTGGGAAGCCCTGTATGTGGTAGTCAAGAAGGAAGGGATTGCATAATTGTTTGAGGAAGAAAAAATAATCTTTTAGAATACAACTCCTTTTGCATACCCTGTTCATAGCTTATGACAATCCAAAGTATGGTCTCATGACATTGCTTGGAAGGTTGGTATGAGAGAGAACCCCTATTTGGTGAGATAATGCT
This sequence comes from Torreya grandis, assembly GCA_037957365.1. Classification (NCBI taxonomy): domain Eukaryota; kingdom Viridiplantae; phylum Streptophyta; class Pinopsida; order Cupressales; family Taxaceae; genus Torreya; species Torreya grandis. The sequence continues at coordinate 932,055 of JARHVA010002006.1, read as the reverse complement.
ATGTGGAGGAGATAAATTGAGATAGTAGAATAGACATATTGGTCTGAGGGTGAAGTGTAGGATAAACCTACAGTCTTGAATGCTCTCTGCTCATATAAGTCAATAACCATGCAAGTACCCTATTTTATCTAACACAGTCAAGTGTCTCATTTAGTGATGGATTGATATATTATTGGGATTTGTTATGTTTTGAATATGAGCAAGAACTATAATATGCTAGTAGGAAACTAAAGATAAATGGTTTCAAGCATATTCGTAGGATACTAACAGTCTTGACCCTATATTCCTTACACATGTAGACTGTATCAAATATGACTATGGACCGTACGTTTAGAAAGAGAACAAATGTATTTCATGAAGGATTTAGGTTTGGAAAAAGTGTAACATGTGTGAATAAATGATATTCTATCAACCCAGAAGTGGAACCCCTTGTTGTGAACCCTGAGACAACAAATGTCAACCCTTGTAATTGTACAGACAATATTATGTTACAAACCCTATCAACTTGTGTTTGGAGAGTAATTGAGCATTTATAAAGGTGATTTACATATTAGAAAAAGAATGCATGATGAAGATAGACCTAAACATGTAAATTTTATCCTTGGAAACATTATTAAACTTTAGAAATTGAATTAATTGCTTCTCAATCCCGTGTGTAGGCAAGGAAACCCTAGCTTAGGGTTTAGGTGATAATGAGAGTTGTCACCATTAAAAAACCTAAAACTTGGTAGATTGGTGTAATTCAAGGTTATCTAATAGATTATGGTGTTTGCAGAACTGTACTGACCCCTCAAGTATGGATTTGAATAACTATGTTGAAACAGGGTTTAATTAAGCCTAAAAGAGGCTAGTTAGAGGGCAGAGGAGGCTAGTAGGTGGAGGAAGTGAATGAGCCATGTTTGGAAACTCATGAAGAGTTTAAGGGAGATAAAGGGTGCCTTAAAGTGTCTTTAGATCTATAGGAAAGGTGATATGATGGTCAAACTAAGGAGAAATGTCCAAAAGAAAGGCTACTAGCCTTGATAAGTCATAGTAAGCATGTTGTGTGGAAAGGGATGTTGAAGGGTGATCCAAGAGTGGAAATGGGTTATGATAGGTATGATATGACCATTTAAGTCCTTCCATGTAAGGAGAGTGAATTCTAGAAACTTAGATCAAGAATTGATCCTTGAGACCTAAAGAGGATAGTCTAGTTGAGAGTTAATGGGAGAATGAGAGTAAAGTTGTACAAGAATGAATGCCTTGAGGTAAAAAAAGTGAGTTGTGAATGTCATGAGAAAGGTATAATGCATGTACAAGAAACAAGTTACAAGCTAGGAGACTAACAAGCATAATGGTTCAAGAGAAATAAACTAGATCATTGAGAAGAGAATTTGAGTCAAGCATGGCATGTAGATGAGATCTTTGACTAGACCAAAACTAGATAATGATGAATTTGAAGACTTCTCCCCTTACCTTTGCTCATTTGGTATCAGATCAAGGAAAGATTTGGCTGAATTTTTGTTTTGAATTCTTTAAAACTTGTCGATTTGAGTTGAATGCATAATGCAATGAGATATGCATAAGAGATAACCTTGTAGGGCATTGAAGGAGAAGAGTATGTTGTAGGTCTAATGTATTAAGGTCAGTTATATGTATATGAGATAGATAATATATGAATACAAGCCCCAAAGTCCTATGAGTAGGAATAAAAGCTAGTCAAGAAAGGACTCGTGAAGGATAAGTTGAAGAGAGCCTTGGAGCTCCAAGAGAGGAGAGAACATAAAAGTCTCCAAAAGAGATAGTTAAGGAGGATAAGAAGAGGTCCTAGATAAATGAATCAAAGAAGAGTAAAGACCCAATAGAGGTCTAAGAGGCAAGATTGATAAACTTGGTAAGAGGAAGGTCTAGATAGGCTTAGAAAGCAACGAAGAAAAGAGAAGATGGATATAGAAAGGAAAATGGAAGACATAAAAAGAGAATTGGGGTAAGGTATAGAGCGGATAGAGCTCATGGTAAATCTCATGATAAGACAAAAAAGCCAATGGACTAGTTGGAATGTGAGAATGAAAGTAAAGTGGTGACTAGAGTCACTTGTGAGAGGAATAAGGCACATTATGAGTGTCATGAAGAGTGAGAATAAGAAAGAGAATGTAGCCCAAAGAGGCATGAAAAGAGAGATATTGTCAAGTGAACAAAAAGACAGAGATAGAGAAGAGGGTTCTCATTGAAGAGAACAAGAAGAATATAAAAGTGCCAAGAAGAGCACATGAGAGTGAAGACAAGAAAAGAAGATGGAGAGTGTCTATGCCAAAGACATTCAAAGAGACTATGTGGTCTCTCATTTTATATGATAACGTTGCTTTTAAGTTTATGTATGCAGGTATAAATACAAGTTTGGTGAAGGCTAAACATGAGGCCTCAATGTTGGTGAAGGATGTGTCAAGAACATCACCTATCACTAGTAGAAAAACAACAATAAATGATTAAATAACTACTAAAAATTTCATATAAGTGACTAAGCTTGGTCACGTGACTATTAGTAGTTTATTGTCGATCATTTATAACGTGACCAGATTTATCACTAAACCGTTTTTTGTCATTTATTGTTTTTTTTTATTAATCAATTTGGTAGTATATATAATCGTTAATGTAGTCATTGATTGTTGTTAATTGGTCATTTATTTAGTCATTGTAATTATTAATTGTCATCAGTTGGTATGATATTTAGTTATTTTTATTTACTAATTTCTGTTTATTGGTAGTATACTTAGTCATTTATTTTAACTAATTTTTGTCCATTGATTTTATATTTAATCATTTTAATTATTATTTTGCCATCAATTGATCATATATTTAGTCATATTTATTCACTGATTTCTATCAATTGGTAATATATTTAGTCAATTTAATTATTAATTGACATCAATTAGTAATATATTTAGTCATTTTAATTGACTAATTTTTATTAATTGATAGTAAATTTAGTCATTTTAATTTTTAATTTTCATCATTTGGTAGTTTATTTAATTGTTTTTATTCACTAATTTATATCAACTAGTAGTATATTGATACATTGTTTATTAGTTTATATTTACTACTAGATTAGTAGTAAATTTTTATTTATATGATATGAACAATTTATTAAATACCATAAATTTTATAATGCAAAAATAAACATATTTTTTTTGGTTTCAATACTTAGGAATTATAAGGGTCCCAAGCCCTTTGACAAAAAAGATTCAATAAAAACAAAATAGTCTACTGCGCTCAACATCCTTCCATGTCGAGGCATATGACCAATCTATTAACAAAACAAAATACTACCAAAACATCCTTAGATACATATTTCTATTACTATCTTACTATTTTAATGACTATTAACAACTAAATGCCAACAAACTAACCAACTATTTCAGAATTACTAATTTCATAAGATTCTCTTGATTTGTGCAAATTTTCTTCTTCTTTTGCTCCTCAATTGAGCCACCTGTTGCTGTACGTAAAGCCACCAGATTCTTGCTTGCCTTTGAATCATTCAAAGCCACCATATTGCTATCCTTTTGAATGCCTACGCATTACTCACAAACTAAAAAAATAATCTTTTCTATACTTTACCAGCTACCTCCCCATGCTCCTTGCCTTTTCACTAAGGTGGAGACTTAAAGGAGCCTCTCACCACTCCTTTACCCAATCTTTTAATTGCATTGATCCTCTCTTTATCACACCTCATCGCCCTCCATTCTACCAAGCCGAGAATGGGTTTCAGAATATCTTTAACTGAAGACAAGCTGACTCCCTACATTTCTTCCAACTTTAACTGCACTTTATAGGCTGTTTCCACATCCTTGGCAAAATTAACCAAAGTCAGGAATCAAAACTCAAGCTGTCAAAACATTTCCAATAGGATAAACCCCAAATAGTCTCTGTTTGAAAATGGCAAAAGAGGAAATGACCCATGTGGCAAAGATGCCAAAGCCTCTACTAACTCAAACATATATTTCGACCATATGAAAAATTCTACCATTGCTTGAACTTGGGCTCTATCCATCATAACCAGAAAAATATTATAAGCAAACAAAGAGGCCAAGTTAGAATTGACTCAAACTCGATGACTCTATGCTAGAAAATCCATAGCGAACACCAACTCGATATCTTTCACCACTTCAAGAGGAGTCCAAAAACATTAGACATATGCGTCTTAGAGACCAATCTAGCAAAGCCCATATCATGACTTCTGGCTTTCCTAAAATCCAATGGCCAACCGATCGATTTTAAACAAAAATTGTCCATATTTGCTACACCCCAAACTTGAACACCACCAAACCAAGAAGCCTATCAACCGTCATACCAAAATGCTGCTCCAAAACCACCACAAGGCATAAATATCCAAAACATGAGAAAAAATATAACATAAATGCTTTAAATCATGAATGCTCCACATCTTAGTGCCACTGAAAAATCATTTCTCTAGCTTCAAAATACATTAGCCTTCACACTTGGGAAAAGTTGAATAATGATTGCCTTGACAACTAATCACTGTCTCATGAATTCGTAATCTTTCGAAAGAGATTTGAAATCATAAAAATGCTCTATATTAACAAATATAGAGACATCATTAGTTTGTTTTAAAATAATAATTTAAAGAAAATACCACAATATCAACATAAAAATTATATTTTTATATTTTTAAAATAACAATCTAATATTAATATTTCTCAGTTACAAACTTAAACAAACCATATTAACATTAAAATTAATTTGTTTTGAAACAATATAATGTTGATATTTCTCAATTTAAAAATCAATTTGATCAAAAGATCGACAATCCTCGCAGCTCTTAGTAACATTATCCATCCTTTCCTCCTCACATTGATCAATCACTGTATTGGCCAAAAAATTGGCCACTTTATTACTTTCTCTGAAACAATGGTAAAAATATTGATTCAACATTATGATAAAAAAAGTAATCTGTAATAAAAAATATAATGTAATTTTGATGATCTATAAGATGTTCATATATATATATATATATAAATAATAAAAAATGTCAAAGTCTAAGAGTTTCCAACTCTTGCAAATACACCATGATAAAGATCCTTGAACAACACATGCAAACTACTGCATAAAGCAATGGGCCAAGCTGTCTAACAGCTAGTACATGATAAACATCAACTATGTCATTTTTTATAAATATTTTAGTGGCCATCATGTGAAGATTCTTTCTTTCTCTTTCAGATAGACAACTCCATCTATTTTGTATTCATAACCAAGGGGTATGTTACTTCTGAATTTTATAATATTTACATTTGCATCTCCTGTTCCTTTCAATTTGAATCCATGTACAATAGATAGTGAGTGAATTCGTCTAATGCCCACAACGACACCATCAAACGGATCCTACACTCCAACTTTATCCCTTTCTTGGAGTTTATCAATACATTTTTGCAAAAACAAAAAAAAAACATTATATTGTGATATAAACATTCAATAACACGTAGATAAACATTCGATAAATATTTATAAGAAACTATAAAATGACGATAGAAAATAGGAAACCATGCATCTGACTTATTAAACAAAAATCAACTTCCCGCTATTTGATATAAAATGGATGTTATATACAGAAGGTGTCAATATGCTAGCAGTCATGTGCCATGAAGATGTGGATACTACAAGGACAACAAGTGCCATTCCTCTAGTTGCTATGGGCTATTTTGTAGTTGTTTCAGTTACCTTCCTCACCATTGGGCACAAATTTGCAGTGGTTACGGGCTCAACCTATAGTTGTTGTAGGTACATCCTAAACCCTATATACACCTCTCTAGTAGTTGTAGGTTAATTCTTCACAAACGATAAGCTATGGATTTGGCTATGGGCTATTGAGAAATTCATGGAAGACACTAGATAAGCTAGAGGAGTGAAGAAAGATTAGAGCAAAAACTTCAAATATTGCTAAGGAATGACCATACCCCTGAATAACAAAGTAAGTGATATAACAAAGATATACACTTTAAATCTCTATTTGGAGTGTTGCAGACTATAATTTATGACTATAGAGATACAAAAAAACCATTCTCAGCTTCTGGTCACTTCATGGAAAATAATTTCACTCTGCTAATACGAAAGATTTGGGATCTTTTCTGGAGCACAGGTCCCAAGTTTGATAAACCAGCTGATTTTTAAATTTAAAGTTCACTAAACAAAGAACTATCAGCAAATATCTTCATTTATTGGGAGTAAGATAGAAGAGAAACAAGCTATAAACAGGCTCATACAAAGAAGATCAAGATCAAAAAATGCCATCACTCACCCTCGTCCATGATTAAAAGGAATCTGAATTGGATAACAAACAAAGATCTATAGTAACCACCTTCTGGAAGGATGACAATAGTCTCTCATACCACTACAAGACCACTGTTCCAGTGCTTTGTAGGTCATCATGATTGCATACAAGTTGCTAAGGGCATAATTAAAGGATAAGACACTGTGATCACATAATTACCCAAGGGTAACAATACAACAAAATTATGACTACTAGGGTAACAATTGCATGAAAAACAACAAGCTAAGCTTCCATTCTAGAAAACACTCACATATAGATCCTATGCCACAACTCTAAGAATAAACGGTTATAAAGGTATAGTGTATCTTTTAGTCATAGAAAATCACTTTATTTTTTTAATATAACATGCATTATATAAAAAAACACATTTAATCATTAAAACATCATTCATCGAGTCTTATCATGAGCTATGCCAAATCACCATTCAAAACCCTTATTATGACCCCATCCTATCTTTTTGCATCCTACATGTACCACGCCACTTAGAGACAAGTGACACTTCATGTGGGGGAGAAGAATGCTGTGGGAAATCAATCACACGATAATCTATGTGTGTGGATTACAAGCCCATGATTTTGCCATAGCTACACCTATATTCAATTGGGGGAAAACAATCAATTTTATTGTTTTCCACTTCTAGATCAAAGTTCATTCACAAAAAGACTTAAGCAAGACATTGCTGCAGCCTGCAACCAAAACTGCCATTATTGAAGAAACTTGATTCACTATAGTTAGTAATCAAAAGGTAAAATTGGGTGTTTTGAAGAGATCTATTTGAAAATTTTGACAGGAAGATAAAATAGATAAAATGAGAGGTTTAGTAGTGAGAAGGGAACCCTCAGACCACATGGAGTTGCAAGGAGACCCAGACATCTAGACTATTTTCAGTAGGGTTGGATGGGCTACCTATTTTGAGAAACTATAGTATTTTTTAGAACCTCTCAATGGAGAATTTGTAAGGTCTTTTATAAGAGAATAGGTGATAGTATTTGGCATCACATTTCTAGCTACAAAAGAAATGGTATGCCATGTTACTGGGTTGCAAACAACTGGGGAAAACTAGGAAGAGAAACCTAATGGCCAACTAACAAGATAACAATTTTGTCAAGACAATAAAAGGTTAGTGATTAATAAAAGAGGTGTGAAGAGATTGAGTCTACCCCCAGCCTGGAGAGAAGTGGTCTCATATATCATCAAATCTCTGACATGTGAAGGTAGGTACTCCTTGATCTATACTCTCTAATTCAAAATTTTGAATCATTTAAGGCATGGTAGGACTATTAATGTCCTAAACCACTTGTGGAAAATCCTAAAAAAAATGTCTAAATAATACCAAAGGGGGGTAGAGAAAGCCTTGTCTCATCATTATCTGATTTAGTTGTTGGTTAAACAAGGAATAAAAGATACTAGACCTGACCTTAATTGGAAACAATTTCTAACCTTAAGGATTGGTGAATCTTAACAAGTGGAGAGAAATAATGAGGAGTCTCCCAAGGGACAGGTCCAACAAACAACACAAGAGGATACTGCAAGTACTAGTGTAGCTAGTCAACCCATAGCTACTATAGTTTCACTTGTAGATACTGTGGATAAGAAAATACGAAGAAAATTAGTGCTACCTCTTGAGGATACAAAGTAGGAAAGTCCACAAAAACAAAGTGGGAAGGATTTTCCTTCTCTTATTGTTCTAATTGTTTCAACACAAGAAGTAGATTCTTTCACCATGACTCCTTCAAAAGGAGAAGTTCTTCCATCACTGATTGCACAGGAAAAAAGGGATGCCACAAAACTTGATCCTCAACAAGAAGTTCTTCCATCACCAGCTACATAGGAGAAGCATGTTTCAATAGCTCCCCTTCATAAAATGAAAAAGAATGAAAGGAAGAAGTCCTCTACATCAAAGAGAATGAAACCTCCTGTTAGGAGGTCTCAGAGAATTAAAATACAAAGGTCAACCCTAACATCCTCACCTATAGACATCAGTGAGGATGAAAAGAAGAATAAGGAGCCCATAATGTGTAAGTCCTTTGATGGGTTTGAGATAGCAGAATGGTGTACTGAAGAAGAGTCTTCAAAGGAAGAGACAATGCAGTCAATTGAGTAACCCAGATTAGAAGAAGAAGACATGGAACTACTCAAACAAATAGAGTTTATAGAAGAATAAATAAGAATGTCATATCAACCTATAAAAGAGGAAGAAGTATTTGAAGAAAGGACTAGGGAAGAAGTAGTAGAGCAAGACACTATTCCTCATGACCAGGAGTTCCAAACTTTGGAACAAGCGATAGAAGAGATATATAGGTTGAGGAACAAAATAGCAGAGTTAAAAGGGAAAAGAGGCATAAAAACACTTCTGGGAGTAGCAAAATTTCTAAAATCTATCTATGGAAGAAGAGTCAAGTAAGGAAAGGACATTAGAGGAGCCTAGAATAACTCCCTTAGAAGTGCCTACAGCAACATCATCCACCTTACCTATAGATGGAATTAGTGTACCCCCAAAAGAACTTACAATAGATAATGCTTTGGCTTTGGTACCATTCCATAATATGTTTTCTTTTGCAGAGACCAATGCAAAAGTCCCTGTAACAGAAGAAGTAATTGATGTAGACCTCTCAACTATTAGGCTAGTAGAAATTGATGGCCTTTTGAGATTTTTTGAGGAAAAGTTCAGTGATGATAAAACTTTTCATACGTATTTGATACAAAGGTTTATAGTATATGTTGAAGCAACAAAGCAACAAGAAGATTTAAAAGAAAGCCTAGAAATGGCTGAGACTAGGATCACTTATTTGAAAGAGAAGATCACTAACATGTATGAGACCAATGAGGTGTTAATGGAATGCAGATCACCCTCTAGGGTATATGCTGTATACTTAGAAGAAAGGTGGTTCATATTCAAATATGACAGGATATATGGTGATCAGTCCTACATGGTATGTGATTCTAAGTCATTCTTTGAGTTCTATAGGCATGTTGACCTTGATATCCAGACACAATTGAGTGAGTTTTACATGCTTCAATATTTTGTGCCACATGACATAAAGTGGAATCCCAATATATGCCGAGGGGATGTCCAATTGAATGCCTTTACCTCATACATTCTCAATGAAATAAGAAGAAAGAAACAAGTTGAGGACTATCAAGAGAAAGAAAAAGAGGCTACCCTAATGATTAGGGGTGAATTTGATGATTTAAAAGCTATAATAAAAGAATGGATTGATTTTATGAATGCAGATACTCCATGAGCATGGATCAAAAATAAACAAGTAGAGGTCTAGAACCACTACTTGAGCCTCATGGAGGGAGATAGAAAACAAATTTTTGTTTCCTGTTTGCACAGATGGACAAAGCTTTCAGATACCCTAAAATAAAAAGAACCTTATTCTCCTCAAAACTTCAGAGGCAATACAAAAAGTATATATGTACATTGAGTTTGTTAGGAAAAGAAGGATAAGTTGGTTGGAGTTGATGTTTCATCCATCCATGTTTTGGTTCCCAATTCCTGATTAGGAAGGGAATGTGCCAACCGATAGAGAGGCAGAAAAGAAAATGTGGAAAAGCATAGATGATGCTAAAGGTTTATATATATGAAGGGATGAGCTGTACTGAGCCCTTAGATTTTAGAAAATATTGTGGTTTCAAGTTGCAAAGAAGGCTTGTTCGAGGACAAGTAAGAGGTTAATTAAGGGATGTGATGAGACCACTAATTATTCTATTTATAGCCTCATCCATACCCAATTGTATATATTTTTCTTATATGAATCCCTAAAACTATCTATGACTCATGTAAATGAATGAATGATTATATGTGTGCATTAATATATACATGTTGTGTTATGGATTAATGATGCTTTTTATTTGATTAGATTATACTTGTGTAACCTTATTTAACAGATATTTGAAGGGTAGAATAAGACTACATGAATCTTACTTGGTCATAACACTTATAGAGAAGTCTGCAACAAAAGGGGATTCCAACCCATAGCAGCTATCAACCTATAGGTTTCCACCTACATGTTGTTCATAGCAACTACAGGCTTTCATCTATAGGTTAACGTAGCAACTAGCAAGCTACATGGATTTTACCTATAGGTTTCCCATAACAACTATAAACTTTCACTTACAAGAGTCTGCAACCACTACATAGAACCAAGTATTGCTGTGATAATAAGTAATTAGTTTTTAAGGACACATCCAACTATATTAGAAACAAAGTAAATGATTGAAGAGGATCCTCCATAGCAGTTATATGGATTCCTCACATGCATAGAAACTTTGATGTGCTGCCAAACTATGAATAAGATAAGGACAATGGAAATGAGAAAAAGAATCAAAATAGAAAAATAAAATATATTTTTCTTTAGCTACTTAGGGCTAAACATAAGTAACTTTAAGTTACTAACCAATTGAAGGTTGATTGGGTTAGTTACAACAAATACATAGTTATATTAGCTGATACACCTCATAAAGGTAGAAGATGCATTGGCAAAGAAGATAGATAATACAAAGAGGAATAAATACAAGATCCTAGTAAAGAGAAAGGATCAAGAAAGGAGGTAAAGTAGTCAAGTAAGCATGGAATATACTCAAAGAACTAATTGGAAGGCAAAAATGAAGATGGCATTCAATTTTCTCCCTCTTGGGGAGTATGATATAGGAGCATCAAGAAAACTGATACCATTTAGATGTTGTTGAAAGTCATATATTAGATAGAGATCAACGTTGGTCTATTATGAGGTGTAGATGAGTGTGAAGGATCCTCTAGGGTCCATTTGTGTCTTTAGAAGTCAATTTGGGTCATTAGGAGTGAGTTTTATAGGTGCTTCGAGTTTTCCCTCCAAAAGTGCAAATTTAAAAATTCAAATGATGGAACTAAGCCTAGAAGAGCATACGCATGGTATGAGGTGAATATGTGAAAGTTGTTTAAAAAGGTCCAGTAAGTCATGTAAAGAAGTTTTGAAGACATTTCATGTTTTTAAGTCATTAAGGTGGTAACAATTAAGAGTCAATTTGACTAATGTAATTACCTCTCACACATTGAGTTGGTTATTGTAAGGGATTTTTGATGTAATTACCACAAAACCAACATAGAAGTTGGATGAGTGGAGATTTGTAGCATAGGAATGAGTAGGAGTCAGAGAAGAGAGAACTCAAAGAAGGAGAAAAAAGGGAACAATGAAGAGAAGATGATATAACTCCTCAAGAAAGGTGTTAGAGTCTAGTTATGGACTAAATATGTAATGTTTGATGATCAAAATGAATGAAAAAGGAATGGTTCTGTATGTCTATGTTTCCTGTAATAGCATTGGATTGTTATTAATTACATATTGTCTTTGAAATTCCCTTGAGGTCATAATCATATCATATTTTGTATTGCTACAAAATTGTCATAAGTAATGTATGATTACAACCAAATAAAAGATGAGTTGGTGTGTTTCTCAAGATTGACAAGGAAGGAACCCTATGGTTTCTCAACCCTGAATATATTGGCTTCATTCAGACCTCATGGTGGTGATATTTAGTTTTGTGAAATGATTAGACTCAAGAAAAGACTACTCTTTGCCCTTAGACCTTGTTTCATGCCTGTGATCATCTAAAGTGTGGTGAGTTGACATTTCTACAATAGTTCTTATGAAAATATTATGGTTTATGTTGTTTATAATGATATACATATAAACCTTGTTGTGTTTGAGGCAAAGAGTTAGGCTATAAGGTCAATAAAATTAACAAAACTATAATCTGTAGTCAGTTGAAAGGGAACCCTGTGCACAAAGACAAAACCCTGTTTTAGGATGCTATAGAATGAGGGTAAGTTATGAGAAAGTGAATGGATGTTATGTTAGTTGAGTTTTGATATGGAATAAGGGAGAACAAGTGTGGATAGTGTTTCTTTATAATTTTGGAAACCTTTTGGAAGTGAATCAATCCATTTAAACATGGCATAGTCCTATATAGTCAAGACCCCTATTTTGCACAATTAGGGACCCAAAAGGAAGTGTATATACTTTAAAAAGTGAATGAGAATTGTATAAATGAAGTTTTATAATGAATAAAGGTGTGCAAACCTTAATAATAACTAAGGTGGAGTTTGGAATGTATTTGTAGGTAAATAGACTATCAATAACCCTTACACAGGCATCTAACATACATAGAATTATGTGTTTTGACCAATATTAGCTTTAGAAGGATTGAATAATATGTCCAACTAATTTGGATAGACGTAAATTGTTAAAATACACATGTGAATGGTCTTAGATTCTCTTGATATGTCTTAAAACTCAATAAAGAGAATTTTTAAGCCTCCCAGCCTGTACAATGGTGGAATCAAGGTTTAGAGAGTAAAACCCCTATAACTCCTATTCCCTCCATGTGAAATTCATAAAACTTTGTAGTCTGACATGTTTTGGTGTATGAAGGAAGATTAAGGTGGTTTTGGTCTGAAAAGGTACATTCTAGTATAGATTTGGTGACCAGGCAAGCATATAGAGGGCTAAAATGCCTAATTGGGTAGGTATGTTCAAAGGAAGTACCATGTAGACATGGAGTTAGATTATGTATCTTTATGGAGACTTGTAAGAAGATAAAGGGTGGTGAAATATGGTTTTATATATGTTAGATGGGTTGCATAGTCTTGAAACAATGAGAAAAGGTTAAAAAAAGGCTATAAGGAGTTAGATTCATCATTGAGGTTGAGGAGTGTAAGTGAAGAATGGAAAGCTGATGAGAGGGTTAAATAGGTTAAGATATGTGTAATGTGATCAAGACAAGTCACCTATGACAATGGATTGAGTATATGAGACTAATAATAAGTTTTTGTGTTTGAAGCTTATGAAGGTTTAGTGAGGAGCTTGTGAGTGAACTCTTGATAAGGTGATGAATGAGAGTATAGATTGAGAGTAGATGATGAATGAAAGAACTATGCATGGCTTAGAGATAGATCAGAATGGTTCCTAAGGTTCCTTTTGAATAGAGTTACTCCTATGAAGGATATGAAGCTTAAGAAGCTCAAAGATTATAGGGTAAAGATTGCAACTAAGAAATAAACCAAAGTATTTGAATGAGATCAAGCAAGTTCAGAGCTAGGAGATGACATTTTGGAAACTTTTCCCAAGTATCTATACATGAACATGCATCCATTTGGTGTGACTATGTGCAAAATGAAAGGAGAAAGAAAGGTAAGGCTGAGATCAAATCTTAAGATAAGATGGTAGCTAAATTGAAGCCAAATTTCTTGCTTAGTGATCATCACACTAACTCAATTCAGTAAGTCCAAGAACTTTTGAATAGTGCTACCAATATGTCTTGAAAGTAGAAGACAAGCTTAATAGAAGATAAACACAAAAGAATAAGGGTAGGGGAAAAAATTATAGAGGTAAAGGTCATCAAGGAGGAAGAAACACATCATAAAGAACTAATTTAGAACCTAGTACATTTCAAGAACATGCATCCAATTTAAGAGGTGGATTCAGAGGAAGGAGACCATACTTAAGAGAAAGATACACACAACAAGGTAAAGGCTTAAGTGGATTCACTAGTAAGTGTTTTAAATGTAATAGTTTGTTAGTCATAGATTTTGGGAATGTCAAGAGAAGGCTCAGACTAGTGGATCTAGAATTGAAAATATAAATCAAATAGTTAAAGGAGATGAAGAGAGTGTGGATTCTCCATACCATCTTTAGGAACTTTAAGTGGGTGAATATTTGCTTATGAGAAGAGCATTGATCAAACCACCTAAGGAGAAGGAGCCTGCCCAAAGGAATACTCTATTCAAGACAACATGAAAATTTCAAGGTAAGTGTTGTAAATTGGTCATTGATTCTAGTAGCATAGATAATCTAGTGGCAATTGTTAGGGTAAAAAAAATTGGATGGAAGAGGATACCAAACCCAAATTCCTACAAGGTTTCATGGCTGTAAAAGGGCTTGTTATTGTAAATGAGTAATGTTGGGTAGACTTTAAGATTGGAGGATACAAGGATAAGGTATTATGTGACATAATGCTAATGGATGTGTGCCATGTGATCCTAGGGAGGCCTTAGAAATATGATAGGAAAACTACACATTATGGTAGAAATAATCTATATACTTTGGAGAAGGATGGCATAAGCCATACATTGGTACCTCTCAAAGAAGAAGACTATGGATAAAGGACTAATGCAAGTGTCATGATGGTAAGTGAAAAAGAGTTATTGTACACTATGAAAGAAGAAGAATTGTGATTTGGAGTTGTAATTAAACTAATGACTTTTGTAATGACCACTAATTTAAATGAACTACCTCAAGAAGTGAAATATATGTTGGAGGAGTATGCTGATATAGTGGTGGATGAACTGCCTAATGAGCTACAACCTATTAGGAGTATTAGTCATCACATTGATTTTGTACCAGGTGCTAGTTTGCCTAATAAATCTACCTAAAAGATGAATCCACAAGAGAATACATAATCAAGAAGGAAATACAATACCTCTTGGACAAGGCATCGGTCAAGTAAAGCCTCAACCCATGTGAAGTACCAACTATACTATTTCCTAAGAAAGAAGAGGTTGGAGGATGTGTACAGATTCAAGAGAAATCAATGATATAACCACAAGGTACATATTGCCCCTTCCAAGAATTGAGGATTTGATGGATTGTTTGAGTATTTGTAACTACTTTTATAAGATAGATCTTAAATGTGGTTAACACCAGATTAGAATAAGAGGAGATGAATGGAATACTGCCTTTAAGATAGATGAGGGGTTATACGAATGGCTTGTCAAACCTATTGGTCTTACTTATGACCCAAGAACATTCATGAGACTAATGAATGAGGTATTAAAGCCATTCACTGGTAAGTTTGTGATTGTATGTTTAGATGATATCTTGATTTAAAACCCTAGCAAAGAGGAGCATATTCAACATTTGAGAATGGTTATGCAAAAGTTGCATGAGGAGAGGTTGATGATTAACCTCAAAAAATATTTGTTCATGAAGACATAACTTATTTACCTTGGTTTTGTGATATGTCAAGGTGTTTTGAAGATGGAAAAAAACAAGGTGAAGGCCATCATTGAGTGGGCAAATCCAAGGACAGCTTATGAGGTAAGAAACTTCCATGGCTTAGCTAGCTTTTATAAAAAATATATTATAAAATTTAGGGGGATTTGTGCACCCATTGTTGATACAATTAGAGGGGATAAAAATAGGTTTGTATGGACTGATATGGCTAAGATATATTTTCCATTTTTAAATAAAAGAATAACAAAACATCTAGTGTTGGCACTTCTTGATTTTAACAAGGTGTTTCAAGTTCATTGTGATGCAAGTGGAGTGGCCATTGGATCTATCCTAAGTCAAGAGGGAAAACCTATATCTTACTTTAATGAAAAGTTAAATGGGGCCAAAAAATGGTATTCAACTTATGATCTTGAGTTCTATTCCATGATTCAAGCCTTGAGGAAGTGGAGACACTACTAAATGCCAAAGGAGTTTATTATTTTCATGGACAACCATCCTCTTCTGTTCATAACCTACCAACCCAAACTCAATCAAAGGCACATGAAATGGGTGGAGTACTTGCAAAACTTTACATTTGTCATCAAGAATAATAAAGGACAAACAAACAAGGTAGCATATGCTCTAAGTAGGATAAATTTTCTTGTTAGTGAAATTCATTTGAGAGTGGAGGAATAGAATCATTTAAAGAGTTATATAAAATTGATTTAGATTTTCAAGATGCATATAAAACTTGCAAGCAACCTACTACAATAAATATGGATCCTTAGATGGAGTATATGATTCAAGACAGTTTGTTTTTCAAAGGAGTCTAGTTATGTGTGCCAAAGAGTTCAATGAGAGACAATTTTATCAAGGAAAAACATTGTGGAATATTGACATGTCACTTTGGTCTTGATAAGACTTTAACTCAGCTTAGTAATCACTATTATTAGCCTAGGATGCAAACAAATGTGAGAAAATTTGTGGAAAGATGCAAAGTTTGTCAATATGTAAAGGGGAAGAGTACTAATGCAGGTCTACATTAGCCCTTAACAATACCAAATAGGCCTTAGGACTCCATTATCATGGACTTTGTCATAGGGTTGTGAAGAACTCAAAGAAGCATGATTCTATCTTTGTTGTTGTAGACAGTTTTTCAAAGATGACCTGTTTTATATCTTGTAAGACAACCAATGATGCTACTCATGTGGCCAATTTGTTATTCAAGGAGGTGATTATATTTTTGATGATCTTTTTGCATAGATTTACAAACTAAAGAAAAATTGAACAATGAAATAAACTTTGGAAAATAACCCAAAATTACCTTTAGATCGCAGGCCACTTTGAAGAGACAACCTCCTTTGAGTAAGCTCAATACAATAATATTCGTGGATTCCTTCATTGGGTCTCAACACTTAAATACTAAATCTATTTTAACTACTAATTTTCATGTATGTGGGATAATTCATATATGCTAAAGGGATGACTGACAAACCATATTCGTTCATAGTGAGTAATACACTAATAATGCAAAGAGAAGGGTAATACATTGGTAACTAACATTCCCTCTACCTTAGAAAATGATTTGTCTTCAAAGCTTTAGATGTAGTAATCATTTCTAAATTTGGAATAGTTGTTCCCATGATGCATCATTTGGTTGCATGCTATGTCACTAGATTAAGACTTCTATAATTGAGCAGGATAAAAGTTGACAGGTGTGCCTATCCAAATTTGCTTCTAGTTTGAGAAGGATGGAGCCTTCATTATCATGTTTTGGTTAAACTATTTGCACTCTGATGGTGGTTATAAGAACCTTATTCAAATGGGAGACATGAAACACTGGGTGAACTTAGGAGGAAAGTGGAAGCTCCAACTTATAAGCAATAGACCCAATCTGTTGGAGAACCTTGTATGGTCAATAAAACTTCAGATCAAGCTTATGATGCCTTTTTAGTTTCAAAGATGATTATTTGTATTGTTGCAAACAAAGAAAAACCATATCATTGGGTTGGAAGGAGTATTTGGAGCAGTACTAATCAACCCATTGCTTCATTCAGTTCTATGTTAGATGGGGATTACCCTATAGGGTGCTACGAATCTGGTCCCAATGTTAGAGAGTAGTGTTGATTACCTAAACTAGGGAATTACTAGGGGCATATGAGAGAAGTGTTGGGGGTGCTTGACCATAAATTGCTTCATATGTAGTCATTTTAGTATAAATGTTGTAGGAGGTATTATACCACCATTATGTGAGGGGGAGCCACTTCGCCCACTGTTGTCATTCTGAAGCAAAGCAACAAAGGAATGTTTTCAAGCATTTGTTGACAAATTTATGTCTGGCCTACCATGCTAAGAGTTTATCTTCTGCTAACTTAGCCAGACCAAGGCATCCATCATGTTTTTTGGATGAAACAATTTCACTTCTGAGATTGGCTCTTTGAGGCCACTAATAAAACAACTCTTGAAGAAGTCTTCTAATAACCCTTTAGTGTGATTAGCTAGTTTCTCAAATTCAATTTGGTAATCATGAATGGTGGCTATCTAGTGGATTTTAGTGAGAGCTTCTGTAAAGTATTTGATAATGACTAATACACTAATAATGGAAAGAGAAGGGTAGGACATGGGTTCCTAACAAGACTACATGGTATACCATTGAGCATTATCTGAGCTAGAGACACCAAGTTTGTAGGACACTTTTCAATAACCTTGTGGAAGTACCTAGGAACTAATTTGAACTTTAGCTCATATTACCACCCTCAAACATATGGTCAAATTGAGGTTTTCAATAGAAGTTTGGGTAACTTGTTAAGATGTTTGACAAAGAATAGTCCTAAAAAATGAGACTTGGTATTGCCTTAAGCAAAGTTTGCTTACAATGAATCACCCAATAGGAACATAAGAAAGAGTCCATTTTAAGTGGTGTATGGTATGCACCTAAAGGGAGCCTTTGAGTTGAGAGACTTGGGAAAATAGAGAAAAACATGTCCAGGGAGAGGATTTTGCCATTGCCATGCAAGAGGTGCATAAGCAAGTGAAGAAGCAATTAGAATTTAAGTGTGGACAAGTACAAACAACATGCAGAGTTGAGGAGGAGAAAGGTAAATGTACATATTGGAGATATGGTATTAACTCACTTGAGAAAGAAAAGGTTTCCAAAAGGTGAGTAAAACAAAATGAAGATGAAAAATATTGGCACATGAAAGGTCATGATAAAGTTTTCTAATAATGCCTATGGCATAGAGTTACCTAGTGGCATAGGGATCTCTCCTATATTGAATGTTGTAGACTTGTAACCATACAAGGAAGGAGATTTACAGGATCAAATAGTTGGATGCTAAGACACAATAGTCCAAGAGTGGGCATGTCAGCTACCACAAGTAAAGCAAGAAGAACCTGAGCTTATCTTGCATATGAAAGTTGTAAAGAGAACAAGAGAAAAATAGTACTATCAGTACTTAGTGAAGTGGAAACATCATATTATAGAGGATGATACTTGTATGACAACAACAAAAATCATCTAACATGGAGGTACTCTTGAAGACCTCACGAACAAGTCTTGATGACAACTAAGTACTGATAGTTAATGATTCAATTTCTTGTTCCTAAGGAGTATGATGCAAGAACATCACTCCATATTCTAAATTTTGGTTTGTTTCCATTTTTGTTGAGTCTTAGGAGTCTCTAAGATCATGCATAAGTCATTTCTAGGTTTTATTTGTTCATAAAATTGAAATTTGAGCCTTCTAAGCATTTTTCCACCAAAATGCCACATTCAAAAATTTTGAATGTCTTTTTATAGTTTTGAGATCTTAATCATGATTTTGGTAGGTTCAAATGTTTGATGTTGGTTGGTTTAGGTGTATTTTAAAGGTGTCAGGATGTTTCTTAGTGTTTGGCCACCTTTGTGGTCTTATATGTTATGTTAAAACTTTTATATCGTTCAAGAATGCGTCTTGTTCATGCATAATCCTATGTTGGAGGCAAAAAAGAGTTAGAGATTTTATAGGAACTTAAAAGATATGAAAGGGATTGAAAGAATCAGTATTTAATGTAAGAATAATGTAGTGAGATCCAAAAAACAAAAAAGAAAGTTCGGATTGCATGAAGAAGACTATTGGCCAAGAATTATGTGTATGCTTGTGAAGAATATGAATGTCAATAAATGAGAACAACTATTAGATCATGTTGTGAATGCAAGTGTGATTTTTGGTAAGTGAAATAAATCTATATTATTTAATTATTTCATTAGTTTTCAGTAGAAACATTCATCTATAGGTTGAGAAAAGAGGAAACCAAGCCTTAAGAGAAATTTGTTTGTCACAATCAAGTTTCAAGTAATGTGTAAGGTCTCTTTTGTTCATTTTCAAGTAATAATTATTGAAATAGTGTTGGGGGGTGGTCATAATTTTAAATAATCTTGTTTAAGTCCTCATAATATCTTGTGAATACTAAGACTCATAAAAAACTCAAAATCTATTTACACAGTTCTATACGCTGTATTTTGAGTACAGTCAAGGTGAAATTTTCAAGTTTTGAGTCTATTTACAATCGAAGTGTTTGTTCTTCCAACTCAATTTTTTTTTTTTAATAAATTTGGAATAGACCATATTAAATAAGTTTGAATCCTTGAAACACCTATTTACACTTGAAATCTTCAAATTTACACCCCTCGACCTATGTAGAACCCTACCTTAAGGTTTTTGACCATTTCTTGGTTTGGGTATCTAAACTTTGTTTCAGGCCTTAAAATTTGACTTGGAGCTTGATTTTAATGTCCTTAAAGTTAATCAAACATTTTATTGGAGTCTTGTCATGTGTGGTGATATTTGGAGCCATAACTCCATTTTGCAGTTAAAGAGACCTAATTAAGGCCTAGTTTGAGGAAGGTCAAGTGGAATAAGTGAATCTACCTTAATAGTTAGATCATAAAGTTTTTAGGGATATGATCTACCTTTATGGGTATCTAAAAAATATCATTTGTTTGTCTTTAACCTTTGTGTACTTGTCAAACCACCTGGAAAAGTTCTTTAGGAGGCTACAAGGAAAGAAGACTAGTTTCAGAAACTTGTATCTTGTTTCGGTTAACTCTCTCCCTCTGCATCAAGATCTATCTATTCCAACATTGGTTCTTGTCATCAATAACTTCCAACCATCAATTTTAAAACTATCTCTAATATTTGGGAGAAATTGATAAAACCTTTGTTGGTCCTTGCTTTCTCCCTCGTCTAAATATATTGTTCAGAGTAACAATTATTTCAAATTCTTTCCACAATAGTTTTGCACATCTATTACTATAATTGTATGGTGGTCTATCACTAATAGGAGGATGTTGTACCAAATATTCAGCCAAAATCATATATATAGATCCATAATTCATGTCTGCATTTTTAGGAAATGCTTGACAGAGTCGAGATTTTATGTTTTCAGGAAAAATTTGTCCAATGAAGCTAATTTTGTTAATCAATATGTATATCATATGTTGGATATTGTTAGAATAAATTGAAACCTAGATATATCCCCAAATCTCATATAAGAGAAACTATGAAACAAATTAATCAAACATTCAGAAAACAAAAATAAACATTCATATAACAAGAGACACCAAATTTAACGTGGTTCACCCAAAATGTGCTACATCCACCAAACTTGTCTAGTATATTATTTACAACAATACAAGGGATAAACAAAATCATGTTACACCTCTACCTTTTTTGCCTCCACTCTGTGCACAGTATTTCATTAATTTATCACAATAATCCATCTCAACCATATATCAATACATTTTAAGGTAAAAACACTTAAACATAACCTCTACTATTAGATTTGGAAATATTTAATCAATGGCCCAGATTGACTACAAAATTATAATTTAATAATGCAATTTTAATAATTTTTTTTCAAGTCACGTAAATTTGATCATTGGAAATGTTATTAAACTTTATAAATTGAATTAATTGCTTCTCGGGCCTGTGTGTAGGGAAGGAAACCCTAGCTTAGGGTTTAGGTGATAATGAGAGTTTTCACCATAAAATAAAGATAAAACTTCGTAGACTAGTGTAATTCAAGTTTATCTAATAGATTATGGTGTTTTCATAACTATACGGACCCCTCAGGTATGGATTCGAACAACTATGCTGAAACATAGTTTAATTAGGCCTAAAAGAGGCTAGTTATAGGGCAAAGGAGGCTAGTAGGCAGAGGAAGTGAATGACCCAAGTTTGTAAACTTCATGAAGAGGTGAATGGAGATAGAGGGTGCCTTAAATTTCCTTTAAATATACAAGAAAGGTGATAGGATGGTCAAATCAAAGAGAAATTTCCAAAAAAAGTTTACTAGCCTTGAGAAGTCATAGTAAGCATGTTGTGATGAAAGGGGTGTTGAAGGGTGATTCAAGAGTTGAAATGGATTATTACAGGTATAGAGTGACCATTTAAGTCCTTCTATGTAAGGAGAGTGAGTTATAGAAACTTAGATCAAGAATTGCTCCTTGAGACCTAAGGAGGATAGTCTAGTTGAGAATTAGTGGGAGAATTAGAGTAAGGTTGTAAAAGAATGAATGCCCTGAGGTAACAAAGTGAGTTGTGAATGTCATGATAAAGTTATAATGCATGTACAATAAATATGTTTCAATCTAGGAGACTAACAAACATAGTGGTCCAAGAGAAATAAACTAGATCATTGAGAAGATAATTCAACTCAAGCACAACATGTAAAAGTGATCTTTGACTAGACCAAAACTAGATAATGATGAATTTGAAGAAATATCCTCTTACCTCCACATCATCTATCAAGTACACTTTAATAAGGCATAGAGAAAGAGGAAACTGATCAACTCAAGAAGCAAATAGAAGACAAGGTTGAGGCAATCAAATCGAAAGAGATGAAGGCACTACTATGTAAGCAAGATGATGGGTGTAAAGAAGATAAGTTGAACCTAGGTTTGATTTCTAATGTTATCTATGATGATGAATATGAAATTGATTCAAATAGTAAAGACATTTTATACATATAAATAATAACACTAATGGATGAGTTTATGAAAGGGCAAGGTGAGGATGAAGCACCTCAAAGACTGCTTAACAAACATGGTATGCAACAGAATGAGATTGTTTTGATTCTTATGAATGAGGGAGTCCAAGGAAAAGTAAAGGATCAAGTTTCCAAAGAAGTTGGAGAACAATATGTTCCAAAATTTTATGAAGTTGATGAAAAGGTGGATAGTTCAACAAACTATGCTTTGATCCATTCAGTAACTTACCACATAATCTATTCATACCTATAGGACCTGGTACCTATTGATTGAATCCATCCCTATAAAATGAGGAAACAAAAATATATAAATGTAAACCAAATATACTAAGTAAAAACTTACCAAAAGATCATGATACACTTTTTTATTCTATTATGCACACATATGACACATCTCACTTAAGAAAGGTTATACATCTTCTGCTCCTTGTAGATTCTCATCCTCATCTTGAGATCATTAGATAGATTTTTCATCTTCAAATACTTGAGAAACTAAACATATTCCTACTATAAAAAAATCTAAGAGAACTAAAAAATGGGTTCCATGAACCAATACATTTGTTACTTTTACTCCATGATCTCATGCTCCTATGATGGATAAACATAGTGTTACCAGCTCTCTGGTTTTAGATATGACATACATATATATGTTCCATTGTAGTATCACCAATTTGGTTACCTATATTTAGTGTTTATAACATTTCTATATGAACATACCTTAGATGGGATAATTGGCTAGACTTTACTTTATTTAAATATTTAAAAAATATCGAATATTCAAGAAGATAAAAAAACATTCAAATAATTCAAAAATACCAAAAAAATATTTAACATGTTCTTAGTTGTACTATTTATTAAACATATGTTAATTTATCTAGGTTAATAGATATCATATCATTCTTTCTCTATATACAGATACATTTCACACATTATTTGAGTGTGTTACAATCATACCAAGATACATTTAATAAATGCACATATATATGTTGGGCCTTCCCTATACTCACTTCATAAGTATGTTAGGGGCATATACTTTTTTAATCACCATACATCTATGTTATATTATTCTATAATCACTTTCCATTATCATGTTTGAGTCTATATACTAACACATGCCTATGTCCATGCGTATACCTTTCACAATGTACTTGATATTGTATGTAATCAACATTTTTTGCAAACACATTCGTAGGAGTTAGTATGTTATATTCACGTTGGTTTCCTATATTCCATGCTTTCATTTATGCACTTCCTTGAGTGTGTTCCTTTATTTATAATGTATTTCATTGTTTTTAATGTTTGAGAATTTGAATATGTTCATTTGATTATGGCCCTCGTGTCTTTGCTCACTTATTTGGACATAAACATGCCATTGTTTGTTGTATGAAAATTTAAATATGCCATTTTATGCTTTGTGGACATTTGACTAAGTTATTCCCTTAAATTTTGTGGCCTTTGAACATTCCCCTTGTATGAAGTCTCCTAAGAACATTTTCTTTTTAGTTTAATTTTGAGTGATCGTATGTGTGTGCTTGATTGCTTACTAAGCTTGTACTATTACTCTCTAGACATTGCCATGATCTATATCATGCTTCTTAGGAATTGATATTATCACATACTACATATCTCTATTTTGTATTTACCTATACATGATTATCCTATATGTTACATGATCCATACACAACTTATACAATTATCTTAACCTTTTGAGGTAAGGTAACTACTATATTATATTTCTCTTCATACTCAAAAGGGAGGCATATTAGTGGGGGCATGTCATAGAGGCATGACTTTTATATTTTAATTTTTTTAGATTTTAGTGGGAGCATGTCAAAAAGACATGACCTCTACACTTATTTAGTATTCAACATGTCCTTATTATACTAGAGGCATGTTATGAAAACATGTTTCCATAGTTACCCTAGTTCTCAGATTCTTTGGATTCAGTGGATGCATGTCATAGAAACATGTCCTCCACACTTGTATAGCAATTTCAGTATATGAGCAGTGAATTTGGCCTAATTTTAGGAAAGGATTGTAGTTTCCTCCTTTATATCTATATTTGAAACATTAGATTTGTCAATTGTCTCTTGATTTTTGACCTCTTTCATTAGAAATCCTATTTTAAATATTTGATGTGCCCATTTATCTTTTTGTAATGTTACCTTTTATATTTGTCTTTATTATTCAATTTGTTTTCATTTATAGGTTCTTTATATTTTTCATTGAAAAAATGTATCTTTGAATGATTTGCATCAGTATTGCCACTATATCCCAAGCCTTGTCAATCACTATGATTAGATGTAGAGATAGGACAAGTGATGCCTTGTGCATGTTTTCCCAATTGTTGACCATGATAAATAAAATGTTGTAAGTATTTTTTTACAAAGGCATATTGTTTTAAAATATGGGTATCAATATTGAGAGGTGGATTTGTTCCTTTTCTTAACTTGATTTTTATTTTTGAATTTTTCTTGCTCTAGATTTAGAATTTACAACTATTTTTCTCTGAATTATTCTTTGGTACCCATATTTGTTCTTCTTTCACTTGTGTTTTAGGAGAGACAATCATAATGTGAGTGGTTTTATTGATTGATGTATCAATGATAGTATCAAAACTATCTTTGTGACTTTGTATTTTGTTATTTGATGCAAAACAATAATCTGTATGATGCCCATGCATTCTATGATATGCACAATAGTATTTGGATATCCTTATAGGATGTAGAGGAGGTAGTTGGATCAATTTTTTTTGAAGCATTTCTATTAGGATTTAACTTGGAATCTTGTTATCCTCTTTCATAAGTTTGGACTCATTAGTTTTAGGTGACTTTGGTTTTGTGATGCAAGTGCATGATCACAGAGGAGATTCATCTTTGTACATATTGGTCCCAAATAAGCCTTGAAGGTCATGTTTTAGTAGTAAGATGCTTGTTTATTATTAATTTTGTACTAAATTGTTCATATTTAGGTGTTGAATGTTCTTAGGGAGGTGTCCAAATTATAAGTTTTCCAAATTTTGCTCTTTAGAGCATCATAGTCACTTTCCAACCAAATTTAAAGTGAATTTCTATTCAATATTTTTTTAGTATTTTGGCAAGTTGTAAATGTATGATCCTAATTGTGAGGGGTCATTAAAGTCTTGTAACATGTTCCTTAGTATTTTTTAGTCATTAATTATGATTAGTGTGTTAAACCTTGATCAAGACTCAAACAAAGTTGAGTTGTCAAGGTAATGCCTATGTTTGGAAGAAGGATAAAGATCAATTGAGAAGTTTTTTTTGCATGTAACAAAAAAACTAATATTAGATATAATATGAGGCTCAAACCATAAAGAGAAGATCTCAAATAAGACTTAAAATAAATCAAGAAGGTCCAAGATAAAACTAAAGAAGGAGCTCAAGGAAATGGAATAAAACTAGACATAACTCAAGAAAATAGGGTTTTATAACATTATTGTAACAATTTTATCTAATTATCAATAAGAAGAGTATTATTTGGAGCCTATGTGACTATACAGCCTTGAAATAAATGTAAGAAATTGTGTTTACTATTGCTAAGTCCTATTTGGCATTGATTTAAGGGTTTATGAATATTGCATGACTAAGAATACAATCTGATAGACAATTTGAGCGTAGTCTTTTGTTAAATCTTTAGGTGTGTTCATGTATTAACAACCATTGAGATTACAAAATAGAAACATTGAAAGTCTCATAACAATATTAAAGAGTCATGAACAAGATAGGAAGTTTTAATTTACAAGAGAGGATAGCCCTTAGGTTTGAAACTCAGAATTCTAAGTTGTGACAGTCAAGAAGTGTCTTTATTTTCTCTTGATAAGTTGAATTATGACAAGTGTGTGATTTAGACAAAAGATGAGTTTATAGGGGTCTTATCCAATTCAATAGGATTTCACATATAGGTGATATTAATTTGAATGGATATGTTTATATAGGTTACAATTATGCTTGAACACCGAACATGGTTCTATTAGTCTTAAAAAAGAGTCTTTTTATCCATTGGAGATTGTTCAAGCCTCAAAAGTGGAAGGAGGAGTAAATTAAACTTGTGGAGTGATCATTAAGATTAAAAAATATCCAAAATAGGTGAAAATTTGGAATTTATATTGAAATTTAGCTCACTATTTAACACAGTCTAGAAACATAGTCCAAAGTGTGGCAGTCAGAGGAAAAAAGGTCTCTTTTTATATATAGGGATTGTTCAAGGAATGAAAATCATTTGTATAAATGTAGGAAGGTATAAAATGATTGATAAAATTAAAAAGGATCTGAAAGAAATCATTAAAAGTTGAAATTACCTTGCACATTATCTCTTGGGTATTATATAACCCAATATCCTAGTTTAGGGTTTTGACACTCTAAAATTGTCATATCTTGTTAATGAACCATGAAAATATCATAAAACTTTGCATAAAGAATAAAAATGATGTTTATGATGTAATAAAGGTGATTTCAAGTTTAGGGAAGTCTTGTACATAAAGTTATTAGAGAAACATAGTCTGTAGGTCTGATAAAATGTGAACAAAGAAAAGGAAGTTGAGAAGTTCTCAGGTGAATAATCTAAGGCATATTTTAAAGATAAAAATGGATATGATAGTTATGAGATGTACATGAAATAAGAAATAGATGCTTGGTATGAAAAAATGGTGTCTTTCTTGAGAGAAAAGCTAAAAGAAAAGAGTAGCCATGAAGAGGCAAAAAATAAAAATCAAAATAAAGAGTGGATCAACATGAAGATAATGGGAAATAAATGTTTTGGAGTCCATTACAAGAGTGGGTATCATGAAAAACATGCTAAAAAATAATGATGGAAAATGCAAATGGTTTACTCCTTTAATGATTTGATTTCTTGTGCAGGTGCAACATTGGAGAAGGCAACAAAGAGAAGGACTAATTGTGGATCCATTGAGCATGTGCAGTTATATGAGAAGTTAGTTGAAGAAAATATATAAGGAAAAGTTTATTTCCATCATCTAGAGCAATATATAAGAATCATTAGATGTAGTTCATGATTTTTTTTTAAAGTTTGGGAGTCTAATGTAGGTGCATGATCACAAAGCAGATTCATCTTTGTACATATGATTCTCAAAGAAGTCTTGAAGGTCATGTTTTAACAATAAAAAGCTTGTTTATGCTTTAATTTATACTAAATTGGTCATATTTAGGTGTTGAAGGTTATTAGCGTGGTGTCCAAATTAAAAGGCTTCCAAATTTTGCTTTTTAGAGCATCATAGTCACTTTCCTACCAAATTTAGAGATTCCAAATTTGAATTTCTATTCAATAGTTCTCTAGTCTTGTGGTGAGTTTTAAAAGTGTGATCCTACTTGTGAGGGTTCATTAAAGTCTTGTAAAATTTTCCTAAGTGTGTTTTAGTAATTAATTATGATTAGTGTGTTTAACCTTGATCAAGACTCAATGAAAGTTGATTTGTCAAGCTAATGCCTATATTTGGAAGAAGGATAAAGATCAATTGAGAAGTTTTTGTTGCATGTAACAAAACGAAAAATATTAGACATGATAGGAGGCTCAAACCATGAAGAGATGATCTCAAATATGATTTAAAATAAATCAATAAGGTCCAAGATACAATTGAAGAAGGAGCTCATGGAAAGGGATGAAAACTGGACAGAGCTCAAGAACACAAAGTTTTATAACATTTTTATAACAATTCTATCTAATCTTTAATAGGAAGAGTATTTATTTGGATCCTATGTGACTGTCTAGACTTGAAATACATGTAATTAAATGTGTTTACTATTTTTAATTACTATTTGGCATTGATTCAAGGATTTATGAATATTGCATGACTAAGAATACAGTCTAAAAGTCTGATAAACAAATTAAACATAATCTTTTGTCAAATATTTAGGCATGTTCATGTATTAACAATGGTTGAGATTACAAACTATACACATGTAAAGTCTATTAAAAATATTTAAAATTCATGAAATAGATGTGAAGTTTGAATTTACAAGAGAGGTTAGCCCTTGGGTCTGAAATTCAAAATTTTGAGTTGTGACAATCAAGAAGTGTCTTTATTTTCTCTTGTTAAGTTGAATTAAGACAAGTGTGTGATTGACACAGAAGGTTAGTTGCTAGGGGTCTTATCCAAGTTAAGATGATTTCACATATAGGTCAAACTAAGTTTAATGGAAGTGTTTATATAGGTTACAATCATGCTTGAACACAAAACATGGTTTTATTAGGCTTAAATATATCTTTTTACCCTTTGGAGATTGTTCAAGCCTCAAAAGTGTAAGAAAAAGTAACTAAAACTTGAGGATGGCTAATTCAAACTACAAAAGATCTGACATAGGTGACAAGTTAGAATTTATATTGAAATTTAGCTCATTATTTTACACAAATTGGAAACACAGTCCAAAGTGTGATAATTAGAGAGGAAAAGGTCTTTTTCTTCTATTTAAGGATTGTTCAAGCAATGAAAGTCATTTACAAAAAAGGAGGAAGGTATAAAAGTCTTGATATAGTTTAAAAGTATCCAAAAATAGTCATTAAAAGTTTAACTTATCTTGGAAATTATCTCTGAGGTCTGATATAACCCAAAAATCCTAGTTTAGGGTTTTCACACTCTAAAATTGTCATATCTTGTTAATGAAACATGAAAATATCATAAAACTTTATATAGAGAAGAAAAATGATGTTTATGATTTAATAAAGTTGATTTCAAGTTTAGGTGAGTATTTTATGGAAAGTTATTGGATAAATACAATCTGTAGGTTTGAGAAAATGTATAAAACACTTGTATTTTGTATCAGAAGTCAAGAATTAGGCATATATGATGGGAAAGGTCTATGTTTAGAATTGGATAGGAATGAAATAGATTTAATAATCCTATAGAATCCATAAGAAGGATAAAAATTGAACAAATTCTACTTGGAGTGGTGTGACAGACATATGACAAGGTTACAGAAGACTGTATTACTGTGTTTTATTGAAAGGAAAATTATAGTGAGGTGGAAAATGTTGCTTCTACAGTTAGTCAATACCCTAATAAATACAATAAGTTAATCTCAAGTTATGATAATTTTGAATATTTATTAATATTTAGTTGATTCAAGTGATAGACATATAGGATAAGATCTAAAAATACTATTTTGGGAATTATCTTTCAAGAATGAGACTCGATAAAAATTTCATGATTGGTCTTTGTATCAATATTGGCTAACTGTGATTTTATGCAAGATTCCATTTAAAGTCATATAAAATAATTATTTATACAAAACAAAAGTTTACTATCAAGTTAAGAAGACTTCTATTGTTGAATCAAACATGATCATTCAAAAGGTTGAATATTTGATTATGAGTCTAAAGAACCCTTGCTATATAAGATTTGGTAATAGTGATTGAGTGTAAACGTTTGTGGATTGTCATAATTTTGGATTGCAATCTTGATATGGATTTTTATTAGGCACAAATTTTCTAGATGAAGATGTAAAGACATGATTAACACTAGCATACTTTGGATTTTGCACATATGTAACTTGATTTTCCAATGTTGTGATCCTTGAACTAAAATATTGATTTTGATTTTTTAATGCTTATATTAACTTGATCAAAGTGATGTTTTTATATTTTATTGAGTCACAAACACAAACCCTAGGTGATTCAGATTGAACATGCATACATATACCATCTACCTTACCCTTTGAAGGAGTGATAACAGGGACATGATTAGAGGGATGGTAGCTATCACCCTCATTAGGGTAAGGAGGAAGAAAATATTATTATAATCCATATTAAACATGATTTCAAGAAAATAAATTCTAAATTTTTAAATAAATTAAAATAATTGAGAGATCATAAAAATAAGAAAAAATCCTAAAGCACACTAAGAGTTGTATAGAAAGACACAAAAGTCGGGTTCACTAAATGTTTAACCCAAAATCTAGATACATGGGATTATCTCTAGGGTTAAAAGGGATTATATTGAATTTTACACGAAGGGCAGTGAACTAATGTAATGAGCAGGCCAATTAATAGAAAAATCAGATAAACAATATTTTAAATCTATACAATTGAGATTGTTAAAGTACAATTATTGATAGATATTGAAATAAATTAGAAACAAAGGATAGTTAGATGGTTTACTATGTGCATATAGGTTTTATATGGAACATGATATAAGTGATATGAAATATGACCCTAGAAAAGTTATTAGATTCTATAAATATTCTTTTTATGGCCTCAGACACTTGTGTTGGATCAGGATGTTATATCAACAAAGATGTCTAAACTTACCACAAGCGTCATGTACATAATATTGAATGGATTTAGATGTGATCAACTAAAGCCTTCTATGTTTTTTGTTGCTTTTCTTCTAATGTCTTCAGATTGTGTGCACATGCTATCTCTCTTTGTTAAATGATCAAAATCTAGCTCATCACCCTTAGAGTGTCTATGGAAAAAATAGGTTAGTGGGCTCATGGTGTCGATATTCTCCAAGGACCCATCTAACAAGAGGTATTGCATACATAAAAAATCCTCTAAAGAGGGCCTCAGACTTATGTAATTATCCCCTACTATTTGGCTTGTGTGCGCACAAGGATTAAATGTATGATATGCAAAGACATGCAATGACCTAGATTGTAACTTGGTAATTATGGCTATGGGATGTTATTTGAATGCTTAGACCTATATAAATAATGCTCCTATGATTGATATGGAAAAATGGATAAATAAGGCAAGTTTTCTCACTTTAATGCTTGATTGAGTGATTCTTGGTATATTGCCTTGTGATTTGTGTGTGGTTTTAGGTGTTTGCTAGGTGAAGAATAAATGAGGCTTGATATTATATATATACCAATACCTTTTATAAATATCTCATATTAAATCACTTATGCTAAACTTTAAAATATGTTTTTTTGTGCAAATTGGATGAGTTTTGGGCACTTGACACTTTGTAAGAAATGTGAAAAATTATGTCAATGCATGTGTCCACTTGGGATGCAAGTGTCCAAGAAGGTATAAAATAGGTACAGGCCTAGAACTAGCACTGAAGGATAATAATTAGGTTTAGATATTTTTGCATAGTATATAAAGCTTGATCATCAAAATAATAATGGTTAGACTAATAGATAAGAAATTTAGGCATAAGGAGATAGTGAAATGAGGCTTTTGACCATGGACAGGTCAAGAACTAAAAGGTACAACCATGATATGTATTTACCAAGTGTACAAGAATGGGGTACTATATAAAGTATATTTTAGCATCTACACCCATATGCATTGTTAATGAAGACAATGATTCTATTAAACTTTATAATAGACTATAGCATTTGTTAATTACCACTATTTTATAATATTTAAATTATTTTTCATATTTTATTAGTTAGTTGATAATTCATATTCATATAAATTTAAAATAATATTATAACTACCATAATAATATAACTAGTTAATATTACTCATATATTTTTAAAAATGTTAAGATAAGGTAATTTTTATAAAAATTTATTTTTTCCACATGAAAATGTGCGTTGATGCAATTCCTGATGGAAATCTATTGATGCAATCTAGATGGCTCCTAATTTATGCTCAAATTTTAACATTAATATTTTAATGATGGAATATATCCAAACTTTGATGATGCTAATTCTGGTCACCTAAATTTTATACCAAATTTGTTGCTAATTCATTGATACAATGAATAATGTTAATATGCATCAGAATTTATGATGCAAATCATGTCATGGAAATATTTTCACCAACCAAAAAATAATAATTTGTAGCCAGAAAAACACCTTATCTTTTACAAAAATAGTGACATGAAAACCTTAAAATCTTATATTGTCTTCTTTTATTGTTGATTCTTTTAAATCTATACATTTACTACTAAGATAATTTTGTCTTCGTATGCTAATGAAATGTATTATGCTCCCTAATAAAAAAGAATCACGTGAATCCCAATTTATAGATGCCACTTCCTTGCTTTCAGTTCTTGAGGAAGTTAAATTTGATAATTTAAATAATAACATGATTTTTTTTATAGATAATTAAGGGTTAAGTTTCCCTCACCCAATATATAAAATCGAACCAGTTACCAAAACCACACATCTTGAATGACATCCATGTGAAGGCAAGAGAACCAAAAATGGCCAAACAAGCTAACATGAAACCAACAAAAACTGAGGTGTGACAAAAGGCCACCAAGGAGCCAAATAGACCAAATAAAATAACAATAAATGATCCCAGTATGGGTACCAACCAAGTAATGAACCCAACCAAGCACTAAAACATAGACACTAAGCCAAATTACAAACCACACATAAAAGATCTTAATCCGCTTACTAGGCTACACCAGACTGTTCATCACCAACCCACCACATAGTTTTCCATTAGAGGCATAGCCTGATGCCTTTGTAGACATGTGTCCAATTTAATCCTTAGTTGGGGGAATTAAAAAACCACCAAAAATAGGGTATCAAAGGTTGGACTCTAGTCAATCCTACACAGCTAAGGAGATAGGCTATCGAGTGTGAACCACCATGGTCCTGTTGGGTCCTACTTCCAAAATACTTACTAGGGGTGGTATAGGATGACCACCTACGTAAAAATGCTCCAATAATCGGGTATCAATAAACACACAAGAATATTTATGCATTACCAAGATGGTTAATAGAGAAGGCAAAGGAGCTTGTTAGGAGCTCACATCTATAGGGTAATGAATCTGTTAGTCAGAGTTGGTGAGTGGAAGTAACCCTACTATTTCTACACATAGGACACTACCATACTAATTCATTCTTAAATTTAAAAAAAATAGATAGGGGATGATACCATATACCTCTTTCCCCAAGAGGGGAAATACTAACGTGCTTTTGGCTATAAAATCCTCAATTGCCTCTCGCAAACCAAACCTATAATGAGGATTCATAACTAGTTCCATAATCATATTAACTAATTCCTTATCCTCCAAAACAAACATAAAATTGAATATGAATATTTATGTAATGTCAACATTCCCCTTGAATGTATAAGAGGTATCCAATAAAACTTTGATTACCTCCATGACTAGTTTAGATTGAATCACAAAGACCTTCTTGAGACAAGCCTCACTAACACTGCCCTTGAAAGACATTTCTTGATTCTTAAAGGCAACCTACATTAATGGTTCATTGACTCAGAAATTTGAACCATGCACTCCATAACTTATCATTTTTAGTGCTCCAATCCCCAATCCAAAAGTATTGCCTAAATGAAAAAATCCTTCGAGCTGAAGAGAACACACTCATCATAAATTAATGGCCACCTCCCAATAATCCACAACACATGTGAGACAAAAATATTGAGTAGGCTAAATGATTAATGAAAAAGTCACTCACATTAATAGAAACATAATGATGACCAAGTATCAACCAAGGGAAGGGGTGGGGGAATGGCTAGAAACTTTTTAACTTTGCCTCATGCCAAACATCCTAGGCGTTGTTGATAATAAGCTCTAGAGATTGGGAGATACCTTGATTGGCTAGGAAATCCACTTTAGTATTGGCCTCATGATAGCGTTGATATGCCTCCCAAGAGTTGAGGAAACTAATAATATCCCAAGTCAGGCCCAAAATATTTTCTATGTTTAAATCACAAGCCCCCCAATTGTAAAGTTCTTGGATTAGAACCATTGAGTCACCTTCTAAGATTACCTTCTCCACACAACCTTAAGCTATCAGATCCATGCTAAGGGACAAAACTTGGGCCTCATCTCCATTATTGGTCCCATCACTCAACTAGTAAGGCTACCCTAATTAGAGAACCTACATAGTCTCTAATGATGTAATCAACACTAGAAGCACGAGGGTTGCCCTGAGAGGCTCTATTAAAGTTAAGCTTGAAGAGGCCTAGAGGCAGACGAAGTCAAATCAAATTTTCTACTTGATGGGATTCTTTCACAAGTATTCTTGGCCTCTTAATGGGGGAATAAAATGAATATTTATTGTAATGCTTTGGGCTCCAATATTATTGTGCATAAATATTTTATTTTAATTTGAGATGAAGCTTCTCCTAGTTGGATTTTACAACAAGTTTGTGGGTGGCTTGGTTCTAAGAAAGTGATAAGATACTTGGGCATTCATTTTACATCAAAGCCTTCCTTTAAGGAGATGTGATGTAAATGGTATATGATAATATTGACATTTATTTATCTAAATGGTACAGTAATTTTTTGTTCTTGTGATATATTTCAAGGGTGCTAGAATGTGATATCCTCTTATAATATTTATTATGCCTCTTATTAGTTTCTCCCTAACTATCAAATTGAACACTTTCATAAAATCACTACACATATTTTTGATATATACTACTTTTTGGGTGAGATTATTTAGGGGCATCTCACTATTTTTTGAAGATATTATATGCTACTGTAATTATTTATTGATGATATTCTTGTGGCACATCTCTTTTTTAGAGTAATATTTGATTTTCACTGTACATGGGTACCTCATTAGGCCTAGTGTCAAGACCCATTTCAAAGGTTTAGCCTTAATTTTTATATATGCTCCCTAAGTTACACTTAAAGGGGCCACTGACGTAAATTATTAGTTACACCTTAAATTTACTTAGTACGTAATTTTCCTAGGATTTAGTATTTTATTATTTACCAAATAATCCTATTTGATCTTAGTAACTTGCATTAAAGTCCAAATTGCCCAGTGAAGTGGATTTTAAGAAACAATTCATAACCACTTACATTTATGCAAGCACTTTTATT
The DNA here is from genome assembly GCA_037957365.1 of Torreya grandis. Taxonomy (NCBI): domain Eukaryota; kingdom Viridiplantae; phylum Streptophyta; class Pinopsida; order Cupressales; family Taxaceae; genus Torreya; species Torreya grandis. The sequence continues at coordinate 896,987 of JARHVA010002006.1, read as the reverse complement.
AATGCAACCACCTATATTTAGGAGGCTTTTCCTACTATAAAATCAAGGTTCTCTCTCATGTTCACATTGTATTGATATTGTCTTGGATTACCTTTAATAACCTAAGAATCCCTTGGATTGAATTAGTGGTATTGGTGTAGAGTGTGAGAGGTCATTTTATTGTTTAGTCCATGTCTTAGTGTAATGTTAATACAATAATAGTTGTATATTGTTATACATGAATATCTATGTATTTATATTTAATTTTCATGACATGATCCACGTATAAGTTTAACATGTTTGATCCTATTTGGTCCAAAATTCTAATATGGTATTAGAGTGAAAGTACTAGGATAACTTTGTTGTTTTAGGTTTTTTAGGGGAAGTGTACTTTAGGTGCATCTTGAGGAAATTTTACTTATTCCATAGCATTGAGAAGGGTTAAGAACCCTTAGGCTAACTGTAAACTTGTTACGAGTTTAGATTTATTCCCCTGGTGGCTTCCTTATGGCAGTTTTGTGAATTAGAATTTATATTTTTTTTTGTAGTTTGGAACAGATCAAACCTCTCTACCATGTCTACAGTAGTTGAGATGTGTAGTTTAACCTTTCATTTTTTTGAACACTTGTAGCTCTAGATATACATAACAATCCTATGAGTTGTTGATTAATTTATATATAATCCATGTGTTTTCTACCAAATCTTACCATACATATATGTTTGGAGAAAATGATTTAGGGGGTAGGATCATTTTTTATTGAAAAAGGTCTTGATTTTCTCTTGATTTAAGGGAATCTTTTATACAATTCTGACCATCTGTGGATAAAGGACATCAAACTTTTAGTTTTTAAAACGTTTTTTTTTGAAAGTTTTGTTAAAAAATTAGGTGGGTATCTTCGCTTTTTTTTTCAAGATTTTTTTGTATTTTATTTTTATAAAATAAATAGTTAAAATTAAAAAAATATAAAAATATAGGGGTTTTTATTTAATAAAAAAATTTAAACATTAGTGGACATGAAAGTTGTCCACCTTTTATTCCACCATCCATACTCCACATATTGTTTAGATTTCCTCCCTACCTTCTCTATCCACACTCACTATGTCTCCTACCTTCAAGTCAACCTATAGCGACACCCAACCTTCGTAATTGATCTACCACCTCCCTCCATCCCCATTGTCTCTATTCCCCTATCCACCCCTCCAGATACCACATCCCCCGCCCTCAACCGATCTACCACCCAAGCTTACTTAGCACCACCTTATGTCCCTATGTTCCAAACTTTATCCCCATCTCATCATTGTTGATGTCTCTTCCACTCTTCCCACCCCATCTCCATGCCCATTGTGTCATCTCCCTCCTTTTAGCTTCATTCTCCTTCCTCTCCACATTTTAAACATTATTTCAACCTCACTTTACTCACCTCAAAATCTCCTTAAAATTTCATTATCCTAGGCTCCATCATGTCGTGCCTTGCTCCCTCCTCTCTACAACCCAGCTTCCATCCACCTTCTTCCATATCTCTTTTTATTGATGGTCCCTTGACCTATCCCCACAAATCTATCACCTTGCCACCATCTGCTAGTTATCTTCACTCTCTAACACCTACACACTAATACCACCATTCTAAATCATTGTCTCCCACCCACTTCCTTTTCACAACTTGTTGTGTTGATTTTACACCTCATCCCAACCCCACATCACCCAATCCTCTTTTGTGCCTTAGCCCATAACTTGAAAACAACAACATTGGAATTTGGCATTGCATGATTATTAATCAAAACCTTGGAAAAGTGAATTGTGGTTCAAACACCTCCATTACCTAGCCACCCCAAACTAATAGGCTGCCATTATTTTTTAGCCTCCTTATTTTTCAATTAATTATTTGTTCAAACAAAATTTAATTTTTTAAACCACATATTTGAATCTATCAAATGATTTTTTGTGAAGGCATTTCAAGTGGGGGGAGGTCAGAAATTTGAGTCTCCCCAATATATATATATATATATATATATATATATATATATATATATATATATATATATATATATATATATATATATATATATATATATCAGCCAATTAATGAAGACTAATAGATGAGGCCCAATATAATAGGTGGTCAAAAAGGCCCAATGGAGGGGGGTCCACATAAATTCAAACATGCAATAATGAAGTCCTAAAAAACTTGAATGAGTGTACTAATGTGTAAAATCCATTGATTGTAAGAAAAAATAGGTTTTATTATGGGGGTTTGGCCACCTGTTATATTGGGCCTCATCTGTTAGTCTTCATTAATTCGCTGATCAGCGAATTAATGAAGACTAACAGATGAGGCCCAATATAACAGGTGGTCAAACCCCCATAATAAAACCTATTTTTTCTTACAATCAATGGATTTTACACAGTACACTCATTCAAGTTTTTTAGGACTTCATTATTGCATGTTTGAATTTATGTGGACCTATATATATCAGCAAAATAATGAAGACTAACAGATGAGGCCCAATATAATAGGTGGTCAAACCCCCATAATAAAACCTATTTTTTCTTACAATCAATGGATTTTACACATTAGTACACTCATTCAAGTTTTTTAGGACTTCATTATTGCATGTTTGAATTTATGTGGACCTATATATATCAGCGAATTAATGAAGACTAACAAATGAGGCCCAATATAATAGGTGGTCAAACCCCCATAATAAAACCTATTTTTTCTTATAATCAATGGATTTTACACATTAGTACACTCATTCAAGTTTTTTAAGACTTCATTATTGCATGTTTGAATTTATGTGGACCCCCCTCCATTGGGCCTTTTTTCAAACACCCTTATGCTATTTTGCTAATATCTTGAGCATCAATTGGAGTTAGATGTGATTCTTATTGCATTACGAAGTTGGTTTTGACCTCTTCCACACAATATATTTATTTTATTGCTTTTCCACTTGAAAGTCTAATTTTGTTTATATTTATAGAGGCCTTGTTTAGGAATGTTTCCAAAATTCAAACTACATTTTATTTACACTCTTGAAACTTTTTTAGTTGATTTTTATTGAAAATGAATGTTTTATCACTTAAAATCCATATTTGTAACTAAAATTGAGTCCTATTATACAAAAATTGAATGTTTTTTAATTTCTCATTTTCAACTCAATTTATAACAGTGTAAAAATGTTTATCCATTACATCATTATAAGTAGTTAAGGGGATTTATTTGGTCATTGCACTTGATAAGTATATAATATGACTCACTATATTAATAAAATAACATCATTTTTCTTGCATAGGAAGTGGATCTAAATGTAATCTTTAAATTTAAAGTTTATTTAGACTAAAATAGTAAGTATATATCATTGTTATGTCTTTAGAATCTATTATTATCTATTGGTTAGTTATTTTTAATGATTATTAGAAAAATGATGTCAATGAGTGCATACATAGTTCATACTAAGTTAAAAAATGATTCAAAGTATGAAAAGTAACCATTCAAGAATAATGTTGGAGTAGTGTCAGAGAATTCTACAATGGATACAATATTCTAGTCAAGCTATAGGCTTGATATAGACTTACACAATAACTATAGATTTTATCAGACCAGCTATAGACTATCTTTAAATTACAATAGTCAGCTATAGACTAGCTATAGATTATATCAAACAATTATGAATTTCAATAGGTTTGCTACAAACAACTACATATTTTAGCATGTTTGCTATAGATTTCAACAAAACTGCTACAAACTTCAACAAAACTGATACAGGTTTCTTTAGAAAGTATTTATAAATATATTATAATATTTCAGCTATCATAAAAGATGTTTTTCATTTATATTCTTTCTATATGTATATATCATGGTTATGTCTTTAATATCCATTGTTATCTATTGATTAGCTATTTCTAATGATTATTGTGAAAATGATGTCAATAAGTGCATACATGGTTCATACTAAACTAAGAAAAATTCAAAGTATGAAGAGTAACCATTTAAAAATAATATTGAAGTAGTGTCAGAGTCTTCTACAACAGATATAATATTTTAATCAAGCTACAAGCTTAGTATGGACTTCCATAGGGTTACTACAGACTCTCACAATAGCTATAGATTACATCAGACCAACTACAAACGAGTTACAGATTACATCAAATCAGTTACAGATTACATCAGAGATCTATATATTACATCAGACAACTAAAAATTTCAATAGGTTTGATACATACAACTATAGATCTTAACAAATGTATTATAGATTTCAACAAAACTACTATAGACTTCAACAAATCTGCTACAAAAAAAATGCTTTTTATTTGTATTCTTTCTATATATAGATTTTTATGTATAGACTTTCTATTATATATTATATTCAAATATAAATTTATGTAATTTGATTTCAATAAAGAGCTCTCTCTATATTAGGTGGAGATTGAGATTATGTTGTAATAAATTTTATTATTAGAATAAATATCTCTCTTCATATTTTATAGAAATTGAGATTGGATAGAGTATCTCAATTGTTAACTATAAATTAGGTGTTCGTTGAAAGCATAAAATTATAAATAGAACCTTCCAAATTAAAATGAAATAATCAATACACTCCTCTTTCCATTATTCTGAGTATTCCATTTGAAACTTGTATTCTGAATAAATCATTTTTTGAAGAATGCGCTGACCAGTCATTCTAAGAAAGATGGATAATGTATTTATATTTCTTTCTTTCTTCTATTATCACTTTGTTGTACATTTTTATTTTATTTATTTATTGTTATAATCATTCTTTTTTGTATAGTTTGTTTGAATCTACAAGTGTTTTTATTTGTTATCATTTATTTTCAATTCAATAATTTACCTTTTGCAAGTGTCCTTTAATTTTTGTCAGTGTGATTTACTTTTTGTATATGTGCTTTACTTTTTACAAGTATGCTTTGATTTTTATAAGTGCGGAGTATGATAGAAAGAGCTGTTTGTCAAAGATCTTTTTCTCCTTTTGCATACATCCTTTGGACACTAGTCCTGGATTGACATTATTAAATGAAAGGGATTGATAACCTCCATCATTTTTGGTGTCATTGTTGAGAATCTATGATATTATTAAGAGATTCGGAATCTGCTAATAAGTTCTTAGTGAGAGGGAATATCTTTTTTATAAATTTTGTGATAGGAGATAATTAATTGTAACTTTAAGATTTATTTTCTGCAACATAGATTAAAATTTATAGCTCTACAATTAAAATTTAGATTTAAAAAATAAAAACAAAATCCCCAACACTAACATTACTATGTAGGAAATAATAACTACTAACATCATGAAGGAAGATTTAATTGTTGATACAAGTTGAGAATGAATTTCTGAGACAACGAACAAGATAATAATCTGTTGCATATTTTTTATAGTTGTTCACAATAATAAATCTGAAATAGATACTCCTGTATCCTTGAAATAAATATATTTTTCTATTTTTAATTTGGTTGAAAAACACAGTTTTTAGCAAGATAAGATTGCATTTCAGATTTTGATTGTGAATAAAATTTAAAAATGACTGAAATTTATGAAAAGATGGTTGAAGTATATAAGGAGATGGCATTTAAGGTAAATAGAATTATGCTAATGATCTTTGTTGAAATAAAATGGTCTGCAATCCAATCTATGTAATTACCGAAGGTAGACTCCTAAGCCAAAAATATGTGAGGTAGTTGATCTAATCGATAAGCATCATTTATTTCTAGCAATGATTGATATAACAATAATTGATCAAGAAATTAAAATGTTAAAAGTTGTATGATATATTGAAAAAGAATTGTTTCTCTAACCAAAATCCTTGCAAGTTTATCTGATAAAATGCTACATGTAGAATGAATTTCATTCTAATCTAGTATGACTGACCAATTTGTATGCATGATAAACAATTATTTGCTAATTCATGTCATGACTTAGACAAATTCATATGGATAATTGTTAGATCAAATCAAGTCATTGGATGGAGAGATTTATACGAAGATTCATGGATGAAATACACAAATATATCATCCCAAAATCTTGCATGCAATATTGCCATGCATAAAAAATTATTTCAGATAAATTTCACGTGGGTCAGACATATTAAAATTATAAAAATCTATATGCAAAGAAAATTATGGTAGAAATAGATAAGGGTCATGCAACATATTTAACATAATTAGTTTGCAACATGCAACAACTTTGGCATCATCAAGATATAGCTCCAGATTTTGTGTGAGTCAAACATCTCAACATTGAAGGTAAGTCTCACATAATCATTGATTTTTAATTCTTTTTAACATGTACAGTTTTACATTGAATGATCTAAATATTTCAATTTTTATTTTCTCTTAGTTTAATCACCAAGTTTAAACCAATTTTTGTTTTCAAGATTCTTTCCAAACTATAGTGATAATGTTTGATAGAAAATATCAATTGAAATAATCAAGAGATCTAATTAATTCAATCTCAGTATTAGATGTTATTTTTATTTTTTGTGTTTATTGTTATATTTACATGGATAAGGAAGTTTGTAATAAAAAAAGATAGTCTCAAACTAAACCAGACTTACATTCTAGGCCAAACTAGCATACAAACTAGAACATCAAATTTACATATAGTTCCATGAGACCAAGTATTTAACAATTTTTGAGTGCTACAGATGCTAAAAAATTATAAGAATTATGTGCTTTCAGCAAGCTATCTCAAATAACATGAAATCATTAAAAATATTCAACACAAATCAAATTTGTGATTACAAAAATGGTAAATTGGCTTGGCTTTAAGGCTCTCAAAGGGCACTACTCCTTGACCTCATTGGGGGTTACTATCCCCAGACCCTAGTTTTTGATTTCCTAGTGTAGAAGAAGATAGTAAAGAAGCTTGATTAACATGATGCAAATTCAGGCCAAGTTGTAGATGAAGAACATAAAATTTTCAATAGTAAGAAGAGTAATGCAAAATCTATTTGCAAAAAAGAAGTCGAGGACCTTTAAAATTTAGTTATCTAGATATGTTTTTCAGTTTCTAATTTTTATCAAATAATTTAGCAATATCTTCCCTATACAAATAACATTTAATATTTTTTGTACAATTCATAAATATAAAGAATTGATGACATTTCATTTCACTCATTTTTCAAGAATTAGCTAAACCCATATCCACTTGCATAATAATAGAACTTGTCTAAAGAAGTTCTTATTCTCCATAATCAAATCCTATTAGAAATAATGTTAATTTTTGAATCATCCTAAACATTTTGTTGTTGACATTTATATTTTTTGGCATTGTTGATATTATACTTGTCTAGAAAGTTTTGTTTGTTTTTGGTTTTTTATAAAATAATTTTATTACAAAGAGTCATTCTGGAGATGAATATTTTTATCCATGCTTTCAATAAGTAGTTGACAGATTATCTTAAGTTACCTTTGAAAATAGAATAAAATAAAATTAACAAGTGTCTATCACGAGTTATTGGTCATCACTACATAGACCAATGTTGAAGAATGTTAACATACAAAAATTTTCATGCCATATTTACAAGTAATATGAATATGTATAAAGTCTATGGCTAACATTTTCCATGTCATCGATTTTAGAAAAAAAAAATTAAAAAAATAAAAAAAAAAATAAAAAGAATAATAATAATGAAAACCTTCAAACGTTGTTTGTAGCTTTGGTTTGAAAACTAGCTTGTTGACAGATCAAGTGCTAGAATAAAGAGCCTTGATTAGAAAACTAGTTTACTAGCTAGTCAAGGGTAAAAACATAAAAATAAAAAAATACAATTTATTTGATAAAATAATTGATATAATTTTTTTATTTAGTTGCTTACTTCTATGCTATTCTTTTTTAGCATAGTAGGACTATACTTTTATCAACATTTTTCCCAACTTTTTTTACTTTGGCTCCCAGGAAAGAAGCAATGAACATTGAAGATATACCAGAGTATTTTACTTTACTATCTTACATTTAAATTTATTTTTATGTTTTGTTATTACATGAAAGTTCACTCTTACAAATAGCTTTATTCTAATGAGATGGACAACCTTCCATCTGATCTGTGTAATCTTATCTCACTTCATTTATTTGTCATGCATGAGGACTTGCATGAGCTTAAGTGTGGGGGAGGAGAATATATTTGAAAATATATGAATTGGGGTTATCTAAATAAACAACAAGAAAATATAGTTTGATCTTGATCATGGTACATAGTTTTGAAAGGAACAAGAAATTTTTATATTAAAAACTATTTTATGATCAAAATAAATGTGTAGACACACCAATAAATTTTCAATACAAAAACCTGATCTCACCTCATTTTAAAAAAAGAGAGAAAAGAAGAAAGAAAGAAGAAAAAGTGAAGAGAGTAGCATGATAAATCCACACAAGAACTTATGTCAAAAAAGAGTCTAAAGATAGTAGGAAACACCTCCACACAATAATCTATCCTTAAAAAATACGTTATAATGACTAATGCCATTAGTCATTTTTATCTAAAAAATTTAAAAAAATTTTAAGTCATTATATTTTTACAAATTTAAGAAGCTTATTTGAAGTATGAAGTTAATTCTAAACCCATGCATATATACCATGATGTTTTAAACAGTGGCATGTATGAGGACATGCTTGAGATTAAGTGTGAGGGAGATGATGAGTCCACAATATAGTTCATTATATCTGTAAAAACCATCTTTTTTCTTATATAAGATGTGGACCTAAATGTAATCTCTGAATTTATGATGTCAGCAAGTTTGCTATAGATAGTTACAAATTTTAGTAGGTTTGCTATGAATTTCAATAAAACTGCTACAGACTCCAACAAAAATGTTTTAGATTAAGGTAAAAATAGGTTTTGAAGGGACTCCGAAACCCTCTAACAGAATAAAAAGATAAATCAATTACAAGCACCAGGATAATTAATCTTTAAACATACTAAAAAGTAGTAACAAAATCAGGTAATACAAAGACAACATCGTTATCCATTTTATATTCAGCGCCCTAATAATCCAAATAAAGATTTTCTATCAATTTTTAGGGGTAAAATCTAGAATAGTTGCCTGCCTGCCATCAACAATATTCTACCTACTTTCAAGCTCTCTATTTTTCTTAGTTGATCTTCTTCCCGGTCTGTTTGGAGAGCCTACATCCGGTTTCACCTTTAAATACTGTTCATCTCCTTTTCCAGATTTATCCATAGAAGAAGCAGGATGTTTTGCCTTCATTTTTTGGTTTTTTTGCTGCTTCTAGTTTCTACCCCCTTGGTAATTGTCATTTTTATCAGTCTTTTTCTTTGGTTTAGAAAATGCTTTAAGTTTTCTCCATTATCGTTTACAGTAAGCTCCGTCAAAGTATTTCTAAAGACTTGTTACAGACTTGTTTAGAAAGTATTTCTAAATATATTTTTTTATTTGTATTCTTTCTATATATAGATTTTTATATATAGACTTTTCATTATAGATTGTATTCAAATATAAATTTATGTAATTTGATTTCAATAAATAGTTCTCTCCATATTAGGTGGAGATGAAGATTATGCTGTAATAGATTTCATTATTATAATAAACATCTTTTTTTATATTTTTTAGAGATTGAGATTGAATAGAGTATCTCGATTGTTAATCCTAAATAAGGTGTTGGTTGGAAGCATGAAATTATAAATGCAACCTTCCACATCCAAATGAAATAATCAATACACTTTTTTTTCTATTATTCTGAGCAGTCCATCTAAAACTTGTATTTTGAATAAATTTTTTTTTGAAGAATGAGTTAAACACTCATTTCAAGGAAGATGGATCATGTATTCATATTTATTTTTTCCTTATATTATCACTTTGTTGTACATTCTTATTTTATTTATTTGTTATTGTAATCATTTCTTTTTGTATAGTTTATGTGAACCTATGGGTTTTTTTGGTTTATTATCATTTATTTTTAATTCAAAAATTTACCTTCCACAAATGTACTTTAATTTTTGTAAGTGTGATTTACTTTTTTCAAGTGTGCTTTAATTTTTGCAAGTGTAATTTTTAATTCCTACAAGTGTGGAGTGTGATAGAAGGAATTATTTTTCAAAGATCTCTTTTTCTTCTTGCATAATGAAAGGGACTGATGACCACCATCAACACTCTTTATAGAGTTTCAAAAAATCTTTTTGGTGGGTAGACACTTGCTTACAAGACTTTTGCAGGTTGTGTCTTGTACCTTTTTGGTACACTTATGATTTTCACATTTTCCTTGCATTTGGACATGTATATTTTGGCACTATTGTGGTTTATGGCATGTCTCTTGCAAGACCTATTTATTCATGTCTTTCCTTCTTCCATGCAGAATCCTTCAAGGCCCCTTTCCTAGCACCTTACCATTCTTTTATTGCTTGCAATAGCTTCATGCATTGATGCAAACTAACTAATGCAAGTAAATGATAACTTGAAATTAAAAGTAATACACTGTTATCTAAGGTTTCCTCACTTCAAGAAGATATTTTTAAGTTTTTAAAGGAAAATAGGGCCCTCAAAGTATATACCATGCTCCTCTTCACCAAACATGTAGAGCATGAGTCACTTATTCACACTTTTCAAGTAAGCGTTACACTGTTTCAACAACACTCTGATCATGTGGAACCCACAACTACTACACCTACTCAAAATTTAATACTTACTTGCATCTCTAGCATGCATCTCTTGGATTGTGATATACCAAACCATGAGTCTTACTATGATCTTGATACACCACTAGTTACCTTTGTCACAACTCACACTTCTATTAATCACAATATTGATGTGTCTACCTCATTTGAGAAGTACACTACTGGTTTTAGTTATAATATTATCAACACTATGGTTTATTCAGGTAGAGGTATTTGAAATAAATAACAAGGCATTATGTTTCCCATCTAGCCTATTTGTTGTATTGATTGCCATGGCATTGATATCAAGAAAGTGATTCCAATTCTTCTATGGAACCATTTTGTGGTAGCCTTGCACCATTTTCATTTAGTCTATGCTTCTAGAGTAGTTTAAGTGACACAATTATACTGCATCTAGACATTTAATATTTTCATCAATGATTTGTTCAAACACTTCAATCAAACATGAGATTACTGAGCAATCCTCACATTTTGTCAAGCATGATAGATCTGACCCTTCATGTAGGCATGTGATATCTGAGCGTATTTCAATGAGGATTATGAGGCATTTCCCTTCACTTAGGCATGGAAGACTTGAGTTTTTTCTATGTTAAGCATAAAAGTCCTAACACTTCATCATGTTCACTTAGGCACGAGATTCCTAAATCTAATCCAGATATTTTCCTACATACATTATTTATGCACATGGAACTAACTCACTTGAAATAATCATTTTCCACCATCTGTGTTCTTTTGGGATGGATTGATGATTGGTTATGGTGGCATCATCATCACTCCTTACATGGACTTTACTAACATGGTTCCTTCACTATTCAATTGTATCTTCTGCACATCATTCATACTGAATATGAGTTCTCCCTCCTTAGATTAAATATCATTTTTATGGATTATTTGAAAAATATACTACTCCCTATTGCGATAAATTTCTAGAGTTCCTATTATGTATTCAAATATTTGGTGTTATTTTTAGATCTATATGACAAATTTCTAATCACCAATAGTGAGATCCTTGTGGCATATCTCCTATTTTCATGCCATCTAGTTGTTTTGTGTTTTTGAATCCACTTCACTCAATTTAGATTTAAGTGGGGTGTTATGTATTGATTTTTTAAGTGATATCCTTGAGGTGCATCTCACTATTTTTTGGCAGATATTCTATGTTGTGTTGGTGGTCCATTTGGCATAACACACCAACTCTAGGAGGAAAAGGAGAGGAAAGGCCCAACTCATGAGAATTCCCATTTCTCTCCCACCTTTCCTGAAAGGAATTAGGATCATCAACAACTTCCCCAAGGTCTTTGTCTATCAAGTCATGGCAAACTAGATACCTTAGTTGGTTGATGCAAGTTGTTTCATACAAGGGCCTATATAAGATATGGTTTGATATTCATAAATCAAACTTAGACTAGGAAAGAATCATCTCATTCAGACTTCCCAATGAAATCCTTGTTGAACAACACTTGTCTCCAACACCTTATAGTCAACAATGATTTTACTCAAGATTCAACAATACTTTGAAAGAGACAGGCAATGAACATGCAATCAGATGAAACTTGTAAGTAATGATTATAGATTAGGCTCGTCTAAGACATAGATAAAAAATGAAAAAAAAATCAAAATATAAAAGGGTAAAGAAGAAGATAAATGAGCCCATAATGTAATGCAAACATGTCTATTTCATTCAGTTAGACAAATCCCATGAAACCACTCTTCTATTTTACTAGTATTCACACAATCATAAATAAAGATGGTGTTAAAGTCTGAAGAAAACTTGACCATGAAGAAAGAGGAACACAATTACCATATGAATGCATAAATTATGAATATTAGCCTTAGAACCTTTTAATTCAAAGATATTGAATAAAAGGAACAATGTGTGGGATTCACCTTTTCCAATTAAAACTACAAAAATATCTCATAACACTATAGCTCATAGGAAATGAAATTAACTAGGAAAGCAAAGCAAACATCAAAAAAATAAAAAAGGTGTCTAGTTCTTCTATATAGCCTTTAAATGTAAATGAAGTAGCCCCTACTATAATGGAGAACTGGTCTTTTATAGGAGATGCAAGCCTGTGGAGTCTTCAATCAACCCACTATGGGGTGGTTAAAAACATTCAATGAGACATGTCCGGCCAAGATTAAATTTGAAGCAGATCTCTCTTAATCTCAAGGAAATTAGAACCAAAATCATGCAAACTAATCTCTGAATTAAACCTGGGAGGATCCAATTGGTTTGGCACTCATCAAAGCACTAAGTTGTATACATTATGCACAGTAGGGGCTATGCTTGATTAATACAAAGATTTGTCTTTTATGCTCTCAAATTAAATTTGGATGACTGAGAGTCATTGATATATACTAGGATGCTTAGTTAGACATGCTTTACATTACAATAATTATGCTTGATTAAGGTATTTATTTATCCTTTTTTAGTTTACACTTACACGATCTTGATATGCACGCCATCATTGGCCAAACCCACTTTATGACTTGCCTTGGAATATGTGTCCAATGATATATTTACTCTTAAAAGATAAGATAATTCATGAATGCACACATATTTGATTAAGATTGCAGTCTAGTTTCTAGATTTTGATGACCTAAACAAGTAAGATGAGCATCAAATTTAGGCCATGATCATTTTCATGGAGGTCCACATATCTTCATCTGGAAAGCTACATCATGTGGCTACTTCCTGTTATGTAGGAATGCCAATGTGCATTTTACGTGCCCAGACTGTGCTATGTGGTAGTACCTTGTTCATCCATTGCTTGGATGAGGGACCCAAGTTACTTTGAATCTAACTTGAATCCAATGTAATGATATCTCACCACATTGTGAGATCTCATCCATCTAGAGCTCACTGGTCCTAGTTCTATGCTCAATGTATCCTAATTACTCCAAAGCCTTGAGATGATGACATGTGACCTTATCTCAAGGACTCACTCGATCTTATCCCTACCTACTTGTTCTAATTAATATAAAATATCTAGGAAGCAATATTCTAACGTGGCATCATTTTATTCACCCAAAGGGTTTATCACCTGCATATAATGTATTGACCACCCCAAAAGCTAGGGGAAATAGGATTGTGCCATGTGTCATGATTTAAAAAAAAGAAGGATCTTAGGTAGTTCCTTTGTCTTAGGTGATATGGATAAGTGAACATGTAAGATATAAACAAAAGGAAACTCCTTATTCCTCTTGACCATGTTGTAGACATCAAAAATATGCACATGATAGTTTCAAATATCGCAATTCCCCTAGACCATCTCAGGACCCCCTTGGGCCCAACTATTGGCCTTTTGATCAATAAATAGGCCTAACCAAAGTCAATTGACCTTATGGCTAAAACCCACCTTTTTACCAACCCTGCCTTTGATCCCTAACCATCGGCGATCAAGGTGATCACTAACGGTCACCTTGACTGCCAACAATTAGGTTCCAATGTCTAAACCAACTTAACTCACCCTTAACTCTACCTTGTTTTTTTATTCTCATCTAAGTCCGTGTGTGAGCTATTACATGCATGAGTTATAATTAGAAAGCACGATTAACATCTTGTTGCACCTCTCCTTCTTTGCCTATAAGAAGAGAGGAACAGGATGTGAAATCCATCCACAATTATCAAGAGCTTTTATATCTAGAGCTTATTTTGTATGTGTTCTTACAATGATCCAATAGTCCAACAATCTAGCCATCACGATAGAGAGACTACTTACCACTGCCCTATGGCCGACAAATAAGTACCGTTACTTTGTCAAAATCATGTTAGACTATAAAAATAAACCAACCACCTCAACCACTCATCCAATTAATCTTCTAAAAGCTAAGTATTTATTTTCAATTATTTAATTACTTTGTATTTCACATCAACCCAGTATAAACCCATCTCCTAGAGTTACTTTTTGTGATCATGTCAGTCTGACTTTTATCAACCCAAACCCAACATAGTAACCACTGATGATCATTTTGACCATTGACAGTCTGTCCAACCGTTGATGATCACCTCAATCGTCAATGATCACCTTAACCACTGACGGTCACACTAACTGTTGATGGTCACTATGACAGAAAATAATAAGATATTTTCACCCACTTACCCTTAAACAAAGCTACTTTTTTTCATCTACCTATTCATAGACCCCCAAATTATTTTTTGAAGCACACTTGACCTGTTTAGAATTAGTATTGACTTGCTTATTGCTATATTAGTCATTCTAGTCTATTCCTTTATCAAGCATTTTTTGTGTTCAATTTCAGTAGCTTTTGATTATTGATGCAAGTACTTTATCTTCTATTTTTTAAACTTAATTATTTAAAACATGTGGATTGACAGCCGTTGAGGAAGCTTTTACTTTTAGAATCTAGATAGCGTTAGGCAATCCATCCAAATATCTATATAACCAACTATTTTCTTTAGTGCTATCTTATTTACAGGTCATCCTCCCAAATTAAAGAGTTCTTCACAATCATTTGATTCAACGTGTGCACAATCAAATAGATTTTTCAATCATACCCATATTTAGTTTCTTCTTCTTCTTCTTCTTCTTTTCTTGAAATATAAGCTAAAATTCATTCAAATATTTTGGCATGCTAGGATCATGAGTCTTTACTCAATTTTCTTTTTTTTCCATCTATATACTCTTTTCTTTATTTTATGCTTATAAATGACATCAAAAGTTTCTTATTGGTTTAAAATTGACTACATGCATTGATTGCTTGCACGTTTAGCTCATGTAGTTTAAATTAAAGCAAAGTAATTCAATCATAGCATCACTTTTGTTGCACACATTAAACCAAACCACCTACATCAATCAAACATCAAACAACTTGAGACAAGGCTTGACTAGGATTTCATCACCTAGCAGTCACTTTACTCTTTCTTGAAAATCATACTTGGAGGTCATTATCAAGGGCAAAACCAAATCAACTCTCTAGTTGAGTATAAACTCTAGAAATTGATATAAATTGGCTAAGCACCCAACACCCTTATCGCTATGGTGTGTGAAGTGAGGTGGTAAGCCCCAATACCAAGCCACGTATTGATTTTCAATACAGATTCTTTTTGAGAGACTGAACAACTTGAAACCAACCATAGACTTATTTTCTAATACCCACTCTATAATCCAATTTAAGTCACATAATTTATTGAAAGCTTAAGACATAAGCCAAAAGAGAAACTAAAAATAAATTTAGGGCTTAACGTAATTTCTAGTGTGCAATTGATTTTTTTGTTCATTTCTTATCTTCTCTTTGTTTGAGTGGTGAGATTGTTTGTGTATTCTCTCTCCCTTACCTTGGATGGTTCTAACTCACCAGTAGTGAAAGAATCTAGTAGAACAAAACCCATCACTAAATCAATCAACCCCTTCTACCTCCTCATCCATGGAGTACGTTTTTGAATTAGAAAACTCTCTTCATCCTTCAAGAAGTCCCTTCCCTCAAGAAGTTCCATAAGGAGATACAAACTTTTCCACCTTCTTAGATAACAATCTTGTGGTATTTAAGCATTATCTTAACACTATGCCTCATTATGCCCCTTCTTCAGTTCCACATGTGGACCCACCTTATGGTATTCCTTCCCATCTTATGGAAAACACTTGCATTGTCATAGTTATCACCCAACCATTGACTACCCAAGATTCGTCATCCACCAATAATCCCTTTGATACTATTATGAAAAACCAACCTTCCTAACCTAAAAACACCCTTATACCTTCCATCCCCACCAACAACTCCTCTACCTTAAGAACAACCCAACCAATAGCCACCTATAGTCCCCTCACCATGGGAGTACCTACCACTAGCTTTACCAACCTTCCATCGACTGTCCCTAATTTACTAACGACCACCCCATTTCAAAATCTTATGGTGCCTATACCTTTTACCTTACCACCCATCAACACAAAGGTCATTACCTTTCCTTTGATCACCAACCTAACCATCATTGTTACATAATATATGCCAATTGCACCAAACCCATGTTACATCACTAACCTATAAGGGCATGTACCTCTACTTACTACCCAACCACCTGCATCCACCTACCAATATGTGGAAGACCCTCAACCCCCTACTAGTTATCATTATGTCACCCAACCACCACAAAAATATGCACCTTATAAACCTTTAGGTACATAACCCCAAGAAGATCTAATGAAGATACTTATGGATAAAATGACTACCTTAGAGTCATCCATTTTTGGAGGTCACAACATCGTATCATATGACTAGATCTACAATGAGCCCATCCACCCATCTGTCCCTATCAGACCATATCATCATGAGTGGGAACTTTCCAAGTTCTATAAGTTTTAGAGTAAGGAGGATCCATAATTAGCACCTCAGGGCATTTAAGCACACATGTTATTTGATTGCTTATAATGATGCCCTCCTTCTTTGTACCTTTTCCATGTCCCTATCTGGTCTAACATTGGATTGGTACAGTGTTATTACCAAACAATATCTATTCTCTTTCACCTAGTTGGTCCATACTTTCTTAGGTCTAGTTGTTTTTACAACCACTACATCCTATTGTTCACTTAGTGTAGTGCAATGTCTAAAGTGCAAATACATCCCATGTGCAACTCAAAAGGAGTGGATGAAGTCAATGCCAAGAGATGAAACCCTGGGTCAAAGCTTCCCTAAAGAACTTGTGAGAGGTAATGAAGTCCCCCTCACAAGCCAAGTTTACCTGAAATAAAAAGGCAAAAAATAGAAAGACCTTAACGTTGTGTCAAGGTCACCCAACACTATTACAAGTTTTTAGGGAGTGCTTTAAACGACTTTCTTTCTATGCCTTGGACCAGATTTTTTGCAATAAGAATGACACTTTTAATTCCAAGGGTTCCCTAAAAGGGACAAGTGGAAGAGCATATATGTGACATCCCTCTCTTTGTCAAACAAACTAGATAAAACAACCAATTGATTACATAAATCTTGAAAAAGTGAGTTCATTTTTAAGCACCAAGTTGAAAGATTGGGTGGTGTTTGTTTGATCCCTTGGTCTTAAGTTGTAACTTTGAAAACTTAACTTATCAAAACATTCACTTAAACACCTAAATGTTTTATTAAGCATCAAAAACAATATTCCTAATTCATTTTAAAAGAATGCCGAAGATGTCTTAATAACACGTTTTAACAAATTCTAAGTCTATTGGTTACATGTCTACCCTTAAGGCATCACCCTAAAAGCAAATATGTTAGATTAGAAACATTTTAAAGAGATTTTCAAAATTTTGTAAATAATCTATGAAACTTAAAGCTAAACTAATGTCAAATTCTAAAAATTTAGAATAAAACATGTGGTTTTAAAAAATAACATGAAAAATAGAGTTTGGATGACCTCAAACCAAGCATTTTAAAATGGTTTATTAGCTCTCGGGTTTGTAAAAAAAAACATAGTGATCGTCGACAATTATACCTAACTATCAATGGTTATACCTGACCATCGATGGTTGAAAATAACCATTAGTGGTTGTATTGACTATCGGTGGTTGACTATGTAAACCCATGACAAAGAAAAATGGCAAAACAAGGTTAGAAAATCAAATTACAAGAGTTTTAATAATCCAAATGTAGAGTTTAAAGTTGCATAATGATCTTCTTCATATGTGGGATGCATCTTATCCCATAAAGCATGTCAAAATATAGATAAGATTACATAACATGATAAGTCAAACATTAGTCCAATAAACCAAAGGAAGAATGCATAAGAATAAACCAAATTAATCCTATTTATTCATGTGAGAATTACTAATGACAATGAAAGACCAATGAAAGAAAGTAAGAAATCTATAAATTTCCAAGTGAATCCATTCTCCAAAAGTGGCTCAAAAATGTTTTCTCTTGATCAAACATCCTTGTCTTTATCAACAATGGTGGCAAACTCCTATAATGTCTTAAGAACACTCCACAAAACCTAGGCTCATGATTTGGAATCACTAAACTAGCCTATCAATAAAGCTTGCAAACAAAATCAATAATCAAATGCAAAGGATTGTGACAACAATTTAACATTATAACTTTGCAATATTCAAGCTTAAAAGTAATGTCCATGGCCTCTCTATTTATAGATTTTTAAGAATGATCAGAATCAACCATGATCATCTATCTCAAGATTGAGATGTGTGGTCATGAATTAATTGAATTATGTAATTGAAATACATAATTATTTTCATCATGACTTTGGAATAAATAGCATTAATGAGGCATGGGATTTAATAAAGAAGCATGAGAGATCCATAATCCCGATATTTTATGCACTTATGGCTTGATAGATGCCACCCCATAGATGACATCACTTGATGATACAGATAATAAAAATCAATTTTCAAAAAGAAATATTAAACAACTCTCATGAAAAATCCACTTAATCTCTTGATTTGGATTAATCAACCTTAAACAAGTTTAATCAACATTTATGAAATTATTTGAAAATTGGCCCTCAATTAATCAAAATGGTTAGAAAGTCATATTATTGAGTTGTAATTTGACTCATGAAGAATTGAAAGGTGACGTTAGATACGTTGGAACCGTATTCTCAATTTAGATATTTCTAACACAAAATAATAAAAGTACATGACGTGTACCAATAAATTAGAAAAAAATAGTGATTCAGAGCACAAAAAGATGAAATCATCATTTTGACTCGAAATAAATTGATCAAAGTTAGTTGGCCCATAAATTATATTGCTACATTTATGGATACTTTGATCTAAATTGACACTTGTAAATTAGAATTTCAAACCATTTAGGGTGTTTTATAGTTTTTAGACTTAAATGTGCATTTGAGTAATGTTGGGTGAATATTTTGTCAGCCAGCTAACTGGTGACCAAAATAGTTTCTATCACCATAGCATAGGGAGATCAGTCGGCCAGGTGTGCAGCTTTACTACATCAACCGGAGATAAATCTCTCCTCTCATCAAGGGGAGGTTCCCTATAGATATGCAGGAGATGCAGGAGGCTATATATATATATATATATATATATATATATATATATATATATATATATATATATATATATATATATGCAAAAAATAAGACACAGGGGGTAGGACAAACCATCCATCTCTCTTCTTTCAGAGATGATGCTAACAAATAGAAGAGAAATACTGGGTGATGGGAAAGGTGCTTCTCTTCTTTTAGAAGCAATTTTCAGCCAAGAGCCAGATTCCTTCCTAAATAGTAGAAATCCTGGCGAGGCAATAGAAGGCACTTCTCTTCTTTCAGAAGTGCATGTTCTTATAAACATCAAGACTCTTTCTAGTAGCAAGTAATCGGTAACAGGGATGTTGAGTGACCGATAACCTGAGAGAGAAAGACACAAAGAATAATGGGGGCACAAAGTCATCCCAAGGCTCTTTACACAGGAAAGAAAAATGCAAACACACTGAAGGTACTTATGGGGGCACAAAGTCTCTCCATAGTGGGCCTTCATGACACCTTCCTTCTCACCTCCACTAGTTCTACTTACCAAATTAAATGAATAAGGACACCTCCAGATGACACAAGTCAGAACAACACAAAGTTTGAAAAAACCTGCTTTCTCATTCAAATAACAAGGAAAATGAAATTACAACCTGACCTCAAAGTCTCAGTAATGCCTTTCAAAATGGGCAGAGTTTCACTTCTTAGTAAAGGGAAGATCTCCTTTATAACAAATGAGAGATTATAATATATAAAGCCCCCAAAAAGACTTGGGCGCTTATTTTTCAAAGAACGGCCCATGCTATGCATTCAACTCCTTGAATGCATTTTCAAGTTTTTCAAAGGACTACGATGAAAATAGGGCAGCTATCTTAACTATGGCGTGCCATTTCATCCCATATGTCTTCTCTCGAGTCTGGATCCTCTGGTTTGTCCTCCCTGACATTTGTGTAGCTGTCCATTCGTCTTTACTTCATGGAAGAAAACAGGCCACGTCTTTGGTTTGGTGTGCTCAGAAGTCTACTCGATCCACTATTTCATTTGTTGAAAATAACTCTTTTGAAGATATTTTTGATCCTTTGCTCTCACTCCTCTCTTCGCTGCTTAAGCGCTTCTTTGCTCTTTATAGCCCTTCTTGCCTAAGTCTTTGGGGGGTCCTTTCTGCGTCTTTGACAAGTGGCAAGTTCCACTGTTATGAAACTCATTAAAAAATTACATAAAATGGAGTCCACGACATGTTTTGCCTGAGCAACTCCAAAAGGGGAACACAGACGCAAACACTTGTCATGTTCACTGCGCTTGTCTTTTTCCATCGGACACTTTTTCACGGGCTTTTCTCTTCAATCGGGCTTTTCCAGCTTTGTCTCTTCCTACTGTAATTTGAGCTATCAAGCTATCTTTCTAGCTAGTCGCTTGGTTCTTCCTTTGAGTTCTACGCTTTATTTGAATTTCAACAGATATTCCCTTATGTTAAATTTGACGTCTGCAGGGACGTCATTGGTTGACTATTGCTTGAACCATGTCTTTGAACCAGAATGTTGAACCAAAAATGGTTCAAGCCGATGGTTCAATTGAATGAACCAAGCCAATGAACTAAGTATTGAACTAAAAGACGCTGAAACAAAGGGAATGAACCACCCGAGTGAAATAAAGCGTTGAACTGCTTGGTTGAACTGAGCTCGTTCCTTTGGTTGAACCCGTCGTTGAACCACCTGTTTGCTACTTCTCTCTTTGACAGAGGCTACCTTTGAACCTTTGAACCATGTTGAACCATTGAACTTTGAACTCGTTGAACCTTTTGGTTCAACGGTTGAATGGTTCATTCTTTGTTATTTGGCAAAGTCCTTTGTTCTTTTGCACCAAGCATGTTGAACCAAACCTGGAAACCACTGAGTGCTGGAAACTTATTTTTTTGACTGAGCTTACTTGCAGAAGCTTTTTTAACCTATTGAACTTTTGAATCCCCTTTACGAAAAAAGCTTAAAAATGAGGGATTTGAAAGCTCAGAACAAATTTTGGGAAGGTAAGAGAGAAATTTTGGTCTGTAGGTTGTCCCAAAAATGAGTGGCATTTTTTGAGGACAACAACTAGCTCCAGTTGGGGAACTACCTTCAGTTGTAAAAATTGATTGAAGGGAGTAGAATCTAGAATCTCATGTGCCTTAGAAGTGTGCCATTGGGCCACGGAGTCATGCTACCCAAAAAAAAAGGTTCCAAAAAATGAAAACAAAAAGCACAAAATAGAACTAAAGACTATACAAATATACATATGTACAGATGATCTTATCTGATGCCTCAAGATTTGAAGCGCTTCAGATGCTGCCCACTACGAGATGGTAAAAATGGTGTGCCATCCTGATAAACCAGTAGGAAACCATTTTGTTCTCAAAAACAGTGATGGGTGAATGGAACTCTCCACCAAGAATTCAATTTCTTGTGTCTTCCTCTTGGCCTTTTCTTCTTCTTGCTCCATGGCAGGACGTGGTCTTCAAACTAAAAACCATAACTCCTTGCTCTCCCTATGAAGAGTTCCTCTGCCTGAGTTTGGAGCGCAATAGTATGGTCAAGTACCATAACTTGTTGCCTTGATAACTTAGCCCAACACATGTCTTGATTATCCCCCTCATATATCTCAGATTCTTCTTTATTTAGGAGGGAGGGTTCCCCTGTACTTATGTTGCACTCCAATTCTTCTGCTATTCCATCTCTGCCTAAAGATTCAAACAAAATTTGGGCTACATAGGCAGCCGTTTAGGTATTGACACATTTGACATGATCAATTATGTCAAATGGCTGGGTTGGACTAGGCACAGGGCATAGGAGTTCTTTTTGGTTTATGGGAGGGGTGGGAGGATTGATCTGTGAAGTTGAAGTAAAAGGTGTAGAGATGTCTGGAATACTTACTTTCTCAATAATCACTGGGTCCTTCGGCTGGATAGGGAGAGTGGTCCCGCTCTTAGCAATCAAAATTGTAGGCTAAGGTCGCTCCTCTATTTCTCTTTTATCAGCTTGTTGAGCTGACTGATTCTGAGACTGGGTGATCACAACATATGATCCCTTGAATGCTCCACCTTTACTTCTGGGTTCATCCTAGTAATCTAAGAAATTGATGCGGGAGTCACCAACTGACTCTTCTTGATCCTCTATGAAGAGACCAGCATCATTTTCTTGATTAAACTTAAGTTGAAAAGAGAAATCATGTTCTGTTTTCAAATACCCAACTATTGAGTTGGCTGCAGGTGCTTCAATGGCAAGGTTTCTCTATGGAGGAGGAAGACGATTGGGTTGCCCTTGATGTGCTGGATTAGGGAATGTCTTCCTTGGTACATCTCTGTATGAAGGAACAGATGACATTCCTTGTGCCATTTGTCTTCTGAGGGCCAGCACTTCATTTGCTAGCTTCTGCACGATTGGATTAGTGGTGGCCGTAGGTGAATACTCAGAAGATAAAGAGGATTTATCATTATTTGGATTTTTCCTTATCTTTCCAGCTAAGATAAGGTCATCTTCCACCTTACTAGCCAAGTTCTGAGCAGCAGCAAGGTCTATGTGTCTGACCCGTCTCAACAAAAAACTCACTTTAGGCAACTGTGAGTTGATAAAAAAACACATGAGATTTTGAGGTGTAGGCTGGGCGATCATGGGAATCCTGTGCCTCAGCTTGTTGAACCTGGCATTGAAGTCTCTAATAGGCTCATGGGGCTCCTTCTTCATCTGCGTGAGCTGGGATAGCAGAGCATGTGCATCCTCTACTAGCCTGAACTTGGCTTCAAATTGAGCTTTGATAGTGTCCCAGCCAGTCACTGATCCAGTCTGCAGATGGTAAAACCAGTCGTAGCAACACCTTGTAGTGTCTCCATAAACAACCTGACTGCTATGTCTTCAAATTCCACCCCTATCACACCACAAGCTATTGTGAAGGCTGTGATGTGTTCATTAGGGCAAACTCTTCCATCACCAAAGAATTTGGGGAAATTCTTCCTTGAACTGAGTGGTAGCTCATGCAGGGGTAGAGTTAGATTAAGTGGGCCAAAAGAGTTACCCTAGGGGCCTTGAACTGCCATGATTTAATTATTGAAAAATGGAGATAACACATCTGGGAGGAACTGCCAGATTATAGGACAAAAATGGAAAAGAAACTGGCCCTGCTTCAGCTTAAAGCTTGAGGCTTCAAACTGTGCTTTCTTTTCAAGTAGCGCTGGCTTTACAGACCAAATAATATAATGGAGATGGATGAAAATGGTAAGGCTATAAATGGATAATGGGTAAGACCCAGATGGGAGTCACCAGACTCTATAATGGATAAGGTGATAATGATAATGGGTAAGACACAGGGGATGTTTCAATCTAAAACTTGAGGTTCTAAATTGCACAAAATTACTGTCCCTAGCGGAGTCGCCAAAAACTGTTGTGCGAAGTTGGGGGAAAAATAACAATGGAAAGAACTAGAACTGCTCGTTCTTTCCCTAGCAGATCTAGTTTGCAGACCAGATAATGTAATGGATATAGAAGATGGAGGGAGATAGTAAGGCTATAATGATAATGGGTAAGGCCTAGATGGGAGTTGCCAGACTTTATAATGGATAAGGGTAGGGACTGCTTGTTCAAATCTCTAGCGGAGTCGCTAAAAACTGTTGGGTGAATATTTTGTTGGCCAGCTAACTGGTGACCAAAATAGTTTCTATCACCACAGCATAGGGAGATCAGTCAGCTAAGTGTGTAGCTTTACTAAATCAGCCGGAGACAAATCTCTCCTCTCATCAAGGGGAGGTTCCCTATAGATGTGCATGAGATGCATGAGGCTATATATATATGCAAAAAATAAGACACATGGGGTAGGACAAACCATCCATCTCTCTTTTTTTAGAGATGATGCTGACAAATAGAGGAGAAATACTGGGTGATGGGAAAGGTGCTTCTCTTCTTTCAGAAGCAACTTTCAGCCAAGAGCCAGATTCCTGCCTAAATAGTAGAAATCTTGGTGAGGCAATAGAAAACACTTCTCTTCTTTCAGAAGTGCATGTTCTTGCAAATAATAGGAATCTTTCTGGTAGCAAGTAACTGGTAACAGGGGTGCTGAGTGAACAACAACCCGAGAGAGAAAGACACGAAGAACAATGGGGACACAAAGTCGTCCCAAGGCTCTTTACACAGGAAAAGAAAATGCAAACACACTGAAGGTACTTATGGGGGAACAAAGTCTCTCCACAGTGGGCCTTCAGGACACCTTCTTGCTCACCTCCACTAGTTCTGCTTACCAAATTAAATGAATAAGGACACCCTAGATGACACAAGTCAGAACAACACAAAGTCTGGAAAAACCTACTTTCTCATTCAAATAACAAGGAAAATGAAATTACAACCTGAGCTCAAAGTCTCAGTAATGCCTTTCAAAATGGGCAGAGTTTCGCTTCTTGGTAAGGGGAAGATCTCCTTTACAAGAAATGAGAGATTACAATATATAGAGCCCCCAGAAAGACTTGGGCACTTATTTTTCAAAGAACAGCCCATGCTGTGCATTCAACGCTTTGAATGCATTTTTAGGTTTGTCAAAGGACTACATTGAAAATGGGGTAGCTATCTTAACTATGGCATGCCATTTCGTCCCATATGTCTTCTCCTGAGTCTGGATCCTCTGGTCTGTCCCCCCTGACGTCTACGCAGCTGTCCATTCGTCTTTACTTCGTGGAAGAAAACAGGCTGCATCCTTGGTTTGGTGTGCTCAGAAGTCTACTCGATCCACTATTTCATCTGCTAGAAATAACTCTTTCGAAGATATTTTTGATCCTTTGGTCTTGCTCCTCTCTTCGCTGCTTAAGCGCTTCTTTGCTCTTTATAGCATTTCTTACCTAAGTCTTTGGGGGTCCTTTTTGCGTCTTTGACAAGTGGCAAGTTCCGTTGTTATGAAACTCGTTAGAAACTCACAAAAAATGGAGTCCACGACACGTTTTGCCCGAGAAACTCCAAAAGGGGAACACGGACGCAAACACTTGTCACATTCATTGCGCTTGTCTTTTTCCATCAGGCACTTTTTTGCGGGCTTTTCTCTTCAGTCGGGCTTTTCTAGCTTTGTCTCTTCCTGCTACAATTTGAGCTATCAGGCTATCTTTCCAGCCAGTCACTTGGTTCTTCCTTTGAGTTCTGTGCTTTATTTGAATTTCAATAGATATTCCCTTATGTTAAATTTGACATCTATGGGGACGTCATTGGTTCACTGTTGCTTGAACCATGTCTTTGAATCAAAACGTTGAACCAATCGGTTGAACTAAAAATGGTTCAAGTCGATGGTTCAATTGAATGAACCAAGCCAATGAACTAAGTATTGAACCAAAAGATGATGAAACAAAGGGAATGAACCACCCGAGTGAAATAAAGTGTTGAACCGCTTGGTTGAGTCGAGCCCGTTCCTTTGGTTGAACCCACCGTTAAACCACCTGTTTGCTGCTTCTCTCTTTGACAAAGGCTGCCTTTGAACATTTGAACCATGTTGAACCATTGAAATTTGAACTCGTTGAACCTTTTGGTTCAATGGTTCAACGGTTTATTCTTCGTTATTTGGCAAAGTCCTTTGTTCTTTTGCGCCAAGCGCATTGAACCAAACCTGGAAACCACTGAGTGCTGGAAACTTGTTTCTTTTGACTGAACTTGCCTGCAGAAGCTTTTTTAACCTGTTGAACCTGTGAATCCCCTTTACGAAAAAAGCTTAAAAATGAGGAATTTGAAAGCTCAGAACAAATTTTGAGAAGGGAAGAGAGAAATTTTGGTCTGTAGGTTGTCCCAAAAATGAGTGGCATGTTTCGAGGACAAGAAGTAAGATTGATAATTTCAACACAAATGGTGTTAGAAATTAGATGTCTACATTTTCTCTCTATTTGAGAAGGCAGACCAAGACATTCAGGTGAAGCAACGCCTTTTCAAAGAAAAGAGTTATCAAGAAGAAATTGGATTAGATCCATGATGCCCCCTCGAAAGGACATACTAGGATGAAAGAGAAGGATGGACTGTCAAAAAGAGAGAGAAAGTGAGAGATTAACCCATGGAATAGATCACATCTAGATGAGCTAATGCTTACACACATGATTATCATCAATGATCAAAATATAATTAGAGATATAATAGGTCCCAAAGACAGGGGAAATGGGAAAGATACAATCCATAAATGTAAGGAACACACTATAAACGTACCCAATTTAAGAGTACAAGCTACGTGCTTACGGTATTGATCAATCTTGAGACAAGTTGCACACTAGAATATTACCATCATGGGATTTAATGTGGAGAGCTTAGAATTAGAGAAAAAGAGATAACTTTTTGCTTCAGGAAGGGACGATAATAAGAGGTGCTCTAGTAGAGCAAATGTAATCATGATAAAATAATTTGTCCTAGTATGGCTAATTTTGATCATTGATAAAGAATAAATAATGGTTTGCCCTTGTAGAGCTGATTTGATTCAGACATGGTTCAGATGGTGGGCCCCAGCATGGATAATTAGCAAGCAAAATAACTCAAAAATATAACTCAAAAGATAGGTTAAAGCAAATGGGTGCAAATGTACATGCAATGGTGTAATGACTTAGAAAGCCATATGAAACCAAGCATATGAGAATGCACAAAGTGATGAAAAAGAGAAAAAGAAGAATGAAAGACAGCTGAGCTGACCTCAATAAAAAATTGAGCACTGCCTACATAGTTCCATGGACTCATGTTCTAACATAAACTTTAGGCCAATGTAGTTCACCCATGTTTGGGAGAGAATGGAATGACGAATAATGAAAAATGACCAAGAATTGATTAGAATCACAATATATGCAAAGAGATGCATGTCTAAGCATAGATTTGAGTGGTAGAATGCATAATACTTAGATGCCTAATTCCATATCATGAGCTTAGATTATGCAAAGTG
Source organism: Torreya grandis (assembly GCA_037957365.1). Taxonomy (NCBI): domain Eukaryota; kingdom Viridiplantae; phylum Streptophyta; class Pinopsida; order Cupressales; family Taxaceae; genus Torreya; species Torreya grandis. Next base: position 869,523 of record JARHVA010002006.1, on the reverse strand, counting down.
TTCTTGAGAACTATTAATCAAAGTGATGTTGACGTCAAGACTTTGAGACCTAAGCACAAAGTGCTTGTTATAGCACAAAAAATAGGCATTATAAGTATAAATAACTTAGAATGACATAAGATTCTAATTGCACTAAGCCAGTTCAAATGTGAATACCTATAATTAAGTAAAATGGTAAAACAATGACCAAAACTAGAGTTACAACTATTTATATTTAAACAAAAAAATAAAGACAAAGAAAAAGATAAACATAAATGAACCTAACTTGAAATCAAGATATGATCAATCAAGACTTAAGTAGGAAAAAAAAATTTAAAAATAAACATCAAGAACATTTGAACAACATGAGACCAAGATATGAATAATCAAGATCTATGTGGACCATCAAGGCATTCTTAATCACAAAAGACAAATAAAATCAAACCTAAAAATAAGACACCAACAACAATCAAATAAACAAAATGGTCCAAGAACAACGTAATAACATAAGATCATGATATAAACAATCACTATCCATGTCAATCATCAAGATGTTATGAAACACAAAATAGATAAACAAAAACATATATGGAAACACAAGACCAAAATGAGACAAAAAGTAATAAAAAGAGAAAAGGAGAAGAAATAAAAGGAGAGGTGTGAATGCACAATAAAACATCAAGAAAACACAAAAAAACACCAAAAAACACACAACAAAACACAAAAAAAACTCAAATAAATATACACAAAAAAACTAAATTAGTGCGATTTAAAGACAAATATTCATGCATGTGCAGTAGAGGTGTTACTTTCCACCACAACATAACAAAGAATAATAACACAACAATTGATGCCTAATTAAAGAGAAATAATGATAGAAGAAATGGGAGAAGATAAGAAAAGGAAGGGGTTGGTCGAGTTGACTCTAGATGTACAAGACAAGTAGATGCTACCTACATAGTTTCATGGATGCATGTTCTAACATAAACTTCAAACAAAATTTAGTTCTCTTCAGAAACAAAATAGAAAAAAAATAATGATTAGACCAGCATGATTAATGTTATAGAAGAAATGGAAGATATGACAAATAAATGAGAATAATCTGGCAAACAAGAAGCTGATGAGATGAGAAAGAATGATCTTGCAAAATGTCAAGTGCATGGAATAAGATAAATTGGTGTTTCTATGCTTTCAAAATGACAAGAGCATAGTATGGTGGAATGGGAATGTACAAATGTACAAAAGTGTGAGACAATGTTTTTGTTCTTTTGTGGATCATGTTATGATATTTTTGGTATTTTCAAAGTATTTCTAATATTTTTGGTGTTTTTAAGATATAATATGCACAAGGTGGAATCATCTAGTCAAGGATATGCACGTATGAGAGTAGAGGTTCAAATAAAATAGCTAATTCAATTGTAATGGCCCATGCTCATAAAGTGGTGAAAGCGAGGATCCTAATATGTCAATAAAATGCAACAAATGTGATATAGAATAATGTGCAACATGAAGTAACTCTGAATAAGTAGTTGCATTCACCTTTGTAACAGTGTATCAAAGGTCTAAAACTAAAAAAGATGTTCTTACTTTCTTGTTTGTTGAAAAAGCTAAAAAATATTGTTCTTGATGAACTACTTTATGAAATTGATGTTGAGGAGTTTCATAATGTTTGTGAGACATAATCAAAATCATAATTGGTCTGTTTAAGCTTACAACATGCCCAAGACATAACAAAAAAATGATTCTCAAGGACAATTCTCCAAAGAATAGGGTCCTAAAAGAGAACAATCCAGGATAGCATGAAAATGTGTTTAGAGTGCCAATGATTCAAAGCCTTCACTATCTAGAATCATGAAGAGTGGACTAGGGTAGTATAAATTGTGTTTAGGGTAGGATAAAAGGGTGGGATAAAATTACTTCATCATAAGTTGCCCTCAAGTTAGGGGTTTTGTAGACAATGGTTCAAAGTTATTCATGCATAGAACCTCCTAGGGTGTACAACATTCATGGGCTCTATAAATTCTTCATCATTTAGTTTAGCCAGTTGATATGCTCTTGATCCATAGTTTGTCATGACACTATATGGTCCTAATCAATTAGGCTGAAGCTTACCTTTTTTTTTGCATTCAAAATTCATATTTTTTTGGATCTCTTTCAAAACTAAGTCATCAATCTCAAACTCTTGATGGAGAATGCACTTGTTGTAGCTTCTCTGTAATCTATTATGATAGGCCTGCAAGTTTTTAATGGCAGCCAAACACTTACCATCAATAAATTCTAGTTCTTGCAACCGTGAGGTTCTATAGTCTTCATTATCTTCAATGTTCTCTAGTGACATTCTTAATGATGGTATCTCAATCTTGATTAGGATGATAGATTTAGTGCCAAAAACAAGGGAGTATGAAGTGGCTCAAGTTGGGGTTTGATGATTGGTTTTATAAGCCCAAAGGGTAGGAAAGAGTTGCCAGTGCTAATTATGGCTAGCATCATTGACAATCTTCTTTAAGATGGATACAATGCTTTTATTCGATGCCTTAGTGTGTCCGTTGCCTTATAAGTTATATGGAGTTGATTTTTTGTGCTTGATCTTTAATTTTTCACAAAGAGATTTCACATCTTGGTTCACAAAAGATCCACCATTATCAAATATAATATGAGTTGGGATGCCATATCGATAGATGATATGGTAATGAATGAATTTGGCTATCTATTTACCAGTAACATAAATAAGAGGAATGGCTTCAGTCCACTTGGTAAAGTACTCAATTGTAGTCAAAATGTGCTTATGACCATCTGAAGATGTCAGATTAATTTATTCAATGAGATCAAGGCCCCATGTTGAGAATGGCCAAGGTGTTGTGATCAGTTGTAGTGGTAAAGAAGGTGCATGTATCAAGTTGCCATGCTACTGACAAGGAACACACTTTTTTTACATAATTACAAGTATATGTATCTATTTTGGGCTAATAATAACCTATTCTGAGGAGTTTCTTTGTTAGGACTACACCATTGGTATGGGCCCCACACATTCCTTCATGAACCTCCTTTAGTGTTATCTTGGATTCTCCTAAAGATAAACAATGAATAAGCATTCCATCATAGCCTTTATGGAAAAATCATGTTTCTAAGGAGAGTATAATGTGTTAAGCGATGAAGGAATATTTTTTTTGTTTGTTGGAAAGGTCGGTCGGGAATACATGATTATGGTAATAGTTATAAAAATCTCGGTACCATGGTAGCTCAGGTGAGGGATTAGGACCAAAAATGGTGCATACCCTTTCTGAAGCTATTACAATATGTGCCAACTAAAGAAGATTTTCAATCAAGAACTAATACTCTTTAGCACTGTCATGCATTTGAATCATGAAACCAATTATTTCCATTTCATTGGTGGATTTGTTGTTGACTCTTAGAACTTATTAAAATTGAAAAGATTTGAAATGTGTTTTGAGGTTATCAACAATTTGCTTTAAGCAGCAAGCTTGTCATCTCTTGTTTGATACTAATCAGTGGTCTAATTTATGATTAATTGTGAATCTCTATAGACCTTTAAAATTTGAATATCCCACTATATAACAAGATGGAGCTCTGCAACCAATGTCTCATATTTGACAATATTGTTTGTACAATAAAATTGTATATGGAATGCTTTGGGGATCGTATCCCTCTATGGTGTGACCAAAAATATGCTAGCTCCAAATCCCTAGGCTGTGAAGGATCCATTAAAATAGAGTGTCCACTATTTAGGTTCCTACAATGATTTTTTTATCGTCATGATAGAATCATCTGAAAAGTCAAACTTGAGAGGTTGAGTGGCCTCAATAGAAGTTTTTGCAAGTTGGTCAACAAGTACTTTCCCTTTGATTGCCTTTTGATTCTAATTCTCAATATCAAACTCACTGATGATAATAACTCATTTAGCCATGCATCTTTGAAGATCTGCTTTAGATAAGAGGAACTTGAGAGGATGCACCTTGGTGATGACAATAGTTTATTTATTTAGCATATAATGTCACAATTTTTGAGTGGTGAACACCATAGCTAAACATGCCTTCTCAATAGGCATATAGTTATGTTCATAAGCCACCAATGTGCAACTTAAATAATAAACATGTTCCTTATCATGATCATCATGTTGGGCCAAAAGTGCCCCCAGTGCATGTTCTATGGCTGATATAGTAAGAAGTAGTGGCTTTCCCTGTGTTGGTGGTCTTAAGACTGGTGGATTGGCCAAATATGTCTTAAGCTTTGCAAATACTATCTAAAAATCTTCATCCCATTGAAATGTTACTCCTTTCTTCAAGAGATGGGTAAATGGGTGGCACTTATCTGCCAATTGAGAAATGAACTTGCATATAGACTAGATCTTTCCTTGTAAACTTCATCGCTATTTAAGATTGTTTCGTGGAGGCTTTTACAAAATAGCATTGACCTTTGCAAGGTCTACTTCAATCCCTTGTTATGATACAATGAACCCTAGAAATTTGCTTGATGTGACTTTGAAGACATATTTCTTAGGATTCAAGCAGACTTTATATTTATGGAGCTTCTCAAAGATTTTTCATAGAATGTCAATATGTCCATCTCTTATTTATGATTTTTCTAATATATCATCAACATAGTCCGCTACAATGTCATGCAAGATGACAATCATTGGACATTGATATGTTGCTCCATCTTTCTTCAAGGCAAATGGCATGATTTGGTAACAGAATGTCCCTCACGAAGTGGTGAACGTAGTCTTATGCTGATATTTAGGGGCTATCTTGATCTGATTGTAACCAAAAAATCCATCCATTAAGGATAAAATCTCATACCTAGTAGTTAAGTCGATGATCATGTCGATGTTGTCTAGAGGAAAATCATATTTGGGGCATGCTTTATTGATATGTCAGAAATCAATACAAATACATATACCCGAGGTCTTTTTACTGACTAGGACTATGTTGAAAACCTATTCAGAGTAATCCAGTGGTCTAATAAAATTGGCTCTTAACAACTTTTTCAGTTTGGCCTTAACCAAAAGGGTGATGCATGGATGCATCTTTCTCAATTTTTGCTTGACTGGTTTAGCATCAAGATGAACAACAAGACGATGCATAACTAAATTTGGGTCCAAGCCTGGCATGTTAGAGTATGCCCACTATATAATCCTTAAGAATGGATATAATATGTTCAGATTCTTCTTCAGTAAGGGAAGCTCCAAGATAAACAATTTTGAGATCCTCATAGGTTCCCAAGTTCATTTCTATTATGTTCTCTACAAGGAGTGTGGATCCATCTTCTATAATTGTAGGAAATGTATGGTCATGATCATCTTCCTATGCTATATCTTATTATTTCTCTTCTCAAAGATCTAGATAGTATGAATGATCAGAATTTGCCTTCTCAGGTAAAGGCTAAGCAACAAAAACCTCTAGAAACTCAAGAGTAAGATGCTCAAATATTTGATATTTTTTTGAAGAGATTCTTGTACTGGCTATGGAACTTGGGCTAGATGGACCTTTTATGTCCTGAGGGATGGGAAAACTTTTCTACCTAGGAGCACCTAAAACAGGTTTTAACTCAAAGGGTTGTCTTTTTATTTACTTTTTCCTTGATTGACAAGTGTCTCAAAGAGGTTTTCACTTGAAGATATTGATGTTTGTTCTTTATTATGATCAATTTTTTTTTCCTACTCTCCAAAGTAGGTAGAAGGATCCAATGAAAAAACAAAGCCCTATTTGTGGTTGCCAATGGGCAATCCATCTCATAAGCCCATGCATTCCACAATTGATTATTCATTTTGAAACTTATCGAGGCATATGACTGAATTTTGTTGGTCCTAATCTGTGAGTTTAGGATGGCAAAGGCATAGGGTAAAATGAGGGTTTTCTTCATGATGAGAAGATCCAATGATAAAGATATAATGTCTTGCTTTAGGAAGGGAAGCACCACTAAGATGCGTTCTTGCTTCAAAATGGGAAGCTCCAATAAGTATTATGGTCAATCTGGAATTTGAATCAAATAAATTTGAGTCAGCAAGCTCATCAAAAAGGCTATAATAGGATGTTGTGTCACTTTTAGGAGTCTCATCACTAGTCACTTTAGGAAAGTCATGATTTCAATTGACAACTCTAACTGACAAGGGTTCTAAAATTCCTTGCACTTGTGGGCCAAGGCCTTTACCTGTATAGTCAATATGATCTATTATATGGTTAGGGATATGATACTTTGGATTCCAAAAACAATCAGCAAGGCATTCAAAATATAACCAATCTCCCTTAGTAAAAGCCTCTCAATCTTTCTTTGGTGCGATTGTAGGTACAAAAACCACAGGAGGTTTTGGTTGTTTCTTCTTTGGCTACCAAATTGGATTGGGTCTGTTAGGAGTCTGGGAAGTTTTAGGCTTACCAAATGATTTAGGAGATTTAGGCAATTTTTATAATATGGAGGACGTCCTTCAGATGGTACGTGGAAATACCTATGTCTTTAATAATAACTTAGTTGGCAAGAGCTGCAGGAAATAGATCAACCAAAGTGGAGGCTAGATCACTAGGGTCGATATAATTAGATGGAGATGGATAAAAAATGATGGCTTTGTTCTTATTTATAATGAATTGAGAACTTGGGCAATAGTTATATTTATGAAACTCAGCTTCAAGATGTTTGAAATATTGATATGGTTGCTAATCAGTGGGAATAGTAACCTCAATCCCATCATGGGGAAACTTAAGGCATTGATGAAGAGTGGATGGAACTGCATATACTTCATGGATCCAAGGATGACTGAGAAGTATGTTATAAGGAAGCTTAATATCCATAATATGGAATAATGTGTGATGAGAAATAGACCCAACCATGACTGGTAGCCAAATTTTACCAGATGACTCCCTCTTGATGTTGTCATAAGCCTTGATTGTAATAGTTTCTAGTTGAATGTCTTTATCCATGTATCCCAATCATCATACCAATTTAAGAGATATGATGTTCAGCCCTGAACCATTATCTATAAGAACCTACTTGATATTATGATCCACAATGATTATCTCAATGTATAGTGGGTTATTGTGGTTTGGGCTAAGAGTGGACATATTTTTTTGATCAAATGTGTTTTGCCAAAATGAAGACAAATGTCCAACTCAGTTTTAGAACTGATCAGGGTTTATCTCATTTGACACAATAGACTCTTTCAAAAGGTTCATGATAGTTTTATGGTCATCAAATGCTTGTAAGAGTTCTAATATAGAAATATGTGTAAGGGTTTAATTTAATTGGTCTGCTAGATTATAAGGATTTTCAATTGTGGATTAAACTAATTTAGTCTTTGTTATTATAGTATTCAATTTTGAAACCATCAGCACAATGTTATCATTAGGTTTTATGGAAGAAGTGCGCGAAGGGCCTTGGATGGTAACTTGCAAGTGTTTAGTTGCAATTGTACAACTTAATGGTAGGAAGGAGTCATTATAATTAGAAGAGGAAGGCAAAGGGCCTTGAATGGTGACTCATGGGCATCTAACTGTATTGCTACAATTTTAAGTTCATGAGGATCCTTTATAATTAGAAGAAGGGTGTTGTTATTTAGAATTAGTAACCCATGCAAATAGAGTCACAACACGATTATTTGAACTCGATACGGTACTACTAGGGGGAGAGGGTGTTGACCCTATAGTGATGGGTCCTATACTACTTTAACGTGAGATTGCCCACATGGTTTCATAGTAATAGTGGTAATGTGGGTAGAAAAATGCACCTCATAGTATTATTATAGTTGTAAGGCATGTTGTTATAAGCCACATTGCTAGTATGGGCATTATAATCTCGATTATGCTCATTACGATTCTAACATTTTTGTTGGTTCTAATTTTTCCTATCCTTGATTCTAACCATTTTGATTATTTTTTGGTGGTTGTGGATCGTGTCAAGGAAATGAGTCTTTGTAGATTCCTATATCATGATTTGTGTCCTGATTAGGGGTCAACTTAATTTCTAGTTCACCACTTTCAATAAAGTCCTCAATAATATGTCATAATTGGATGAAATTATATGCACTATGACCAATAACATGATGGAAGTTACACCATTCATTCTCCCTTTACTAATCTAATTTTGGTTGATCTTGAGAAAATAGCCTTGATACTGGCCATATAATTAAATTCACTGTAATGAGATTTTGTAATACTGTTTCAATCGATTCTCCTAACTTGCTAAAAACTCTAAAATTGTTATCAAATGTCCTTCGTAGAGATTGTCTCTACAAAGTAGGTGGTGGATTTGGGGGATTTAATTATACATTTGGGGGAGCCATAGCCTACACCATTTGTACGTGTCTTCTTTCACTCACCCCATTTCCAACCATGTTCTTATTTTTTTTGAAGCCCTTAGGCTTATTTGTTGAGTTGTGGAGCTAAAAGCTTCATTAATGAGCTAATATGGAGGTTGCTGGGCTTACATAGTAACTGGCATCGATTAGAACCAATTGACATCGGTTAGGGGTTGATCGGCATTGGTCAAAACCAACCGACATCGGTCATCTTCAGATCGACACCGACTTCTGTGTGTTTCTAGAATTTCTATTTTTAGCAGAACAAATTTAAGCCTTTGATTTAAGAGGTGGATCTAAGGGTGGCGAATGCATGGCTCATAAACCCTAGTGTTGTAGCATACTATATAGTAGGATTAGATCCTCATGGCATGTAGAACAATTCAGTAATTGAGTTGATTGTAATTGATTAAGAGAGAGAGAGAGAACTCTTGAGGGAAAATTATTGTACATCTGAGAGGTGTGAGGGAAGAGAGATTTTTTTATTTTATTGTTTTCTGAAAGAGTTTAATATGGATTGGTTGTTTCTTGTATCTCCTATTCTTTATTGTCTCTGATTTCTAGTTACTTATTACTTCTGGTTTCAATTCCGTGTTTAGTTGCTTATACAAAAGTAATCAATTGTACTCTAAGATCCTAACAACTGGTATTAGAGTGTGTTAGTGTTTGTTGATTACAAAATTCACTCATAATGTTTTTTGATTGAGTGAGAGCAAAGCAATGGCAGAAAAAAGTAAACTAAGAATAGAGAAATTCAATGACAAGAATTATCAATTATGGAGGATGCAGATTAAATATGTATCAGAAAGATCTGTATTTATCATTGGGTGGAGTTTCAAACAAGATCACATATATGAAAGATAAAGAATGGAATGTTTTTGATAGAAAGGCTTTTGAATTTATAAGGTTGAGCCTGACAGCTTTTGTGTTTTATAACTTATCAAAGGCAAAGACAACGATAGAGTTAATGCAAATTTATATGAAAAACCCTCAGCTTCGAATAAGGTATATCTTATGAAGCAATTATTTAATTTGCAAATGCAGGAAGGTGGATTTGCATCTAGTCATCTTAATAATTTTTATACAATAGTAAATCTCAACACAACAACTCTAAAGCCTGAGTTGTTATCCCTCCTTGAATGTTTCAGCTGATCTCCTTGACCTTACACCTGTAGATCTCCTTGACCTTGCTTGCTTCAATGCTTTTACTTGCCTTAGAATAATTACAATACATGCCTTATGGGTCTTTAAATAGGATCCCATGCTTACAAAAATAGAACTCTAACTACTAAAATTAGACACACAGCCCGCGACTTAAATTAGCCCCTTAGTATGCAAACACTCGGTTCAACTAACTAACTGTTCGTGCAACGAACAGTTTTGGACCGCACAGGCGACCGACACCGGTCCCTGCTTGTTTGGTGCTGCCGACGTCGGCCGACTCCCTGCCGTCGCCGGTCTCCTTCTTCACTGCATCTGACCGACGTCGGTCATACTGCCGACGCCAGTGGCTCTGGTTCTTCAACATCCTTCCTTGTGTCTGCAAATAGTTGAAGCTTTTAGCTCCACACCTTAACATTATGGAGGATGCAGATTAAATATGTATCAGAAAGATCTATATTTATCATTGGGTGGAGTTTCAAAGAAGATCACATATATGAAAGATAAAGAATGGAATGTTTTTGATAGAAAGGCTTTTGAATTTATAAGGTTGAGCTTGACAGCTTTTGTGTTTTATAACTTATCACAGGCAAAGACAACGATAGAGTTAATGCAAATTTATATGAAAAACCCTCAACTTTGAATAAAGTATATCTTATGAAGCAATTATTTAATTTGCAAATGCAGGAAGGTGGATTTGTATCTAGTCATCTTAATAATTTTTATACAATAGTAAATCTGTTAAATTCAATCAAAATAATTTTTGATGATAAAATTAAGGCTCTCTTAATCTTATGCTCTTTACCTGAAAGTTGCCATAGTTTGATAATGGCAGTTAGTAATACTGCATCTGCTTCAAATATCTTGAAAATTGATGATGTTAGTGTAATCTTGAATGAAGAAATTCACATAAAAAGCACAGGAGAAATATCAGGTAATGCTTTAAGTGTTGAAAGCAAATAAAGGCAAAAAGAGAAGGGCAAGCAAGAAAAATCAAGGTCAAAGATGGGAAGTAGATCCAAATCTAGAAATAGAAAAATAACCTGCTGGAATTGTGGAAAGAAAGGGCATGCAAAGAAAGATTGTTGGTTGAAGGATAACAAAAAAAATCAGCATGAAAGTAATAAAAAAGTAAAAGTTACAGGTATTGTTGCACATGATGCTCTTATATTTTCTTTGGATAATAAAGTAGAATCATGGGTTTTAGATTCTGGTGCCTCTTTCCATGCAACCTCAAATAGAAAATTTTTCAATGATTATGTCCATGGAGATTTTAGAAAAGTTTATTTAGGGGATGACGAGCCTTGTAAAATTGTTGGCAAAAAAAAAGTGTAGTTGAAAATGCAGAATGCAAACACATGGGTGTTAAAAGATGTCATGCATGTACCCATTTTGAAGAAGAATCTAATTTCTATAGAAAATTTAGGTGATGAGGGTTGCACAGTAACTCTCATAGCTGAATCTTGGAAAATTTTGAAGGGTGCACTTGTATTAGCAAAAGGTAAGAGAGTATGTACACTTTATCTATCTACTTGTATTACTGATTATTCTCTTATTTTATCTACTTCAGATGTAGATGCAAAGTTGTGGCACTGTAGGCTTGGTCACATGAGTGAGAAGGGAATGAATGTTCTTAAGTTATAAGGTAAGCTTTCAGATTTGAAAAGCATAGATCTAGATTTTTGTGAGCATTGTATTTTTAGGAAATAGAAGAAAGTGAGATTTTTTAAAACTGGGTCAACAAAGAAGAAGCACAAGTTGGAGCTTGTTCACACAGACGTGTGGGGACCAGCGCATGTAGCTTCTATTGGAAGATCACAGTATTATGTTCTTTTATTGGTGATGCTACAAAAAAATGTATAGGTTTATTGCATAAAGAGGAAATTTGATGTTTTTGACACATTTAAGAAATGAAAAGCTTTGGTTGAGAATGAAACAAGTTTGAGATTGAAGTGCCTTAGATCTAATAATGGTGGTGAGTAATGTAGCAATAAATTCAACATTTACTATTCTATGAGTGGAATATGCAGAGAAAGGACGGTTCTAAGGACACCTCAGCAAAATAGAGTTGCTGAAAAAATGAATAGAATAATAATGGAGCGTGCACAAAGTATGAGGTTGCATGCTGGTTTTTCCTTATAATTTTGGGTAGAAGCTGTAGATATTGTAGTTTACCTAATTAATAGAGGACCTTCTACTGCACTAGATGGTGAAATTCTAGAAGAGGCTTGGATAGGTAAAAAAGTAGATCTTTCATTTCTTAGAGTTTTTGGTTCTGAAGCTTTTGTGCACATTGATAAAGAAAATAGAAAGAAGCTGGATGCTAAATCTATGTGGTGCACTTTTATTGGTTATCATTTTAGAGATTTCGAATTATGGTTGTAGAATTTAGAAACTAACAAAATTATTAGAAGCCGTGATGTAGTTTTCAATGAGAAGGTGATGTACAGTGATTAACACAAGAGGTTAAATAATTTTGAGTAGGGCAATCTTGATTTGGAAGAGGTTATGATCCAAAATAAGCTCGCGAGTAAAAATCACCACTCACAGAAAAACACAGAGATCGACATCGATCAAGTGGAAATCAGCGTCGGTCAATATCGATATCGGTCGGGTGCAGACCGGCATCGATCAGAGATGATCGAGATCGATCACTGACAGAAGAAAATTTGGGCAGACAACAAGCTATAAATGAGTCTTAAACGCCCATAAAGAGGTCTGAAAGAGTAGGTAAACCTCCAATTCATTATTCCTTTTATTTATACTACTTGTTGCTCACTGATGGTTGAGAACTAGAAAGTTTTGATGAGGCAATATAGGTAGAATCTAGGAAACAATGGGAGCATGACATGAATGAGGAAATTGATTCTTTGGAAGAGAACCATAAGTGATATTTGGTTGAGTTGTCAGTAAAAAAAAAAGCATTGAAAAACAAATGGGTATACAAGTTAAAGGAAGGAGAGAATGAATAAATGAGACATAAGGCCAAGTTGGTAGTAAAAAGATTTGCACAGAAACTAGGTATTGATTTTAGTGAATTTTTTTCTGTAGTAAAGATGACTTCTATTCGGACTGTATTGTCTTTAGTTGCTATTGAGGATTTGCATCTTGAGCAGCTTGATGTTAAGACAATATTTTTTCATGGAGATTTGGCTGAAGAGATATATATGGATCAGCTGGAAGGTTTTGAGGTCAAAGGTAAGGAAAAATTTGTGTGCAGGTTGAAGAAAAGCTTATATGGTCTTAAGCAAGCTCCAAGACAATGGTATTTGAAGTTTGACAAGTTTATGACAGAGCATGGCTTTAGTAAATGTCAATCTGACTATTGTGTTTATTTTAACAGATTGGATAATGGTAGTTACATTATCCTGTTACTGTATGTAGATGATATGCTTGTTGCAAGTTCACACATGTAGAAAATTACTGAGCTTAAGGTTAAATTAGCTCACACATTTGCCATGAAAGATTTAGGAGCAGGAAAGAAAATCTTTGGCATGAGTATTAAGAGAAAGAAAAAATCACAATTTGATTTTGTCTCAAGAGGATTATGTGAATAAGGTATTGGAGAGGTTCAATATATAGGATGTAAAATCGGTAAGCACACCTATGGCTGGACACTTCAAGTTGAGCAAAGAACAGTGTCCTAAATCACATGATGAGGTTGAGTACATGAGTAGAGTTTCATATGCTTCAGCAGTTAAGAGCTTGATGTATGCAATGGTATGTACTAGACCAGATATTGCCTAAGCAGTGGGAGTTGTCAGCAAGTTTATGGCCAATCTAAAAAAAAACACTAGAAAGCAGTTCAGTGGATTCTCAGATATCTGAGAGGGACCAGCAGTAGGCATTTATTCTATGAAAGGTCAAACACTTGTCTACATGGGTATGTAGATTCAGATATGGTAGGTGACTTGGATGGTAGGAGAAGCACCACAAGATATGTGTTCACTGTTGGTGGAACATCGGTTAGCTAGATTTCAAAGTTGCAGAAGGTTGTTGCCTTGTCTACTACAAAGGCAAAATACATTGCAGTCACAGAGGCTAGCAAAGAAATGATTTGGATGACTCGGTTCATGGAAGAGTTGGGAAAGGAACAAGAGAGTTGTAGATTGTATAGTGATTGTCAAAGTGTAATTCATTTGGCAAAAAATTTAGCCTTTCATTCAAGAACTAAACATATACAGCTTAGGTACCACTTCATTAGACAGATATTGGAGGATGGACAGTTGAAGTTGAAAAAGATCCATATGGATAAGAACCTTGTTGATATGTTAACAAAGCCGGTAACAAAGAAGAAATTGAATCTTAATTCAACTTTTGTTGGTCTTCAAGATTGAACTTGAAGAGGGAGAAACAAGCCAGAGATGTTTAGAGGATGTTGCTGTACAGGTACAGGTGTAGCTATTTATCTCCAAGTGAGAGATTGTTGAATTATAGAGCTAAAAACTTCACTAATGAGTTAATGTGGAGGTTATTGGGCTTATACAGTAACCGGCATTGGTTAGAACTAATTGACATCGGTTAGGGGTCGATCGGCATTGGTCATAACCAACCGACATTAGTTAGGGGTCGGCCAACATCGGTCATCTTCAGACCGACACCGACTTATGTGCATTTTCAAAATTGCTATTTTCAGCAGAACAAATTTGAGCATTTGATTTAAGAGGTGGATCTAAGGGTGGCGAATGCATGGCTCATAAACCCTAGTGTTGTAGCATACTATATAGTAGGGTTAGATCCTCATGGCATGTAGAACAATTTAGTAATTGAGTTGATTGTAATTGATTGAGAGAGAGAGAAATCTTGAGGGAGAATTACTGTACATCTGAGAGGTGTGAGGAGAGAGAGATTTTTTCATTGTATTTCCTTCTAGAAGAGTTTAATACAGATTGGTTGTTTCTTGTATCTCTTATTCTTTACTGTCTCTGATTTTTAATTACTTATTACTTTTAGTTTCAATTATGTATTTAGTTGCTTATACAAAAGTAATCAATTGTACTCTAAGATCCTAACATTATCTTGGATAAATATTTAAACTGGTGATTTAGTCTAATTATATGCTTGATCTTATGCAAAATCTTAACAAGGCCCTTAGAAATAAGAGCCTTCTCAATCTATACTCCTTTATCAATAATTTCTTCAAATGAGTTAGCACAAACTAATTGTAGATTATGTGCAACTTAAGGATGCAAGTTCTATGCAAAGATATCAACCAACTATTTTTCTTTCAAGTTATGTTGAAAGTGTCTTGCCAATGCTCTCCATGTTTATAGATATGAATCAAAACTTTCACCATCATGTTGTTTGGCTTTGCACAAGTCAACAACAGTTAATTCATGTTCTATGTTATACGAGAAATCGTTAACGATTTTTTTTGATAAGTCATTCTAATCTGTAATTGATCCCTTCAGTAGTTTAAGTAGCCAATCTAAAGCCTATCTCACTAAAATTCATGGAAATAGTTGAAGCAAGTAATCACTACTATAATCAACCTCTCGACATAAGACAAAGAATGACTGTATGTAATCACATGGATCTCCCTTTTATTTGTATTTATCAAATTTGGGTGCCTCAAAATGAGGTGAAAAAGGGTTTTTTAGAATAGATAAATCAAATATGTATGGACATATCTCATCGAATTTTTAATTTTTAAGTCTATTATTTGTCTCCAATCTTTGAACAATTTCTTTCATAGAATTTCACTCTTGCATGTTTGGTGTATTTGTGGATTGGATAAGATGTTGCGGTGGTATGTACCCCTGGTTTTGTTGCTATTGGGGTGAAATGTGCTCCTTGTTTTATTTCTATTGGGGTGGAATGTGCCCCTTGTTTTGTTGCTTTTGGGATGGAATGTGCCCTTGGTTTTGTTGTTGTTGGAGTGGAATGTGCTCCTGGTTTTGCGTGGATCTATAGGTATTGTATTCCTTTCAGTCCATGTTTTGGTTCTGATTTACTCCTTGTGTTGAGAAAATAAGCTATTGATTCTTGGATTGTAAAACATTACCTGAATTTGGATATTTAGTATCTTGTTGATTTGGGATAGTTCTGTGTTTGTTTATCAATTGCTGCATTCGTTGGAATGAACTAGCCAAATTATCTTAAGGGATTTACTCAATTCGAATTGAGTGTTTGGGTATCTAATTTTGTAACGTAACAAGAGGTTCTTGATGTTAAATAATGTATGTTCTATGTCAAATAGAATATTTTGTAGGATCTCTTATGACTTTAACTATTTGTTTCCTTGATCCACTATGGTTATGTTTTCATCAAATGTTTATTGCATACCTTCAACCACATTTCCCTGTTCTTTCAAAGCATCATTGTGAATTGAAGTGGCAACTAATGAGTCAGTTAAGTCTACAACAAGTTGATCCGGATATCATTGACTTAATTTCTTGATATTGGCTAAAAGATTTAGATTTTTGGGTTTTAACTCTATTTGTATTTCTTTTCTTTTGTTAGAAGAAGGTATGTCTATTTTTGTAAGAGCTTGTTCTTGCCATCATTGTTCTCCTTCTCTAACTAAGGTATGCAATTGATCTATAGGAAAGTCTGAAGGTAGTCTAGCACCTGATTCTATCAACTTGAGAAGTGCTTCATCTTGATCTCCTTGGGGTTGATATTCATTGTAATCATCTTTGGATCCTACTGTGGTAGGGATGTCATAAAAAATAATGGGGTTATCTTGATCATCATAAAATTCCTCATCCTCATAGCTAAGGCCATAAGAGGCCCCATTATGAGGGAACCTTTGAGTCACGTCTAAAAAGAGTTGTTCTCTACGCTTAATTAGATTTGGATCAATGTTTTGCAAATGTTTAAATGAGGTATGTGTTGGTTCTTTTCAAACAAATAACTAGGGTCCCAAAGAGACTATAAAGGAGGGTGGCTTGTAACCACACAAAATTAGAATATTTGGTTCATGAATTTACTCAACTTTTGGTGAAGCTGAAATTGTATAGATTGGAAGAGGGTAAGGTAACTCAAAGACCCAAGGTGAAACTAGTACACCAAAGCCTAGATATTTGGATACACCTATATCATAAAATCTAGTTTTAAATTTGACAAGTTGACCCTATAAAATTAGAGGAAAGCTCTTTAGATTATGAAGAAGACAAAATGAACTAAGGAAATCAAGATGTAAAAACATGCACGAATCACTAAGTACAAAGCTAGGACCAAATAGGTAGCACAACATCACCACATGGTTCTAGTAGGATAAAATATGTTCTAGGACTCAAAGCATGATCAATATGTAAGATGACTTGATTCCACCAAGATGATAATGCGATTTTGAGTCTAATAAATGGCCGTCAATCCAAATAGAAAATTAAACCCAAGTTAGAACAAGTTTAGTGTGCAAATGGTGAACCCAATTTAACACACCAACCCTTAAAATTTAGAAAGGTTCAATTTTAAATGTGGATTATAAATGAGGCACTTAAACAAATTGTGTAAAAGGTCTAGACTCAATTGGGAAACATGATTGTACCAAAGTGGGTGATATGACACAAATATTTTAATAACAATTTGAACAAGGAAAAATATGAATTTTCTAATTGGACAGTGTAAGGCCTCCCTTTCTCAAAATTTTTGGAGATAATGTGTTTTAGTTAAGTTCATTGAGTTGACAAGCAGTTTTAGACACAAATCAAGACCAAGTAAGCTAATGACAAAAAGCAAACATCTTAAGTCTAAACTGACAAGGTATGGTAAAGTGGGGTCAACTAAACTAACAATTTTTTTATCATTCTAGGGTCATCAATTGCACAATGACTTTCATGCCAAATGATGTAAAAAAAAAGCACAAAAATTGGGTGTCTGTGGTAATTGGCTTGTTGTAAAAAGGTCTAGTCTTTTTTGTAATCACTACATCCTATTGTTCGCTCAATGTAGTGCAATGTCCAAAGTGCAAATACATCCTATGTGCAACTCAAGAGTGGATGAAGTCAATGTCGGGAGATGAAACCCTCGGTCAAAGCTTCCCTAAATAACTTGTGGGAGGTAATAAAGTCTTCCTCTCAAGCTAAGTTTACATGAATAAAAAAAATCATAAAATAGAAAGAATTTAGGGTTGTGTCAAGGTCACCCAATACTATTGCAAGTTTTTGGTGAGTGCTTTAAATGATTTTCTTTTTATGCCTTAGACTAGGATTTTTAAAATAGGATGGCACTTTTGATTCTAAGGGTTCCCTAAAGGGGAAAAATGGAAGAGCATACATGCAATATCCCTCTCTTTGCCAAACAAACTAGATCAAATAACTAATTGAATACAAAAATCTTGGAAATGTGAGTTCATTTTTAAGCACCAAGTTGAAATATTGGGTGGTGTTCTTTTGACCTCTTGGTCTTAAGTTTTAACTTTGAAAACCTAACTTATCAAAACATTCACTTAAGCACATAAATGTTTCGTTAAGCACCAAAAATAAGATTCTTAATTAATTTTAAAATCATGCCAAATATGTCTTAATAGCATGTTTTAACAAATTCCAAGTCTATTGATTACCTGTTTACCCTTAAGGCATCACCCCAAAATTAAATATGTTAGATTAGAAACAACTTAAAGAGATTTTAAAATTTTTGTAAATAATATATGAAACTAGAAGCTAAACTAATGTCAAATTATAAAAACTTGGAAGAAAACATGTGGTTTAAAAAAAATCATGAAAAATAGAGTCCAAATGACCCCAAACCAAGCATTTTAAAATGGCCTATTAGCTCTCGAGTTTGTTTAAATAAACATAGTGATCATCGATGGTTATATATTACCATTGATGGTTATACCTAACCATCGACAGTTCAAAATAATCATCAACGATTGCACTAACCATTGGTGGTTGACTATGTAAACCCGTGACAAAGAAAAATGACAAAATAAGGTTTGAAAATCAAATTTCAAGAGTTTTAATAATCTAAATGAAGATTTTGAAGTTGCATAATGATCTTCTTCATGTGTGGGATGCATCTTGTCCCACCAAGCATACCAAAATGTAGAGAGGATTACATAACATGATTAGCAAAACATTAGGCCAATAAACCAAAGGAAGAATGCATAATAATAAACCAAATTAAGCCTATCTATTCATGTGGGAATTACTAATGACAACGAAAGACAAATGAAAGAAAGTAAGAAATCTATACTTTTCCAAGTGAATTTATTCTCTAAAAATGGTTCAAAATCATGTTCTCTCTTGATCAAGCATCCTTGTCTTTATCAACAATGGTGGCAAACTCCTCCAATGTCTCAAGAACACTACACAAAACCTAGGCTCATGATTTGGAATCACTACACTAGCTTATCAATGAAGCTTGCAAATAAAATCAATGATCAAATGCAAAAGATTATGGAATTAATTTAACATTATAACTTTGCAATATTCAAGCTTAAAAATGATGTCCATGGCCTCTTTATTTATATATTTTCAAGAATGACCATAATCAACCATGACCGTCCATCTCAAGATTGAGATGTGTGGTCATAGATTGATTGAATTATGTAATTAAAATCCATAATTATCTTCATTATGAATTTGGAAGAAGGGACATTAATGAGGCATGGGAGGTAATAAAGAGGCATGGGAGACCCATAATCTTGATATTTTATGCACTTATGGATTGATGGATGCCACCCCATAGATGACATCACCTGATGATGCAGATAATATAAATCAATTTCTAAAAATAAATATTCAACAAATATCATGGCAAATCCACTTAAGCTCTTGATTTGGATTAATTAGCCTTAAACAAGGTTAATCAATATTTGTGCAATTATTTAGAAACCAAGTCTCAATTAATCAAAATAGTCTGAAAGTCATATTATTGAGTCATAATTTGACTCGAGAAGAATTTGAAGGTGACGTTAGATGCATTGGACCCGTATTCCCATTTAAGATGTTTCTAACACAAAATAACAAAGGTATGTGATGTGTATCAATGAATCAAAAGAAAAGAGTGATCCAGATCACAAAAAAGTAAAATCATAATTTTGAATCGAAATGAATTAATCAAAGTTAGCTGGCCCATAAATTATATTTCTCAATTTAGGGATACTTTGATCTAAATTATCACTTTTAAATGAAAATTTTAAACCATTTAGGGTATTTTATAATTTTTAACCTAAAATGTGCATTTGAGTAAGATTGACAATTTCAACACAAATGGTGTTAGGAATTGGATGTCTACAAAGTTACCTTCATCTCTTTTAGAATCCTATGTCAAGGGAGTAACCTCTTCCCCTCCACTTCTTGAGGTAGTGGAGTCACCTACCGCCCCTTCAACTAACATACCAGAGCAAGCAACCATTTCACCTTCTCCCTCAACCACTGAACAACTCACTACCCCTTTGGAGATCATTTGCAAAGAGGAAGCCACCATGTCTGCACCTCCCACAAAGGAATCACCCATCCAAACATTGCATCCTTTGATTGAGGAAAAAAATGAGACAACCAATCCCCTTTCTCAACCTATGGGCTTATCTTTCAAGTCCACTATCTAGGGAACAAAACTGGCCTACAAACCATTTTCTAGATTAATGCAAAAATTAGAATTTGTCTCCAAACCTGACATAGATAGAGCCACCTTTTGATAGTAGTTAGGGATATATTACATCACCAAGAAAGAACCTCCAACCACATCTTTGGCAAACCATCCCACCACTTCTATTATCCAAACCCCTATCTTACCAACCAAACTGATAAAACCTCTACCAACCTAATAATTCCTCAACCATCCAATGCACCCAAACCCCAAATAACTAAATCACCTTCTCCAACCAAACTGACCAAATCAACCAAAAACCTTGGCATCTTCCTTACACAAAGCCTTAATCACCCGTATGTGAAAGTGGGATAACCTCACCATACCCAACAACCAAACACCAAACCAAATCAACTAAGTAAAACCACCAAAAGCCCAGAGGGCCAAACTTCTCCCTCCCTCAACCTTGCCCTCTATCTTGGGATTTCATCCCTCCACTTTGATTAGGAAGCCTATTTTCTCAACCAAAACCCAACCATAGTTGTTGATTACATGAACACACTTGCTTTCTGACACACCTATCTTCACTGAGCCATCAATAACCAAACTACCTACCCTAAAACCTCCTTGTACACTTTATCGAATTTCAACTTACCAAAAATAAAACCATCACCTAAGAACACAACCTTACTCAAAACCTGTAGTGCCAAGCTTACTTCTAAAAAGACTTCCATCCCACCAACCAAGGGCAAAACCTCTAAATCATGTCCACCTTTAGCTGAATCTTACTTGACTATTTTTCAAAGGCTATTGCAAGCTTCTTTATTGAACTTACCCCCTATTATGCTATTTGACCCTCTTGGCCCAGAACCCATTTGGTATAGTGACTGCCAAGTGTGCTCTTATCATATCATACTAGGGCATGATACAGAGAACTGTAAATCTCTCCACACCATTTTCCATCGGCTCTATGATGAGGATGATCTATTAATAGAAGAACCTCCCATGGTCATGTTACCAATCCAAAAACTAACAACCACTACCCAAAACTTAACTATTCCTCCATTTCACCTCAGAGTGATGAGGAACCAAACCCATCTCCTACCCCAACTCTTCCCTCTATCCATATTATCCATGTGGTCACACAATCACATGCTCAAAAAAAGGATAAGGGAAAAGCCAAAGTGCCCATCCCATGGACATACCCATCTTTCACCTCCCAATCGAGTCAAAATCAAGCACCTTCACCTTCAGTGAAACCCAATGTATCTATCTTGGGTACCTCCCATTCTAACGCCTCTAAATCAATTAGGAGAGTGGTGTTCAGACAACTCCACCAAATCCCAGTAAAGATGAGCTTATATGAGTTAATTTTTACTTCACCTCATCATTGCCAAGCAATGATATAGTCATTGTAATCAGTAGAGGTCTAGCCTTAAGACCCTCAACCTCTAGCAGCCTTTATTGGCACTCTCCCAATTTCCAACCTTGTCACCTTCAAGGATTTAGAAATCCCTTATATCCATAACGATAACCTAGATCCCCCTCTTTTCATCATTACTTACATCAACCAAACTTGCATCAAATGGATCATGTTTGATGGGGGAGATAATATTAATATTATCTCCTCTCATGCCTATGACCAACTCAACCTACCTAACAATGTCATGTCTAAAACCTCGATTGTCCTCCGATCCTTCAATGACACCATGGCCACTACTTTGGGAACTATTGTCCATATCTATTTATGGCCTCACACAATCCCCAAACTCTTCTATTTAGTGGAAGGAAAATTCTAATGCAATATTTTGTTAGGATGACCTTGAATCCAATTTATGGGTTGTATTCCCTCTACCCTTCATCATTGCATTAAATTTGAACATGAAGGCCAAGTTATCACTATACAAGCTAACTTGAGCCCCTTTTCATCATGTAACATGACTTATCGACCCAACAACATCCTCTTACCTCCATCTAACACACCCTTATCAGCCAAAAATAATCCCTCAACCATGAAAGAGGAATTCATACCTTTTATACCAACGAGGCATCAACTAGCTCATCCATCCCCTCCAATCAAATTCCCACCTCAGACCACTTGGAATCCACATTCTAATGTCTTTCACTAGGAGAATGTCTCCTCCTCACCTTTGATGCTTTCCCTACTCCCCAAGAGTATGAGAAACTTAACCATCAACTTGGGTATGACCCTAATATCAGAGCCATTGTTCCCTTTGGACCTTCAAATTGTCAAACCCATTTCATCCATGGAGGACTTTCTAAATCACTTACCATTTTCACTACCTCTTCTTCACCTCAACAATTCACCTCTAGCTTCCCCTATCTAGACAAGCTAAGTTTCACCAAGACATACTTTCACAAGTGTGCTTGGAAAGGATTCGGTCTTAGATAATATGAGCATGGCCCACACGAGTTGATTTTCATTGAAACCACAAAGCCTCATGAGAAATATGACCTCGGTTTCATTCTACCCACCAAGAGGAAAACCAAACCACCTACCATCACCATTGCTGAGGAAGACATCCTTTCCTCACCTACCTCTCCTCCACCTACATGTGAGGATGAGGACATCATCCCCCCTAACATTGTTTTCTATCAACATGATCAGCCTCAGAACCTTGACTTATCAAAAGGAGGGGATAACCGTAACCATCCCTTTGACCCATCCTGAGATGATAAGAGATGACTCTCTTGCCATTAATACTATTTGGTGCCAAGATGATTATTCCATTCTCACCTACCTTACTGCCCCAGATTCTTCCATCCACAAATCCCTTCCTCCTGAGAATTCAACCATGTTTAATGAATCCATCATGGATATCAACTTGGGGACTCCATATAATCCCTACATTGTTAAAATTGGTCAATAATTGAATTTTGAAGAACTTTGATATTTTCCCTCCTTCCTCCAAGACTGAAGCATAACATTTTCTTGATCTTATAATGACATGATAGGAATTGGCCCTACCTTTGCCAACCAAAACATAGTCACCAACCATGATGCCAAGACAGTCAAGCAAAAACTTAGATGAATGCACCCTCACATAGCCCTTCTTGTTAAAGAAGAGCTTCAATGTCTCCTATATGTCAATTTCATTCAACCCATTAACAAAACCCAATAGGTATTTAATGTTGTGCCTATCACCAAATCCACATGGGGACTACACATTTGTGTGAACTTTCATGACCTCAACCTTGCTTTCACCAAAGATGACTTTCCTCTACCAAGCATTGACCAGCTAGTTGATCTTATAGCTAGCCACGAGATGTTATCTCTTATTGATAAATTCATAGGTTATAATTAGATCTTGATTTCCCCTAAAGATCAACACAAACACCCCATGGGAAACCTTCTGCTATAGAGTCATGCCTTTCAGACTAAAGAATGCTGGTGTAACCTGCCAACATGCCATGACCTATATCTTCCATGACCTTATCCAAAAATTTGTTGAAGACTATGTGGATGACCTTCTTAGGAAATCCAAATATCAAAAGGACCATCTAGCTATTCTCATGATTATCTTTGAGTACCTCATCCATTACCACATCTACCTTAACCCCAAGAAGTGCATTTTTGGGGTCTTGTTAGGAAAGCTCCTTGGATTTATCATTTCCCTTTAAGGGATCAAAGTCAATCTTGCCAAAATCAAATCAATCTTTGCCATGCTTCCTCCAATCAACCTCAAGCAACTCTATAGTTTGTAGTGGAAGCTCTAAGCCATCTATCACTTTATCTCCTAGCTCTTGGACTAATGTCAACCCTTTCACCACCTTCTGAAGAAGGATGTATCTTTTAAGTGGAATAATGACTATAAAAAAGCCTTTGATTCACTCAAAAAGTACCTTTTGTCTCCACCTATCCTCACCCCTCATAAAAATGATCAACCCTTTTACCTTTATATCTCCACCACCGACCACTCCCTAGGGACAATGCTTGCTCATCCAGATGAGTAACATAGAGATCAAGCCATCTACTACATTAGCCACACACTTGTATAATATGAGACTCGATACACCCATATTGAGAAACTTTACTTAGCCTTAGTCTCCATGGACACCAAAATTTGCCACTACCTTCTTAACCATAAATCCTATGTCATAACCAATGCTGACCTACTCAAGTATATGCACTTCAAGCCATACCAAAACCAATGTATGGCCAAGTGGCTCATACTTTTAGCTAAGTTTGACCTTGAATTTCTTTAGTAGAAGTCAATTAAAGGGCAAGTCATTGTTGAACAATTGGTCAAAGCACCATTATCAGACAACCAACCTCCTCTTGAGTTCCTCAAAGAGTCCATCATGACCCTCTCTCAGGCAGACTTCACCTAACATGTTACCATGTTCTTTGATAGATTGAAGTGTCAAAATGGAGGGGGAGATAACATCATCCTTATTAAATTTGAAGGTGAATCTCTTATTTTGTCTTTCAAGCTAGATTTTTAAATACCAACAATATGGCTGAGTACGAAGCCCTAATGATAGGCCTTCAAAATATTTTAACCTTGGGATTCAAAATGATCAACATTTTTGGTGACTCTCAACTTATGATCAATCAAATAAATGGCTCTTACCAGTGTAAGAATGTTGTTTTGCAACAGTAAAAATAACTAGTTGATGAACTCTTAACATCATTTGAATACTACCATATCCAATCAATGCTATGATCTACCTATAAGTTCACCGACACCATGGCTTCCCTTGCCTCTCAAATCCCATTTGTACCCTCTAACTCTAGGCCATTGGTTGTTATCTATAGACTTACCTAGCCTTCCTATATCCAACCAGAATCTCCCACCATTTTTAATGTGGAAGAGACTCAACATGACCTTTGGTATTAGTAGACCTTTGACTATCTATGCCCTACCATCATTCCTCATGGTCTTTCTAAGAATGCTCGAAGAGCATTTATCTAGATCACCTTATGTTATACCATTATGGGAGATATTATTTATAAGTGTGGCTTTGATGGTCTCCTATTTCATTGCCTCTGCAGTCACAAAGCCTCTCGTGTTATTAAGGAAATGCATGATGGGATCTATGGGGGACACTTTAGTGGCCTAGTTGTTTCTAAGCACATCCTTTTCCTTGGTGATTACTGGCCTGCCCTTAACCAAGATTGTTGTGATTATGTGAAAAGTGTGTTAAGTGTTAATAGCATGCCAATCTACATCACACATCTAACCATAGTCTTCACATTTCTATTGATTTTTGGCCTTTCTCATAATGGGGTCTAGACCTTATTGGAAAAATTAGCCCCCATTATTCACATTGACACCATTCAATCATCACTGTGACCAAGTATTTTACCAAATGGGTAGAGGCTATTCCTCTAGTCTCGACCAAGGTGAAGAAGATTATTGACTTTATCAATCATCACATCATCTACCATTTAAGTGTTTCTCACAAATTTATCATTGATAATGTTAAATCCTTTAAAAATAGGCAAGTCCAAGGTCTTTGTGATACATTTGGCATCAATTTAAGTTTTTCCTTACCCTATCGCCCTCAAGAGAATTAACAAGTAGAAGCCTATAACAAAACTCTTAACAACATGCTCACTAAAATGATCAATACATCTGGTTAGGATTGGCATTTTCACATCCCCTTCACCTAATGGGTATATCATACTAGTAGTCGAACCCCTATGGGTGCTACCCCATTTTCTCTTGTGTTTGGAGCTAAGGCCATTTTGCCTCTCAAAGTTGAAATCCCATCTCTTCACATATCTTTGCAAGATCTCATTACTAAGGATGATTATAATCAGCACCATTTATCCCATTTTGAGTTACTTGATGAGAATTTCTTCATGTCTATCAAAAGCATGTCAAGTGTGCTTATAATAAACACCTTAAAGTGCAAAAAATCAATATCAGAGACCTCATCCTAAAGGAAAATCAACATGTCACCAATATGGAGAAAAGCAAGTGAGGCAAGTTTGCTTTCAATATGCTTGGACCTTATATCATAACCCACAAGTATGGATCATGAGTTTATCGATTGTATTCTCTTGAAGGCAACCTAGAACCTGAACCCCTCAATGCTTTGCATCTACATCCTTTTTTTGTTAAAAAGGATCAAACTCACCTTCTGTCTAACTTAAGCTCATCGCTTGCTTAAAAACCACATTCATCTCCCTATTTAAGGGCAACCAATTAAAATTGAATCATGTGATTACATCACAGTCATAACTTAATATTGAATAATGGGTACCATGCCTCTACCCATGGTATGATTCTCATAGTACTTTCTAACCCTTTTCAGAAGGATGGATTCCTATGATAGTTGTCACGTAAACCTCTTTACACCTAATCAACCTTCTTATTCCTTTAGTTTTGCTTCATATAGGTGAACCCTTTAAGTCTATATAAGCATGTCCTTGTCAAGCAAAGTCAAACAAAGGAAAAAGAAAAATCCAAACCAATAACAATCATGGGTCATTCCTAGCATTCATAGACTTCTCCCTTGAATGATAACTATTTAAAACATATTCAAAATTGCTCTAAGTAAGGTAGACTGCTCCCTTAAAGGACAACTATCAAAGGCATTAAACTAAGTACACAAACTTAGACCACTCCCTTGAAGGATGATTGAGTAGGGCATTTGTTAAAATAAATAATCTCTTGGAAGCTTCCTGTATCGATAAACTTACCCAACCCTCCTAAGTAATAAACAAAAGACCCATTATCAAGCAAAGCAAAAATAAAATAATTTTGAAAGCTGCAATTGGCTCTCATAAGCAATATAATTTTGAAAGTCGTAATCGGCTCTCATGAGTAGACTTCTTGCATCAATTAATCTACACTTTTTATGACATAGATTTGTTTATACTGACTCTTTGAAAACCTACAGATTAGGCATGCTAGTCTCACAAGAAGGTTCCATTTTTCATCCATCTCCCCTTTATACACTATAAGCAAGGGATTTTAGGCTCACTTGACATTATGTGATCAAGACACCTTTTTAACCAATTAATGAATGCTAATATGAATTATTCAAAGGGATTATGTTCCTTAAGCCAATCCAAATTTGGTTTTATTTTAGTCATTGTCAAATAATAAGCATTGTGTCCTCTTCCTATCTTATTGTGACTAGTTGATATATTCACTAAGACATTTGTCTCTTGATTATATTCTTTGTTCTCACATCTATTATTGTTAATTAAATACTTTATGTGCTCTACCCTAAAAAAAGTATAAATAATCGTAATCATAATCACAACATATCGACATGTATCAAGAACATACATCATTAGCATATCCATCAGCATGTCAAAATCAAGCATCCATGAACAATAAAACAATCAACCATTTTCACCATATGTATAAATCTAAATAATGAAGCATATACTCATTAAAATTTATCATGTCATAAATCATAACCATGAATAAAACAAGATACATCCCATCACATGCCTAGTTAGGTGAGTCTACATCAGTATCCAATATCCATAACATAAGCATAATCAATATAGCATCATCAATAATCAAAATAAGCATCACATCATAAACATTAATATCAAAATGAGCCATAGACAATGAGAAATAAGCAAGGGTCATATATATATATATATATATATATATATATATATATATATATATATATATATATATATATATATATATATATATCATGAGTCTAACAACATAATGTATACACTAATATACATGTTTCTCTCTCTCAAAATGTGCATCTCATTGCATTAGATTGCAGGCTAGTATCAAAATGATATACAACAATATATAATATACCTAAGCCATGTCATGTTTATGCCCTTGGGGCACCACTATCTCCTAGTACACCATTGTCTTCTAGTGTATATCCCATGGAAGTACATGTCTATCCACTTATAGACACAAACCACTACCCTGGTGTTGTTACACTAGCACCACATACCAAACTAGCTTTGTACTCACCCCATTAGTGCTCATCAGGACACCACCTCAGGACTATAGCCTCATAATAACATAAGTCATCCACTATGGCTAGGTATCATGCCATGGGGATGGTGCTCGATGGTCTTATAGATGTTGCGACTCCTCCTCTTTATATTAATGAGTCTTTGTCTTGGGTAACCAAGGCTAGTGAAGATCTAGCTTGGTCCTTATCACTTGTAAGTGTGGCCACCTAACCCTATAAGGCTGCCACCTAACCTTGTAATGCTGCAAACTACATTAGTGTAGCAATTTACATCACTCCTAACTATTAATATGGGGCACCTCCTTAAACTTATGACAACTAACCTCTACCAACTGGATCTACATCCATCTACCTCCTACCATCATCATCTACACCAACATTTTTTGCCACATATAAGTCTTCATACCATGTAGGGTAACCATCTAGAAAACCTACATCATCAATTGTTGGCCTCACTGACAACTCCTCATGATCAAGTAAAGTCTATACTAGATGTGGCTTAGGCAATAGGACTTCTATGCCCTCTTGCCTATATTTGGGAAATGGGCTTGGAATACACTGAACCAAGTTGAACTATCTCTAAACCATGTCAAATGGGATAAGCTCTACATCCCCATCCTTCATACTAAAGATCCACCTGTAACTCTACAAATATAGAGTTTGGCTCTTGTAATCGGTCCATACGAGAAACTTAACATATGGCCTCTAAATAATATCAACAATGACCAAAGTAGATAGTGTACCTATGAACCAATCTATATCATGCACTCCTCTTGCACCTATAGTAGAAAAGTCATCTCTCCACTACATAAAAACAACCATGAAGTCTATTTGAGTATACCCAGCCCATGATAGACCCATCAGCCTTAGTACTTAGATGTACTCATAGGCGTAGTAGTGTAGGATAAGCTCGACACTAATGTCATACCTCTTGTGATCTTTGAAGCCCTATAGCTCCTTGTATATCTATATAAGTATATATGTACCCATCCAAACACTGTATGTCCCAATAACATCTCAACTAACACCTCTAAGAGTAGATAGGGAAACCTCCTATTGTTTGAAGCTAGAAAGGAAAAGCATAATACAACCATCATCATCATAGTCACTAATATCCTATTATCCCTCACCCTCTGATGGGTTTAGAGTAAATAAAGTCCCTAGTGTGCCACATGACACCATCCTAGTTATCTCCATATATCAACTCTAACAACTCATCTCACTCCTCTCGCTTAATGTGGTATATTAGATCACCCTATAGGGGTATCCAAGTGATCCTGTGGACTTCCTTTGATAGGATCATAAGCTTACCAATCAATAGAAGGAAGGTATTTATCGCTGGATCCCATCTCTTAGTGAGGGCCATGATCATCACCACATTACATGGCACATGTTGGTAGTGTCACATCACTCTAAGCCTAACCTTTTCCATATGGGACCAATCCACTGGGGTCATACCTGATAGGATATGAAACACCGGAAGCACACAATTGATTACCAAATACAAGCAACTTAATATGCGGAATTAACCAGAATCAACAAGTAACTAGAATCCAAAAATAACACATGATATGAGAGACAATACACAACTTGTATTAAAACTCTTACAGAAAAGAATACAATAAAGAAGATGCCACTTCTTCTCCACCACCTCTTCAGAGGCTTCCCACACCTCAAGTGAATAGTAATTCTCTCCTCAAAGCTCTCTCTCTCTTAGGTCCCAACACCCAACTCAAACACTGAGTTGGTGTTCACCTTATATCTGTGCTCCACACACACCACAAGTACACAAACTTACTTCAAGTAGATCTCCCCTGAACCTGCAACAACCTGCACCTCAATAGACCTTACTTATGGAAGGATCTTCCTTGCCTTCCTCTTTGCTCTGAGTACACACCTGTACTCCAAGTAGATCATGCCTGATCCTGCTCCCTGTTGTGTTGCTATCCTATCTAATCTTCCACCTATAGATCAAGCTGGTTTTGCACACCTGTGAACCTTGACCTTGCACACACACGCACCTGCATATCAATGATCTTACTTACCATGTAGATCTCCTATAGAAGCCATGCTCACCTGATGACCAAGATCATACACTCTTGAAGAACCTTGCTGATTCTCCAAACCAGTACCCACCTTGGTACTACTGTGGAACTAAGAGGAACACCCTTGCTCACCTCACACATAGAAGAAGCAAACTTTTCTCAACTCAAACTAGAACAACTTTCAATACAATCCATGAGTCTATTATATAGATCTCATGCAAACAATAATTAGACACCTAATTACAATAATTAGATTCGCAGCTTTGAGTCTAAGAATAGCTCTTGACATGCAAACACTTGGTTCGTTAGCTAACTACCCGTAACATTCGTAGTCTGAACCACACAGGTGACTGACGTCGGTCCCTATCTGCCTGGGGGTCACCGACGCCGGCCGATCTCTGACCGACATTGGTTGCTTCCTGTCTCCTACCTGCCGATGTCGGTTGGCCTAACCGACGCCAGTGTCTGTGACACTCCAGCAACTCCTCCAATGGCCTTCTCCATGTCTGCATCAGTGAAGCTTTTAGCTCCACAACCTAACAATCTCCCACTTGGAGATAAATAGCTGCACTGTACCTGTACCTGTACCCCGTCTAATCTGTTTCTTGGTTTGTATCCCTCTTCAAGCTCAATCCTAAAGACCACCCACTACACAACCTGTGGTGTACCTCCTGTCATCTGAGTACCCTACCGCATTCGAACCTACAATCCCATGTAGTGAAGTCCTGACCCTGAATAGCATGAATCCCTATTGTTGGTCCCTCTCAAATCCCTGAGAACCCACTTCCCCGAATTGCCTCCTAACTCTCTGACAGCTCCCACTGCTTGGGAAAACTCAGGTCTATACTAGACCTCATGTGATTTCAGACATTGAACTATCCAGCCCTTGGTGCGCTCCGATTTTGCATCCTACGTAATGAACCTCGCTAACACCTGATTCACATCAGCTCCCACTAGAGACAAAATCAACCAGTGATCTCCCATGTCTCCCATGTTGAAGAATTTTGCTGCTCCAAATTCTTCATAGCAAACCACTGAACTAATCTTACCCCTTAGCTCAGCAAAACCCTGTATGTACAAACCCTACTAGCAAACATATAATCCACATACAGCAACATAATGATGTCATGACTCATCATCCACTTGGTAAGACAAACCACAGTAGTTACCTAACATTGACTAAAGCCCTGCTTCGTCCTCCACCTGTCAAACCCTGTACCACTGTCCTGCAGCTCCTCAAGACCATATACCTTGGCCTTTTGTCTCACGTGTCTGTTATCTCTATTCTTCAACTAAGGTATCCATTCGTCTCGTAATGCTAACATACCGGCTGGCAACCCTACCAAATCTCCCGTCTGGTTCTGCAATCTCTCCATGCCACGCTCCCACTATTTCTTGGATCCTTCCTGCTCTACAGTTAGCAACTAGTATAAAGAAGAGGAACAATGAATTTGAGGCTTACTTAGGTCTTCAATCCTCCATATGGGTGTTTGAGACTCATTGACAGCTCACTGTCCACCTAAAATTCGTTACAGTGATTGACCTCGGTCACCACACAGTCTGCATCCGATCGACGTCGGTTCCCATGCGCCTATCCCTGACTACCAACCTGTCGATGTCGGTGTCTCCTTCTACCGACGTTGGTCCTCGTGACCGACGTCGGTCTTACCTACCACCAACGCCGGTTTTCCTACCGACGCCGGTACCTGTGTTTTTTTGTGAGTGATGACTTTTTACCTGCGAGCTCCTTTGAATCAATCCCCATGTCTAAACTACCCTACTCAGAAGTATCCAGCCTCATCCACTGGTCTCTATCCGCCATCTCCTCCAAGAACACCAAGGCTTTCCAGTTCTTAAGCCTGTCAAATATATCTATCTTTCGCTTAAGAACATGCATCTCCTTCCTGCTCATGTGACCAAGCCTACGAAGCGACGTCTCTGCAACAAAAGAAGAATCAGTAATATAAACAAGTAGATAAAGAGTACCTATTTTCTTACCATCATATAATTCAAGTGCATCCACTGTGAGAGTTCTTGAGCATCTCTCATCACCCAATACTTCTGAAGAAATTAGCCATATCTCCAAACCTGGGACCTTCATGACCTCCTTCAACACCCATGTGTTGGCCACCTGCAATTTCAACTTCACTTCCCCTTTGCCTATTCTTTGGCAAAGCTCACCAGCTCCTCTACCTGGTGCTGCATGGAAAGAGGTAACCGAATCTGTTATCCAAGATTCAACTTTATCTAAGAAACCTCTCAGAGCATCCTGTGCAACAACTCCTGCAACATCTGCATCTTCAGTTCCTTCTTACTGATCTTCCACAAACCAACAATTTTCTTTTACCTGCTCTTTCTTTCCATTAGACCGTAAGTGACCATCTGTGCTTTTTAACTCCTCCATTCTTAGCTTACTTTGATATGCCATTGCTCTACTCTCACTCAATCAGAAACCCCTGAGAGTGACTTGTAACCAAACACAAAACCGCTTCTTGCAACCTTAGCTCTGATACCACTTGATAGGATATGAAACACCAAAAGCACACAATTGATTACCAAATACAAGCAACTTAATATGCGGAATTAACCAGAATCAACAAGTAACTAAAATTCAAAAATAATACATGATATGAGAGACAATACACAACTTGTATTAAAACTCTTACAGAAAAGAATACAATAAAGAAGATGCCACTTCTTCTCCACCACCTCTTTAGAGGCTTCCCACACCTCAAGTGAACAATAATTCTCTCCTCAAACCTCTCTCTCTTAGGTCCCAACACCCAACTCAAACAATGAGTTGGTGTTCACCTTATACCTGTGCTCCATGCACACCACAAGTATACAAATGTACTTCAAGTAGATCTCCCCTGAACCTGCAACAACCTGCACCTCAATAGACCTTACTTATGGAAGGATCTTTCTTGCCTTCCTCTTTGATCTGAGTACACACCTGTACTCCAAGTAGATCCTACCTGATACTGCTCTCTGTTGTATTGCTGTCATATCTGATCTTTCACCTATAGATCAAGCTGGTTCTGCACACCTGTGAACTTTGACCTTACACACACACACACCTGCATATCAATGATCTTACTTACCATGTAGATCTCCTATAAAAGCCATGCTCACCTGATGACCAAGATCATACACTCTTGAAGAACCCTGCTGATTCTCCAAACCAGTACCCACCTTAGTACTGCTGTGAAACTAGGAGGAACACCCTTGCTCACCTCACACACAGAAGAAGCAAACTTTGCTCAACTCAAACTAGAACAAATTTCAATACAATCCATGAGTCTATTATATAGATCTCATGTAAACAATAATTAGACACCTAATTAAAATAATTAGATCCGCAGCTTTGAGTCTAAGAATAGCTCTTGACATGCAAACACTTGGTTCATTAGCTAACTACTCGTAACATTCGCAGTCCGAACCACACAGGCGACCGACGTCGGTCCCTGTCTGCCTGGGGGTCGCCGACGCCGGCCGATCTCTGACCGACATCAGTTGCTTCCTGTCTCCTACCTGCTAACGTCGGTTGGCCTGACCGACGCCGGTGTCTATGACACTCCAATAACTCCTCCAATGGCCTTCTCCATGTCTGCATCAGTGAAGCTTTTAGCTCCACAACCTAACAATACCTTGGTAGATCTCCATAAATATGTGGGGCACCAAATCTAGCATTTTTATCTACTCTTGGGTCTACAATGTTCGATGGAAAAACACAACTTAGTTACCTATACTATGATTACCTAAAAACTTTGCTCCTTTAACCTACCTGACTTTACCTATTTGACTATTTATTCAATTCATACTTGTCGAACCTAACATTTAAACTTGTCAAATGTGAAACCATCAAAATTACCCATCAAACCCATTACAACACTACTTGCAACTAAATCCAACCTATCAAACCTATCAAATGCTTTAAGGTTACAACTTAACCTTTTAAACATTATCTATACCCCCTTTTTTAACCTAAAATGTTTTCAACTGGCTCGACTGTTGGCAGTTTTGGTGACCACCAATGACCAGATGTCCATCTCCTTATGGATTGACCATCGATGATCACTTTGAGTGTTCTACAAGTGGAACACCCAAAACCTAATATACCCAAAATACATCCAAAACCCACACAACCCAACATATTCACCTCAAATTTTACTAGTATCCCACCCCTACCTAAATGTACCTCTACCCAATTCCCAAATCAATAACAAAATTAAACCAAACAAGTAAATCCCTACCCCTAAAGCTTGACCTAGTAAAAGCCCTTTAAAACCTAACCACCAAACAATCCACTTCCAAATTAACTGTAAATGCACTTAGAATAATAAGCTACACTACCATTTAAATGCACCACCTACCTCATTCCTTGACCATCATCAAGGAGGAATCTGGGGACCCACTGCCTATCCTCATCTGTGTCCATGCATACCCTGCATCCTTGTTGGTCCATTCGGCTTGATCATCTACCTTAGTAATCATTGACCTCCTCCACACTCACCATCAACACTTCTAGCACAAAATGACTAAAAGGCTAGAGTTCTAAGTCAAAATAGTTGTAATGAGCCAAATTAAACACCTTTTACTTTTTGGATGTCAAAATTTTAGGGTTTACCCCCTAACCATCGATGGTTAGGGTGACCACCAATGGTTACTCTTAGGTCCCCTGACCATCGACAGTTAAGTTGTACCACTTTTTCCTTTTTGCCTCTAACAAGCAAACTTTCAACCAAAACTAAATCAATCAACCACCCATGGAGACTACCTTCTCTGCCCACCCCAACCACCTCATCACCTCACCATTGGTCCATTTTGGCCCAATTAGTATGCATTTTATGATGACTTTTTCTTGGTCCTTTTATCATAACAACAACATTACCATGTTGACCACTTTTTTAACTTGCACCACCTCTTGCATACCTAACCTACTTATGTCTTCTTGGGAGAACTTCTTACCTCAGATACTCATGACTTCACCTAACCAATTTGTGTTTCTTCTAGGAGCACTTCCTACCTTGAATACCCATGGAATCATAGACCTTGCCTAGAAGACTTGCATTTAGGAGTGTTCCCAGCTACCACACTTAAATGTGATCATGTGGTCCACTTGCCACTTGTCCTTCTAGTATTGAATTTTATTTTTACCAACTATGGTAACCTAGTCTATTCATGATTGTGGCTATCGTACCTTTTGTCATACTTCATGCACATGTTTATGCTTCAGGCCCCAACCTATCACCCACCTTCATGACATCCACCTTCGTCATGACCTTCATCCATCTCATCAAAATTGCTATTGGTCCAATTTTTACCTCATCGACTCCTAGTTTGAGGGGGAACACCTCCTCCCATAATTAGGGCAACCTGACCTTCGACCCACAATCTGTTATGGTTTTTTAGCTTGTTGATAAAAATTGTATAACAAAAGGGGCAAAATATAGACATCAAAAATCTGCACATGATGGTTCTGAATGTTGTAATTCCCTTGGACCATCTCAGGACCCCCTTACACCCAACCATTGGCCTTTTGATTAACAACCATGCCTAACATAAGTCAATTGGCCTTCTAGCTAAAACCCACCTTTTTACCAACTCTGCTTTTGACCCCTAACCATTGATGGTTAGGGTGACCACCAATAGTCACCTTGACCGTGATGATTAGGTTCCACCATCTAGACCAACTTAACTCACCCTTAACTTTGCCTTGATTTTTAATAATTATCTCATCTAAATCCACGTGTAAGCTATTACATGCATGAGTTATAATTAGAAAGCCTGATTAACATCTTGTTGCACTTCTCCTTCCTTTCCTATAATAAGAGAGGAGGTGAAATCCATGCATAACTATCAATAAATTTTATTTCTATAGCTTCTTTTGTAGGTGTTCTTCTAGTGATCCAACAATCCAACAATTCAGCCATTATGATAAAGAGTCAACTTGTCATCACCCCACGGTTGATAGCCTAGTATTGTTACTCTACTGGAATCATGCTAGACTCCACCAATGAGCTAACTAACTCAACCACTCATCCGATCAATCTTTTGCAAGCTAAGTATTTATTTTCCATTATTCAATTACTTTATTTGTATTTCACAATCAACCCAGTAAAAACCCATCTCCCAAACTTACTTTCTGTGATCTCATCAATCTAGACCCAACACACAGTAACCATCAATAGTTAGTTTGATCACTGATGGTCTATCTAATTTTTAACAATTACCTCAACCGTTGATGATCACCTCAACCAATGATGGTCACACCAACCATCAATGGTCATTGCGATAGGAAATAATAACAAGTTATATTTACCCACTTACCCTCAACCAAATCCAAATTTCTTTTTGTCTGCTTGTTTATAGACCCCAACCTATTTTTTGAAGCACACTTGACCTGTTTAACATTAGTACTGACTTGCTTATTTATATATTAGTCATTATAGTCTATTATTTATCAAGCATTTCTTGTGTTCAATTTCAATAGCTTTTGATTATTAATGCAAGTACTTATCTTCTATTTTCTAAAATTAATTATTTAAAAGATGTAAATTGATAGCTCCCAAAGAAGCTCTTACTTCTGGGATATAGTTAGCGCTAGGCAATCCACCCAACTATCTATCTAACCAACCATTTATTTTAGTGCTATCTTATTTGCAAGTCATCATCCCAAGCCAAAGAGGAGTTCTTCACAATCATTTGATTAAACACATGCACAATCAAACAATTTTTTTAACCATACCTATATTTAGTTTCTTCTTCTTAATTTCTTGAAATATAAGCTTAAATTCATTGAAACACATATATAAAATAAACTAGCCATTAGAATTTAGACAAAAGATAGTCATTAAACTTGAAGTCACTCAATTTTATTGAAAATGACTAAGTCTAAAAGTTTTAAAAAAATGACAAAAAGATCATAAAATTAATGATTAAAACACAACCAATTTAGTCTATTTTAAAGATAAAATGACCAATACTAAATATCAAATAGTATAAACATAGTTAATTTAAATTTATTTAAGGGAAGAAATGGACCCAAAATTGATAGATTTAAATAGTTTAGGTCAAATAAAATGCATTACAAATTTGTGACAATATTGATGGGCCAGACAACCATCAAATTTAAGCTTAAGAAACATTGACATGGATGTCAACATGACATCTAGTTGGAAAGCTCAAGTAACATGGCAACCATTCACTCATCTCAGGCCTAATTGAGTGTGCACCCAAACCGTTTGCATCTGTAGTGTTTGTGAGGTGAGATCTTAACACTTTTCAAGATCTTACTTATCTGGAGCCTTGTTGAATGATTTAAAACATATGGATTATACTTGAGGAGTGGGGGAACACAATCATGCCACATGGCATGATCTAGGGCATCTAGGCATTGAGTTATTGGTTGGAAGTTTATAGAGAGTCTTAGGGTCATGGTGAAGCAGGATGACATCAGGTGGTGTGATCCCATGAATCTGGAAGGTTAAAACATGGGTGCACATATCTATAATCCATAATGAAATGAGGATCCTATATCATGACACTTATTAGCATCCTAAGCATCCATGTGGTTAGAGGATTGCTTTAAATTTTTAATGAACCTAGTGAAGTGATGAAGTGATATTTGTACATGTGAATTCATCTTGCTTAACATGGTGTATAAGACTTAGCAAAAAATGACTAACTACCAAAAAGGCCGAAGGAAGTGAGTGACTGATATTTAACAACTCTGGATTTGTCTGGGGACTTGTAGGAGATGAAGTGACTATTGGTGTATAAAAGGGACAATATTAATTAGAATTTGAATATGAAATTTTTATAAAAATATCTAAAGCAAAATCAAAGAGAAAGGCAACATGCAATAAGATAAATAAATAAAAATGAACATTTGCCAAATTTTGAGCCAAACGATCCAACATGAATAAAATGATCAAGTCTAATCATATAAAACATATCAAAATTTATGTATTTTTCTTATAAAAGAGTAGATTTGTACCATGTTGCATGAGGAAAGGTCATGAAAACTCTAAAAAATTAGATAACTTGTAAAAAATTGAGGTGAAATGGTCCAAAAATGAAAAATTTAATGCAATTCAAAACACGATCTGAAATAGACCAAGACTTTTCATATTCATGTAAATTTAGATACTTACATTAATGAAATCTTAAATGCATCACACCTAAACCTAGTACACAATATATAAATCTATGTTTTAGACTTGGTATCAATAACAAAGTGAGTTTAAGCATGGTGATTACATTATACCGTAAAGACTCTTTTTTAAATTAGATCAACAAATTAAACAAGCCCAAGGCACAAAGTAAATTCAATTAAAAAATTAGACTCCTAAACAAAAAGAGGTTCCATGATTTTAGTGATGAAATTAGGGCATGTTCTGCAAGCAACATGTTGTTATATTGATTTTTAGGGGAGTTCCTTGTGGCACATCTATTTTCCAGATAAATATTTTAATTTCATTATACGTGGATACCTAATAAGGCCTGATGTCGATATCTATTTCATAGGTTTAGCCTCAATTTTTATAAACACTCACTAAGTTTCACTTAAAAGGGGGCATTGGTGTAAATTGTCAGTTACACCTTAAGTTTACTTAGCGAGTAAGTATTTTTAAAAGAATTTTATATATTTTTTAGTTTGGTAATTATTCATATTCTATCTTGGAAACTTTCACTAAATCCAAGTTTCACACTCACATGGAAACTTTCACTAAGTCCAAGTTTTACACTTACATGACAACTTGCATTAAAGTCCAAGTTGCACACCAAAGTGTACTTTAGGCAATGACCTAGATTAATGCAACCACATGTATTTATGAGGCTTTTATTGATCCATAAAATAAAAGATCTCTTTCACTCTCACAATGCATTAGTATTTCCTTAAATTTACTTGGATTGAAAGTGTGGTATTGGTGTATAATTTGAAAGGTCATTGTTTTGTTTAATCCCCAACTTAGGGAAATGTTGATACAATAATAGTGGTATATTGTTATACCCAAATATATGGTCTCTATATTTGCTTTTCATGATGTGAAATATGTCTATTTATAACATGATTGATATTTTTTAGTCCACATTTCTAATAATTTTATGGTCCGAAAGTAAATGATGTAAGAAAAAGCATGCTATCAGTTTGGAAGATTGTATCAAACTAGAAAACATGGTGGTTTGGGGATTAAATATTTGAAGATTCAAGGTGTTTTTATTTTGGTAAAATGTATCACTAGAGAAATTAATGGGGATGAATCACATAAGGTTTCAATATTCTCCATAATAACAATATCAATCGATGTCCTAAAAATTCATGAATTAGAAAGTTATTCATCCATTTAACATCCTCATTGCTTGTTTTAGTGTAAAACATAATGGATTTAGGTTTTTTGGTTCCCTTCGGAGAGCTTGTAAGGCATCCAAGGATATATTGGTGAAGTTTTTTCTCTCTCTCTCTCTTTGTTTAATAATATTTATTAAGGCTTTGGTTATATATGGTAAAAGTTATCTTTGAATAACAAGACCCTTGCCAAAATTATAGGGTTCTCTGCTAGATATTGGTTTGGAATGGGAGTCAAGACATTTTATTACATCTTTGCTCAAGGTATATGGTTATATTTGGTTTATATAAGATAAAAATATAACATTCATACTTCTCACCAAATAAATTCATTTTGATGAATAGTATTAAGCTTCCTACCTCTAGCATTAGACTTTTCTTTGACATGGAATTGTAGGATAATATTAGATTGGTTAAAGGTTCTCCCCTCTTGGAAGTGTATTATAAAATGTTGTATAAAAAGATTATGTTTACTTTCAAGGTTTTTATTTATCTTAATAATAAATTGTCACTTTAATTATTTTGAAAGGTAGTTCAATAAACGTATTATTATCTGGTCTTCCTATACTAATCCAAGTATTTTTTAGATGGTTGTTGTTAGATCACAAGCTTGATGTATGGATAGTTATTTATAAATGTGGTATTCATATTTCTCATTGATTTTTATGTGGTCAAGATGATTTTATCAAGGTTGATATGGATATGTTCTTTCAAAATGTTGTATTTGTTTTCTTGTTGCTTTGTATGTCATCAAGATGGGTTGATCAAGCATTTTTTTTCTCAATACACTTGGAAACATTTTATACATTATTGGGCTAACAATTTCGTTTAATTTTTTTATTAGAATGAATTTGACTTAAATATTATTTATGTAAAAGTTAACAAACACAAATTACCCTCCAAAAAATGTGATTTTTTATGTCTAATGAAATTTTATGGTTCTTTTGGAAGGCTAGAAATAATGATTTTGTAAGCACATAAGAAGGACTCCTAATGACTTCACTAGTGAAGTCACATTATTTCATGTTTCTTTGTAGGCAAATATACATTGAATATATATAAAAATGAGCTAAACAAATATTATATAAGGCTCCTTAAAGTTTGATCCTAAGTACATTGAGCGCACTAACAACTTTCCAAAGATTGACCCTATCCCATAATGGACCCAATAGGTACCAACCATCAATAATTTAGCATCTTAATTATTAATTTCTAATTATGTATTTACATGTTGCTATATGCTAAAAATATACACATGTACATTTATCTATGTATTTTTTGTTGTGTTCATCCACATTTGAGAAAAATATTAGGATAACAAACTAGCTCTACTTCTATATTTTCATATTTTCTATATAAAGAGGAGAGCTTGCTTGACGTGATAATCATATTTTCATGAAATCAATAGAATAAATCATAATGTTTATTATGGTCCAAAGTGGATTTTGTATTTTTTAGTAGGAAACATGGATTTGGATATGTATGTGTAGGTTCAGGTTGTAGGTCCAGATTTACAAACCTAAACTGCATATGCATTGAAACACATATGGGATATAACACATACTATATGCATCACTATTTTTTTCAAATTTATAATTTTTATAACTTTTACATGCTGAATAAATGGATGGTATTGTGTAAATTTATTTTAGTAAATATAATATATTAGGGTCACTCAACATGTCGTAGAATTAGTCTCATAGCTCCACACATTAACGTTTAGAAAATAATTTTTCAATATCAAATTTGTTGATTACTTTTTCATTTTTAGGATTTTAGTATTGAACTTGAGGCTTTCAAGGTGTAACTTTTACAAGTGGTGTTTGTTTCAGGTAAATTTGTAGTCATTTTGTAGGTTTTGGGGTAATCTAGATTAATTTATTTTTTAGGAGTTCTAATTGAGTAAAATTTTAATTTTACAAACCTTACATCTCATATAGATAATGAGATTTGATAAAGAATATTGATTCATGGATTCCCCTATGAATGTAATTGGGACTATACGATGTCATTTGGGGCTCAATTATCCCTAATTTTATCATTGAATGAACTGATTAATAAATGGGTTAAATTTGAGATGTAATTTGGTCCAATTTCATCCCTATGAACTCGTCATGACCTGCTTACATATTTTATTTTCATACTTAGTTTCAACATGATTTTACATTATACAACACTATTTGGAACTATCATTTTAATGTTTTTCAAATACTGGACAAACTATTATAGCTAGAGTTATTTTTGTATATGAGTTATTAGTTTTAATGTTTAATTTTTTGTGTAATGATATTCATATCTACTTTGTATATATTTATATATTATATGTACTATTTATGCCATTTGTGACTGTAGGAACATGTGAAATGAGCTAGGCTAGAGATGCATTCTAGTGGTTTAAGGATAAGGAATAAAGACAACCAACACAGGTAAAAAGGGGTAAATTAATGAGCCAAACTTTTTAGCATTCCATATATATATATATATATATATATATATATATATATATATATATATATATATAATCTTTTTGACTTGTCTGTTGTGCTTTCAACTTGTCTTCATTTGTTAATTTTAAATAATTGTAGAATTGCTTATGTTACTTGTGTGCATTAATTTCAATTTTTGTTCGATCTTTATTTCATGTGTGCTTGTTTCTCTCTTGAGCTTAGGCATGTTGACTCCTTGCTTAACATATTCGGTATTGTGACTTCTGGTGTCTTGGCTGAATCTGGTTTCATTTTCATTTTTATTTTATGAAAATATTATTGTGGCTTACTTGGGTGTAACTTGGCATTGCTTGTATAACCCCTCTCTCTCGTCACTCTCCCCCATTCAAATCCTAACAAAGGACCCTAGTGGAATCGCTTCTAAGTCACATTAACAATAATTTACTACTTCACAAATTGAAAATTGGAAATAATATTATTTGACAAATTAAAAATTTGCCATTTTTACCTTGGTCGTGGGACTTGACCCAAATAAAATATTATTATAGCAAATTTTTTAGGTCTTTGAAAAAATTTAATTTAACTATCATTGAATTTTTTGGTTTGGGCCAAAATTGGATTTCTTCAATTAATGACTTAGGTGCTTGGGAGACGCTGAGCTCGACTGCCAAAACCATTCCATTTGCCTAAGTCATGGGGTTAGAGGGGAGAGGGAGGAGAGGGAGGCATGGGTAAGGATGAGAGAGAGAAAATGGAGGTGTAGAAGAGTTGAGGGAAAAGAAATAAAACCTTAGGGGAGCTTGGCGATGATTGGAAGAGTTGATGGGGGGCACAAATTTCTTGATTTGGAGAGAGAACCTCCTACTTGGTCATGGATAGATAAGAGAGGCATGGCAAGGTAGTGTGGACACACATATTTTTTTATTTTTCTCCTTCATTGTTACCATAAAATAAATTTTTGCTTAATTTTATTTTATTGTAAAATTTTTTGTTCTAAATTTAATAGAAAGTAAATAAAGAAGCAAAAAATTACTTGCAGGTTCATAAGGAAGTCAAATAACTTCCTGATGAACATGTAAAGGTTTGTAAAAGGATTATTTTGCAAAAATCTCTGTCATTCCTTCCATGCCTACCAAGAAAATATAATTTCAGATTTGGGGTTTTAAAAAATTAATTAATTTTAGACAAAACCCTCACTTAAAAACAATGGCTGAGCTGTTTTAATCATTCTAATTTTTTTTATTTCATTTGGATGAAAATGGCAACTTGGGTCAACCCAGGGAAAGTTTTTTTTTTTTTTCTTTTGTTTACCTAGCTAGAAGTGGCAACCTGGTTTGACCCATATGTATAAAATTTATTTTTTTGTTTAGTCGGTTTTGTGGATTTTACCTACTATTTGGATTTTGACAATTTTTGGAAGTGTATATTTTGGTAAAATTCATATAAAATTTTATGGGTTTTTATGAAATAAAATTTAGTTAGTGGATGAGGGTTTGTAGAATCAGGTTTTGACTAAATATGTTATTTTAATGAAAAATATTTTAACTGATTCATTTATTAATTTATTTATGTAGCCAACTGAAATGCTTGGTCTTAAAATCAAATAGCTATTAGAAAACATCACTGTTGTAAGTGAATAAATTACCTATATCAGTTAGTAACAAATAAATATAATGTTTAAACCCTCAGTGATTGATTTCTCTTTTTATAATTGTATCTTATTGGAAGAAAGGTTTTGTTTGCTTTTATTATTTTGGTTCACCTATAATAAGTGGTGAGGAAAAATAAGGTCACTTAAATCAATAAGTTGAATTATAGAATCCTTCAAATGAATACCAGGTTGCCAAGGTTATTATTAATGTCTATACTTAAAGTTTCAATGTGAAATATTTATTGTCATACTATTTGAAGTTGAATGGTTCACTACCTTAGTGTCTTTGCCCACATTCTTGAAGTCCCAAAATCCATACTCCACCTCCCAACTAATGGTTGGGGGATGTAAGGGCCACTAATTGGGGGACTCATAGGATGGATGGGTCAAGATGAGATGGCTTACATGAGGAAGACATATGCTTTTCAATCAACTGGTTTAGTTATTGTACTTGTAATTTTAATTCATTATTATACTAAATTTATAGTAATGCAACATACTTTGTCAAATGACTTATTAAATATTCTCGATTGGAATTATCAATTTCAGATGAAAGATTATCATATGAAATTTGTTTCAATATATTTAATTTTTAATTGTATTTCTTAAGTACTCTTACATATTTTAATTTTCTCATTAAATCTTTAGTTGTAAGTTTTATTTTCAGTTGTAGGTTAATAAATTAGTTTCAATAAATTTAAAATTCAGTTATATGGATTAAATGTGCTCTCATATGTTCACTTTCTCTATTAGATCATAAATTGAAAGTTAAAATTTTAGGTGAAACATTACATTTTATTCCATTTGATTATGTTATAAGTGTTAGGTTGTGGAGCTAAAAGCTTCACTGATGCAAACAGGAGAGGAGGTTGCTGAAGGTTGCTGAGGTTGCAGAGTAACCGACGTCGGTCTGATCAGCCGACGTC
Source organism: Torreya grandis (assembly GCA_037957365.1). Taxonomy (NCBI): domain Eukaryota; kingdom Viridiplantae; phylum Streptophyta; class Pinopsida; order Cupressales; family Taxaceae; genus Torreya; species Torreya grandis. The sequence continues at coordinate 825,237 of JARHVA010002006.1, read as the reverse complement.
GACAGGATAGTGAAGAGAAGCAACCGACGTCAGTCATGGATCGGCCGACGTCGGTCACCTCCAAGCAGACAGGGACTGACATCGATCGCCTGTGTGGTTTGGACTACGGATGTTACGGGCAGTTAGCTAACGAACGAAGTGTTTGCATGTTGAGAGCCAATTTTAGACTAAGAGCTGCAGATCTAATTATTGTAATTAGATGTCTAATTATTATTTGGATGAGATCTATATAATAGACTCATGGTTGTATTGTAAATTTGTGTTAGAGAGTAAGAGAGCAATAAGCTCCTTCAGAGAGAGGTGAGCAATGGTGCATTCCTCCTATTGCCACAGTACCAAGGTGGGTACTAGTTTGGAGAATCAACAGGGTTCTTCATGTATATATGATCTTGGTCATCAGGTGAGCATGGCCTATATAGGAGATCTACATGGTAAGTAAGATCATTAATCTGCAGGTGTATGTGTGTGCAAGGTTAAGGTTCACAGGTGTGCAGAACCAGATTGATCTGTAGGTTGCAAGATCAGATATGATAGCAACACAATAGGGAGCAGGATCAGGCAGGATCTACTTGAAGTACGGTGTGTACTCATTGTGATGTACGTGGAGTACATGGAGAGCTAAGAGAAAGGCAAGGCAGTCCCTTCATAAGTATGGTCTGTTGAGTTGCAAGTTGTTGCAGGTTCATGGGAGATCTACTTGAAGTACGTTGAGTACTTGTGGAGTGCGTGGAGCACTTGTGGTGTGCGTGGAGCACTGGAGGTGAACACTAACTTTGTGTTTGAGTTGTGTGTTGGGACCTAAGAGAGAGAGCTTTGAGGAGAGAATTACTGTTCACTTGAGGTGTGGGAAGCCTCTGAAGAGGTGGTGGAGAAGAAGTGGCATCTTCTTTATTGTATTCTTTTTTGTATGAGTATTAATACAAGTTGTGTATTGTCTCTCATATTCTGTGTTATTTTTGAATTCTAGTTACTTGTGATTCTGGTTAAATTCTACATATTAAGTTGCTTGTTATTTGGTAATCAATTGTGTGCTTCGGGTTATTCATATCCTATCAAGTGGTATCAGAGCTAAGGTTGCAGGGAGCAAGTTTTGTGTTTGGTTACATGTCACTCTCAGGGGTTTCTGATTGAGTGAGAGTAGAGCAATGGCAGATGAAAGTAAGCTAAGAATGGAGGAGTTGAAAAGCACAGATGGTGACTTACGGTCCTATGGAAAGAAAGAGCAGGTAAAAAAATATTGTTGGTTGGTAGCAGATCAGCATGAAGAAACTGAAGATGTAGATGTAGCAGGTGTTGTTGCACAGGATGCTCTGGGAGGTTTCTTGGATAAAGTTGAATCTTGGATAATAGATTCGGTTGCCTCTTTCCATGAAGCCCCAGGTAGAGGAGCTGGTGAGCCTTGCCAAAAAATTGGCAAAGGGGAAGTGAAGCTGAAATTGCAGGCGGCCAACACACAGGTGTTGAAGAAGGTCATGCAGGGCCCAGGTTTGGAGATATGGCTAATTTTTTTAGAAATATTGGGTGATGAGAGATGCACAAGAACTCTCACAACGGGTGCACTTGAATTAGCTGGTGGTAAGAAAATAGGTACTCTTTATCTACTTGTTTATATTACTAATTCTTCTTCTATTGCTGAGATGTGGCTTCGTAGGGTTAGTCACATGAGCAGGAAGGAGATGCATGTTCTTAAGCAGAAGACTGATATATTTGACAGGCTTAAGAACTGGAAAGCCTTAGTGTTTATGGAGGAGATGGCAGACATAGACCAGTGGATGTTGCTAGATACTTCTAAGCAGGGCAGTTTGGACATGGGGATTGATTCAAAGGAGCTCGCAGGTAAAAAGTCATCACTCACAGGTGAACACAGATACCGGCGTCAATCAGGAGGAACCGGCATCGAATGGACAGGTGCTGATGTCGGTCATGTACAGACCAAAGTCGATGATGTCAGGCAGGGTAAGACCGACATCGGTCAGGATGACCAATGTCGGCAGTAGGTAAGACCAACGTCGGTCAGGAAGACCGATGTCGGCAATAGGGACACTGACGTCGGTAGTGTCGATAGTCAGGGACAGGCGCATGGAAACTGACGTTGGTCGGATGCAGACTGTGTAGTGACCGAGGTCGGTCACTATAACAAATTTTGGGTGGACAACACACTATCAAGGAGTCTCAAACACCCATATGGAGGATTGATGATGTAAGTAGGCCTCAAATTTGTTGTTTCTCTTCTTTATACTAGTTGTTGAGTGCAAAGCAGGAAGGATCTAAGAAACAGGTGGGAGCGTGGCAGGAATATGATGCAAAACCAAGCGGAGACTTGGTAGGGTTGCCAGCCGGTATGAAAGCACAGAGACGAATGGATACCTTAGTTGAATAATAGAGAGAACGAATACGTCTTGAGGACGCTGCATGACAGTGGGACAGTGCTGACAGGTGGTACCAAGTGGATGACAAAGCAGGGCTTTAGTCAAATGTCAGTAGAACCATTGTGTTTATCTTACCAGGTGGATGATGGTCGTAACATTATCCTGTTGCTGTATGTGGAAGATGAATTTGGTACAGGTTCAGACATACAGGGTTTTGCTGAGCTAAGGGTAAGATTAGTTCAGTGGCATGTCATGAGGAGTTTGGAGTAGCGAAATTCTTCGGCATGGGAGACATGGAGATCATAGGTTGATTTTGTCTCCAGTGGGAGCTGATGTGAATCAGGAGTTGGCGAGGTTCAGGATGCAGAGCTAGAGCACACTAAGGGCTAGACAGGTACAGTGTCTGAAATCACATGAGGTCTGGTATATACCTGAGTATTCCCAAGCAGTGGGAGCTGTCAGAGAGTTAGGAGCCAATTCGGGTAAGTGGGTTCTCAAGGATTTGAGAGGGACCAGTAGCAGGTATACATGCAGGGTCAGGACTTCACTACATGGGTTTGTAGGTTTGAATGTGGCAGGTTACTCGGATGACAGGAGGTGCACCATAAGTTGTGTGGTGGGTTGTCTTCAGGATTGATCTTGAAGAGGGATACAAACCAGGAAATAAATTAGATAGAGTACAGGTACAGTGCAGCTATTTATCTCCAAGTGGGAGATTGTTAGGTTGTGAAGCTAAAAGCTTCACTGATGCAAATAGGAGAGGAGGTTGCTGAAGGTTGTTGAGGTTGCAGAGCAATCGGTGTCGGTCTGATCAGTCGACATCGACAGGATAGTGAAGAGAAGCAACCGACGTCAGTCATGGATCAGCTGACGTCAGTCACCTCCACGCAGACAGGGACTGACGTCGATCGCCTGTGTGGTTCAGACTATAGATGTTACGGGCAGTTAGCTAACGAACCAAGTGTTTGCATGTTGAGAGCCAATTTTAGACTGAGAGCTGTGGATCTAATTATTGTAATTAGATGTCTAATTATTGTTTGGATGAGATCTATATAATAGACTCATGGTTGTATTGTAAATTTGTGCTAGAGAGTAAGAGAGCAATAAGCTCCTTCAGAGAGAGGTGAGCAATGGTGCGTTCCTCCTAGTGCCACAGTACCAAGGTGGGTACTGGTTTGGAGAATCAACAAGGTTCTTCATGTATGTATGATCTTGGTCATCAGGGGAGCATGGCCTATATAGGAGATCTACATGGTAAGTAAGATCATTGATTTGTTGGTGTATGTGTGTGCAAGGTCAAGGTTCACAGGTGTGTAGAACCAGATTGATCTGTAGGTTGCAAGATCAGATAAGACAGAAACACAACAGGGAGCAGGATTAGGCAGGATCTACTTGGAGTACGGTGTGTACTCATTGTGATGTACGTGGAGTACATGGAGAGCTAAGAGGAAGGCAAGGCAGTCCCTTCCATAAGTATGGTCTGTTGAGTTGCAGGTTGTTGCAGGTTCATGGGAGATCTACTTGAAGTACGTTGAGTACTTGTGGAGTGCGTGGAGCACTGGAGGTGAACACCAACTCTGTGTTTGAGTTGTGTGTTGGGACCTAAGAGAGAGAGCTTTGAGGAGAGAATTATTGTTCACTTGAGGTGTGGGAAGCCTCTGAAGAGGTGGTGAAGAAGAAGTGGCATCTTCTTTATTGTATTCTTTTCTGTATGAGTATTAATACAAGTTGTGTATTGTCTCTCATATTCTGTGTTATTTCTGAATTCTAGTTACTTGTGATTCTGGTTAAATTTTGCATATTAAGTTGCTTGTTATTTGGTAATCAATTGTGTGCTTCCGGTTATTCATATCCTATCAATAAGTTTAGTGATTTTAAAACATCTATTAGATGTTGAACCTAAATGTTCATTTTGCTAAATATAAATACTTATTGTAGCTTGCATCATTTCTATTATGAAAGAGATTGAATCTTAGAGAAATTTAAATAGATGAAAATACTTTATGTTACAATTAAATGACCAGTTAGATTTTCTAAGCAAGTAAAATTATGTAATTTGCTTTAAAATATTCTTGCTTAATTAGTCATTACACTCTATTACTATGGAGTAACTGGTTATTATTTTCAATTACATGGCTGCACTTTAATTATTCGGTTTACTTTGATTATAAACAACCATTTAAAGATGTACATTTCATAAGATGATATGGTACTTAGTTCTAATTTAATTTACACTACTTATACAAGTTTGATCTACCATTATACTTGGCTTGCAAATTATACTAGACAGTTGATCCTTTATTTTTATAAATAATATAAACTTGAAACATCTCTATTGCCTAAAGCAATGAGATGAGTAACAAATTAGAAGGAAAGTATTGGTTTCAAGTTATGTTTCAGTTTCATACTTATCATATAAACTTTAACACTTGAACAAATGCCAATTTAAATTGATATTAGGCTCTAATTTTACTTAATGGATTTAGTTATGTTTCATTTTTAGCAAAAGGAACTTGTCTAAAATTTATTAGCTATTAATAGATCTGAAACATGATAGTTACAAACAAACATTGCTCTTCTTGGATCATAATGAATTGAGTGTGTCAATAATAACTTGGTTAATTTTATTGTCTGTAAGAGGCCATCTAAAATCCTCATTTGAACTTAATTAAACTATTAATAGTTGTTGTTCCTAATTTTAGATCATACTCGCAATCAATCTTTCAATAGTAACTTGGTTAATTTTATTGTTTGTAAGAGGCCATCTAAAATCCTCATTTGAACTTAATTAAACTATTAATAGTTGTTGTTCCTAATTTTAGATCATACTTGCAATCAATGCATAGTTGTTGTTCTTGGATCACTCTTTCAATAGTAACTTGGTTAATTTTATTGTCTGTAAGAGGCCATCTAAAATCCTCATTTGAACTTAATTAAACTATTAATAGTTGTTGTTCCTAATTTTAGATCATACTCGCAATCAATGCATATTTATGATTTGAGTACATTATGCAAAATGAGATATAATGAAAAAGAGATTGCTTTTATTTAACACACATTTTGAATAAGTTAATGAATGCATTAAATCATGCTAAAATTAATTATAGGCTTGTTAGTATTTTATTTATTACATAATAATTATTGTTAAAGTATGAACCATGTTATCATTCCTAAAGGAATAGATTTCAAAAGTTTATATATTTAGATTTACCAATATAAACAAAGTGGCATAAATTATTGGTTTCATGATTTTGACGAAATAACTCGTAAAATACTAGAGAAATATGAATCTCTAGAAGACTATGTACGAGATGGTTTAGTGAGAACATGATGCCAGTATGGGTTAAGAATATCATATCTACTTACAAATAACATTATATTGGCAAGAGTTATTAATTAATTAGTTAAACTATAAATTATTTCTAAAGTGAAGGAATGAGGTACGATGACCTCATAATCATAGATCATGGTATAATGATCTGAATTTAGGGGTAGTACTATTTATATCCTTCACATGTATCAAGTACATGAGTATTCAATTGCATCTTGAGATTTCATAAGCATAGTCCAAATTATAAATTCTATTTCAAACCAAAACCATTACTTGAACTTGATAAATACCTGTTTGAATAACATTAATAACCTAAGTGATTAACTTAGCCAACCCAAACTCGAAGAAGGGCAAGTTGACTACACTAGCCTATACCAAGTTTCATGAATGTCAAACACTTAGGTAGGATAAGGACACCTAGATAGTCCTATTGGGAAGGTGTCTACTACCATGTAGTCTCAAATATATCGGTATGGATCACATATCAATAAACCTTGAATTGCATGAGGATATCCCTAGGGATTTAATCTTCCCCATATAATCTTCTAGGGGTAATTACCCTGGCTAAGGGTTTCATGCATGTAAACATGATAAAAGGTTATGAAAAAACCAAGTTTTAGATTATAAAACATTTAATTTTTCTATTGCAAACTCTAAAGGAAAGGATGCTCAATTTTTTTAAGGGGTCATTTCATAACTTAGTTGTGACTATACAATGTGAATTAGGGCTCAATTGATCCCAATTTCATCATTGACTGAACCAATTATTCTTTTTTTCAATCAAGACTTTAATGTGTTGAATTTATCCATGTAAACCTAATTATGACTATACAATGTGATTTAGAGTTCAATTGTCCTCAATTCCATTATTGATTGAACCAATTACTCTATTGGTTGAATCAAATTGCAATTTTGGCTGATTTGATCTCCATGAGTCTAATTTGGACTATACAATGTGATTTTGGGATCATTTGGCTCCAATTTCATTACATATTAAACCATTTACTTGATTGGTTTAATCAATTATGTAATTTAGGTCAAATTGAGATTTGAAAAGTTAATTTTGACTATACAATGTGATTTGGGACTCAATTGGCTTAAAATTCATTATATATAGAACTAATTACTCGATTGGATTAATCAAGGGTAAAATTAAAACCAATTTGAGCCACATGAATCTAATTGGGATTATATGATATCATTTCAGCCTCATTTGGCACTAATTTCATCATTGATTAAACTAAATACTCAATTAGTTCAATCAAAGACATAATTTGGGCCAATTTGAGACCCATGAACCTAATTGAAAAAATATGATGTCATTAAAGGTTATTTGGCCTCAATTTTGTCTCTAATTGAACCAATTAATTGATTTCTTCAAATAAGGATGAAATTTGGGATAATTTGAGCCCCATTAACCTAACTACAATTTTATGATGTCATTTGGGGTTCAATTATGCACAATTTCATCACTGATTGAACCAATTACTTGATTTACTTAATCATGGGCAAAATTTGGGCCAATTTTATGTCTATTAAATTAATTACTATGATATAATGTCATTTCAGGCTCAAATGGCTCCAATTTCATCACTTATTAAGTCAATTACTATATTGATTTAATCAACATAATCTGAGTGAATTTGATCATTTTGAACCTAAATGAAATAATGTGATATCATTTTAGGATCAATTGGTCCCAATTTATTCACTAATTTAAATAATGAAATGATTTTTTCAATCAAGTAAATTATTCAAGTGAAATGCGATGTGATTTGTCACTCAATTCACCTCAATTTTGAAATTGATTTAACCAACTACATGATTGGTTCAATTAGAGATGTAATTTAGGCCAATTTAAGATCCACAAACCTAATTTTGAATATAAAAGGTGATTATGGGCTCAATTTTTGTAATTTAATCAATGATTGAATCAATTACTTGATTGGCTAAAAAAGAAATGTGATTTGGAAAAAATGAGCCACATTAACCTAATTGTTACTATACAATGTTATTCTAGGATCAATTGGTCCTAACTTCATTGTTGATTGAACTAATTACTAGATTGATTCAATCAATGATGTAGTTTGGGACAATTTAAACCCATGAATCTAATTTCAACTATACAATGTCATTTGGGGTTCAACCAATAATGTAATTTTGGATAATTTTATCCCCATGAACCAATTGAAACTATATGATGTCATTTGGGGCTCAATTGGTCCAAATTTCATCATTTATTGAATCAATTATTCAATTGATTTGATAGGGACATAATTTGGGCCAAATTTATAACCATAAACCTAATTGTAAGCATGAATTGTTATTTGGTGATCAATTATCCCCAATTTTTTCATTAATTGAAAAAAATATTGGATATGTTTGATTAGTGACATAATTTAGGTCAATATTATCCCCTTGAACCTAATTATAATTACATAATGTGATTTGGGGCTCAACTAAGCCTAATTTTATTGTTGATTGATGCAATTACTCAATTTATTAAATTAGGGACAAAATTTGGCCCAATTTGTGCCCCATAAACCTAATTGTGAGTATATGATGTGATTTGGGGCTCAATTGGCCCTAATTTGTCATTGGTTAAACTAATTAATGACATAATTTGCATCAATTTGATCCCCATGAACTTAATTACAACTATATAATGCCATTTATATCTCAATTAGACCCAATGCCATAACTAATTAAAAAGATTACTCATTTTGGTTTAATATTGGACTTAATTTTAGCCAAATATATTTCCTCAAACCTAATTGTGAATATGATGTGATTTAGTGCTAAAATTGGTCTTAATTTCATTACCGATTGAACCAATTACTCAATTTTTTAAACCTGACATAATTTGCAAAAATTTGAGCCATGTGAACCCTCATATTACTAAATTTGTTATTGATTGTATCATTGGTTTAAGTAGTAGTTAAATTTGAGATATTTAAGTCCCATATCACATCATATAGTTTTAATTGAGTTCACGTCACTCAAATTGACCTAAATTTCACCCTTAATTGGATCAATCAAGTAATTAGTTTAATCAATGATGAAACTAGGGCCAATTGAGCCCCAAATGACACTTTATATTATAAATTAGGTTCATAGGGAACATTTTATCCCAAATTTCATCCCTTACTGATGAAATTAAGAAATTAGTTCAATCAATGATGAAATGGGGCCAACCAAGCCCAAAATCACATTGTATATTCATAAATAGATTAACGAAGCTAAAATTTACCCAAATTTCATTACTAATTGAATGAACCAAATCTCAACACTTTAAGCTCTACATATTCATTATACAAGGTTATCCCCTTGCTCTTATGTTGTATGTTTTGATTGCTGAAGGTTTTAATTATCTATTGGCCAATTATGCTTTTAAGGGTCTGGTCAAGGGGATCTCTATTCCTAATTAAAATCACCAATTAATTAATGGGCACTTTGCTAATGATTCTTTCCTCACTCTGTATGAGGATGAATAATTTGTCAAACATGCCATGGAATGTTTAGATATATTATTCCTTGAATTTGGGTCATTCTTCCAATGGAGTAAGATCTAGTGTTATCGTCAATCTCTGTTGTAACATCCCCACTAGGATTTACTAGAATAATGTAATATTTTTAAAATTAATTTCCACATATTCTTTCATTATATTTTACCATGAGAAGATAATTAGTGACCCTCGTATAAAACACTAAGCATGTTAAGCATAAATAAACATGTAACATCTATTAGTTACTGATTATTAACATCTAATGAAACAAAACATAACTACATTAGAAAGTAATTACATATTCCAGCCACAATTGGTAATAATAATAAAACCATTGTTTTCAATGTATACATAGGAAAATAATTATATTTTCATCAGAATATTGTTTTAATAATAAATACAGTACAATATACAAGGATCTATAGAGCATGAATCTGACAAACTCTAGTATCTTTATGATAATCTCAAGTGTAGTCTCTAAATAATTACTATTGTGAGGAGGGAGAGTATCATCCGATTGATTTTTCACACCAACCACAGATCATTGATCCCCCACATAATATTTAAATTAGGGAATGACCCTACCTTAATGAATGGGTAGATAGTGATGGTGTAGAAATCTAAAGAGACAAGCTAGTACCTATGTGCTATAAGATTTCTAATACATGATGTGTACCATAAATAAAATATGTTTTAACATGATATTGCATAAACATGTAAATTATACATATGAAATGATAATGTTTAACTAAATATTACTTTGACCAAAATTTTGAAATAGTTAATGATCTGTAAGATCAGTCAAATTCATACACACCACTTGATCAGATTACTTTCATTTGATATTGGAGATGGTAAGGTAGTGGCGTCTATCTCACTGCTTATTTAGTACCATCAATGTGAGATTTGATTAATATAATATTAACCAACATATTCAAATAGATTACTTCCTACTTACAGACATAAAACATGCTTAATATAGGAATAATCTAAAACACATACATTTAGTCTATCAAACATATGTAGTGAATCACAAATACATTATTTATCACATAAATAATAAAGTATAGTTTATACCAACTTGGTATAATTCATATATAGACTGCATGTTTCCAATTTTCATAAGTAATTCAAATGTAGTACCATCTATGTTAAATAACAATATTATAGTTTAATTTATATGTACACATTTATCAATTACAAATAGCCAGTCATAATAATTATAGAGATCAAATATCTCATAACAAGTATTTTCTCACATGATACATAATATTTCATTTATATAACTTTTTGTCCTTTTAGGAGACTATATGCATATATTCATAGTGTCCTATCCCTCAGGATTCTATGACTAAATTTTAACAGTTAATAAAAACTATAAATATAGGCACATTCCAATGTACAAATATACGATATATATGTGTATGAGTACCTAAGTTCCTCATATAGTTATATTTCATATATACATGCACTTATACATATTAAATAAATACATAATATGTATTGCATACAAGTATTTAATCACATATATAAATATTGTTCTGTGTTAAACTAATAGTCATTTACATGTTCTAACAGGAACATCATATGATTCTAACAAACCATTATCATTTATCTATTCAAAAAATACGCTCATGATCCATCATAGGATATCAACATTCTCGAAATCCATGTTATTATTTACTTTTAAAGTCATAATACAATTATGATAAAAACCATTCAAGTCTTTTACCCTATTTTTTCCCAACTCAGGTCATTTAAGTTGCATCACTTTCTCGAAATGTTGATAAATAGAGTACTATAATAAATAGAATATTCATATCTATATTATGATTTATTTACTTACTGTAGGTTTTTAACATTTTAAAGTTTCATAAATATCAAATAATTGAAGTCGACATCCAATATCAATTCATTGTGAACCATTTAACAATAGACCTTTACACAATTTATATACGTATTCAAACCTTACATAATTTATGCATCAATTTAAACACATTAACATATATATGTTTATAATTTCAACTCTATTGACTTTACTATATATATATATATATATATATATATATAATCTTAAACATTTGTTATATATTTTTAAAAGGGTTCGAATCCAAGATCTTAAACAATTGTTACATATTTTTAAAAGGGTTCGAATCCAATACCCAATCCAAGTAAGCAAAATATAAGTCGCTTGATGTGTGTGTGTGTGTGTGTGTGTGTGTGTGAGAGAGAGAGAGTGAGAGAGAGAGAGAGAGAGAGAGAGAGAGAGAGAGAGAGAGAGAGAGAGAGAGAGAAACCTCAACAATATAGATGTCCAAATCAAAGCTAATATCTAATATTGGTATATGCTATTGAATAACTAAAAGGTTATAACTATCACAACACAAAACACAAAGTTATTTACTAAGAATACAAAGTTGGTATAGAAGTTAACCATTCACTATTTCCATTCTAGGATTTAATCTATCTTAATCTCAAACTAGTTTACATAAATTTAGTTATCATACAAGGATTCAAAAAATATGCACATAATCCTTTTTATATAGGATCTTGGTTTTGAAAATAATTGAACATAATTTATACATATTTGTTCATGGTTTTTATAACTATATGTACATAGTCCTCATATATATATTCATAGTTTTGAGAAACTAATTTATACACTCCTTAATTATATATTCATGATTTTCAAGACATAAGTTCTTTGTTCATACCTGACATACTAAAACCTAAATAGACATCATAACAAGCAATACATAGAATTTCCATATCAAACAGTGCATTTATTAAACAACCCAGACTTGTATTTATCAAAATATACACAAGTTTGGTGTATTATATATATACTCATAATTTTGATATAAACCTAACTGATTATATATATATATATATATATATATATATATATGTATATATACATATATGTATATATACATATATGTACACACACACACATATGGATTTCCTAAACAAAACTCAATCCTCACATTTATTGAAATCATCTACCAAAGCCTATAGTTCTTAAGGTAGGGCATTTTGTTATCACAACAAATAAATCCATAGAACCCTATCAGATACACACACAGAGAATTTGTTTGCATTCATAGGGATTTAGAGGATACATGTTTAGTGACGTGGATGGTCGATCCATCCACAGGGCTAAACTTGTATCTATTACAAAATGTAATCTTTTCCAAAACCCTAAGAGAAAAATTTATAAATAGAATTTTTCTGAGTTAGAAAATAATAAAATAACACCACCAACATTATAATAGCTTCCAGATGAAACTGTATGAACCATAAAAATCCACACCTTTCTTTGTCCTTCTCTTCTTTCTTCCCTTCTCTGTGTTGTGTCATGCTCTTCTCCATGTCCCCTGTTATCCTTATTTTTTCATACATATTGCTCATTTGTGCTTTGCATGAAACTGTTAGAATGAAACTCATAGTTATCCATTCATAATCCCCATTATCTACCAAAATTGAAACTAATTTCAGTTAACTCCATTTTGAGATATCCAAGAAAGCTCTAATTCTATCTTACTTTCCCTAAAATTATTTAATCATTATTTTAATCTCTTAATTTATGCATGGTCTATTGATGATACATGCCCATGTATCAAATCCATAAAAGTCCACTATTAGTATAATTATCACTGATAACTAACACTTCAAACATCACCATTAACTATGCATTCAAATAATGACTAGGTTTAGTTCATAGGATAGTCTTAGGATAATACTGTAATCTTTGTAATAACTTTAAAAAGAAACATAATCATTATGACTTTGAATAATAAGTGACCAGTATAAATTAAATTATATTCTTTTAACTAAAATGGTAAATCACACAACTATTATACCAAAACATAATGGTATTATAACAAATTAGTCATTGTTATTACTACTTTATATAGACTATTCAATTTCTTTAGTTATCTTTATATATTTAGGCATGAAGTCGTATAATAATATTTCCCTAATATCATAACGATAACCAATTAATGTTCTAAAATATTACAAAGACATTAGGTTAGTTTATAAAGAATAATAAATAGATATTATTCAAGTAGATTTACTTTCTCTTAAATCATTATTATTAATAAATCATGAATACAATAACTCACCATGATCAAAAGAAGAATTATACATCTAATCTACATATAAAAACTATAATATATCACACAAAACTAGATCCTCACAAGCATTATACTGAATTAACATGCATAATCAATTATTTAAATGTAGATACTATCAAAAACGTACTAAAGCTAACATTTCAAACAATGAATATAATGAGTGTTATCTATCATGGTGTATGTGTGGGTTCTAAATGTTCTTATGTTATCCCTAAACACCTCCATCTATGCCATCCTCTATGATGATGCTCTCCTTCCATCATACTCTGAGGAATGAATCTCTCATGCATCTTACTCATGATAAGAAAGTAATTAGCCCATAAAATCATGATATATATAATAAAATACTATTGTACAACTAATAAACATAATCATAATGTAAATAATATACAAATATAGTTAACTCATAGTAATGTAATCATGTAATCAAAATAACATATGACTGTCCCATAATAGCACATGACTTACAACTTAGTTAAATAATAATTAATCAATTTACCAACTATAATAATCTATAGATAATCAGTTAAATTACTTTAGTGATAAATTAGGATGTGATATTCTTCCCCCTAAAGATGGTCATCATCACAATGACACTTATTCAAATACTAATATATAATTAAAAAAATTATTCAATAGAAAAAATAACACAGTATAAAACATCAAATCAAACAAATAAATATGAAAATAGTCTATAGAACTTGTCCTAGTCCTCCAAGTAACACTATCCTTAGAGTATTAGTCCTACAAGATCTTGCATTATGACCCTTCTTTATTATGCAAACAAAGTTTATGAGGGTCAATTACTCTGATTGGTTCTACCATGACCACCTTGAGATCTATAACATCCAACACATGTGAAGGATCAACTATATATTGTTTAAGATAAGATACATGGAAGACATTATGCAATAGAACTAGGGATGGTGGAAATGAAAGTCTATACACTATAGGATTGATCACTTTAAAAATATTGAAGCATCCCACATATATCAGTGAATGTTTTGCTAACTTTTTAAATTTAATTGAGCTCTTCTATGGCTTAACTTGTAAGAATAGTTTATCACCTACTAAAAAATGCCTAGCTATTCTCTTCAAATCAGCATAACTCTTTTGCCTATCATTGGCCTCGACCAATCTTTCCCTGATTGATTTGACTTGATATTCTATTTCTAAAAGTATCTAATGTCTAAAGACTACCTTATCTTCCAAGCTGTCCCAATTGATTGGTGTCTTGCACCTTTTCCATATAATGCTTCAAATCATGCCATCTTCAAAGCTGATTGGTATGAGTTATTTTAAGAAAAATCAACTAATGAAAGTTAATCCTTCCACTTGTATTGTTGATCCATTAAATATTTATGAAAGAGATACTCTAACACCTGATTAACTTGCTCAGTTTGATTGTCAGTTAGTAGGTGATATGTAGTAATGAAGTTTAGTTACGTACCCAAAGCTAAATTCATAGTTAACCAAAATCTAGAAGTCATCCTCAGATTATGATCCAAAATAATTTTATTTGAAAATTCATACAACTAATATATTTCCTTTCTGAACCTCTTCAAAATTAGGTGCATCATTTATCAAATTGTTTGGTATAAAATGAGCTATCCTGGTTAGTTTATCAACTACAACCAAGATCATGTCATTCCTATTCCATAAAAATGGTAAACCTTAGACAAATTTCATATTGATCACCTACCACTTCCATTCTGGTATGTTATGTAGATACAAAAATCTATATGGATACACATGTTTAACTTTCACATGATGACATTCCAAACAATGTGACACAAAGTCTATTGCATCTTTCTCGATTCTCCTTCAAAAATATAGTGGTCTAAGATCTGCCATGAGTTTGGTTACTCCTAGATGTGTTGAATACGGGGTATTGTGTAGTTCTTTTAGCAATGTGCTCCTTAGATTCTGTCTATATGATACATACATCATTCCATTATATCATAAAAGACCATCATTATTTATTTTGAATCCTTTGTACTTCGGATTCAGAGCATTCTCAGATAATGCTTTTCTAACCTCATCATATAATTCATCTCTTAGCAAGAATTTGATCACTTGATCCATAAAATTACTTTTGATAGTAGCCATGGCTGTTATGTACCTTCTATGACTTAAGGCATCAACTACTCTATTTTTCTTTCTTTTGATATAGTTGATATCAAAATAATAATTAGACAATAACTCTAACTGGTGCCTTTGATGAACATTTAGATTCAGTAGGGTGAATATGTACTTAAGTCTCAAGTTATCAGTCTTAAGCTCAAATATTTTTTTCCAACAAATAATCCCTCCAAAATTTCAAAGTATGCATAGTTTATACAAGTTATAGGCCATGAGGGGCATAGGTCACCTCATAAGGCTTCAACTTCCTTATTTCATGGGCTACCACTATGCCATCCTACATAAGGCTTCCTCCATGTCCCTCCCCAGACACATATGTGATCATTAAAAATTGACCATTAGGATCAAGAACTCTTAGTACTGGTGCTAAAATAAGTCTCCTTTTCAATTCCTAAAAAGTTACTTCACACTTATCAGATCAGATAAAACTTTGGTTCTTACATTGTAGAGAGGTAATCATATTAGCTATTTCAAAAAAATTATAATGAATTTCTTATAATAGCCCGCTAATCTCATAAAAATTCTAACCTTGTGGACATTATTTGGTGCTGGCCACTCCATAATGGCTCTTATATTTTTTGGATATACTAAAATAATGATCGTAGAGATAATATGTCTAAGACATTGCACATTTTAAAGAAAAATGCACACTTGGTTAACTTGTCGTACAACTTGTACTTCTACAACTATTGAAAAACTAGTTTCAGATGTTGAAGATGCTCTTATTTATCGTTAAAATATATAAGAATGTCATCTAGAAAGACCAAAAAAAAATGATATAGATAATATCTGAACACACTATTCATGAGATTCATAAATGCTGCATGAACATTTGTCAATCCAAATGGTAACACTAGAAACTCATAGTGCCCATATTGAGTTCTAAAAGCTATTTTTAGAATATCCTCATATTTTATCTTTAGTTAATGACACCTTACTCTAAGATCAATCTTAGAAAGACTATTACTCCTCGTATTTAATCAAAAAAATCATCTATATGAAGTAGTAGGTATATGTTTTTGATAGTCACTTTATTCAACATTCTATAATAAATACAAAGCCAAAGAGTACCATCTTTTTTGATGAAGACAAATGGTGTACCCCATGGTGACACACTCTAATCAACATTTTTGATAACAATTCCTAGAGTTGAGCCTTTGATTCAACTAGTTTGGTGGTTGTCATTCTATATGGTGCTTTAGATTATGGTTCCAATCTAGGTATGATATCAATAGAGAAATAAAATTCACATTTATGAGGCAATCCTAACAATTCCTATGGAAACACATCATGAAAATTCTTTAAAAAGGGATAATATTCAATTGATGGTTCCTTAGATTCCTCCATTTCATTTATTTTGATGATAAATTTTTAGTACCTTTTTCCTTGAATCTTCCTAAGTTGCATTGCATAAATATGCCTAAGCCTCAACTCTCTTTTCTCATATTAAATTAGTGGCTGATTTTTAAAATCATCATGACACTCAACTTTATTCAGATAGTAATCAACCTTGGCTTTACACTTCATAATCCAATTGACTCCTAGGATCACATCATATGACTTTAATAGTACTACATAAAGATCCACTACTGTTGTGAATTTAGGTAACCTAATCTTAGCTTCAACTAAACACTTGCCAACTTTGAATTTTGACTCATTCTCATATTTTATCAACCATGCATTTGCCATTACTCTCACTTTTCTAGATAACTTATTTCGTATTATATGATCTATAAAACATTCTTTAGTCCATGTATCCAACAAAATGTAAATAGGATGTTCAAACAAAATCCTTGATAGTTCTATGGGTGAAGTTTGGAATTTAGCTTGTTGATTATCAACTATCATATGAATACATTACCGAAACATTCCTTGCTGAGAATCAGAACTTTTGTTCTTTGACTTATCCTAGTACACTCACATGCAAAATGATCACCTTCATAAATGAAGCAACCTCTAGGTGGTCCCTTTTTGTCAGACTGTTGGTTTCCCTTAAAACCACCTTTGAAACAATTACCTAGTTTCCTATTACTTGAACCACTGTTAAATCCAACATTCTAACTCTTAAATTAAATCTTAGAATCTTGACTCTTCTGCTTCTAGTTCTTTTTAAAAGTTGTTGTAGAACTTTCAAACTTTTTCTTAAACTTATCTCTGACCTGAGTAAGAGATTTTAACTTTAGTTTCTATTTGACTATATTCTCAAAGACTTGGTCAATGGTATATGGTCCATGAATGTCCACCTCTCCATCAATTTAGGGTTTTAATCCCATGATAAAGTTTTTAATTTTGAAACTCTCATCTTCCTAATATTGAGGTACATACTTAAAACATTTGGTGAACTATTCTTAGTACTCATTCATTGAAATGTATTCTTGCTTTAGATTTAAATTTTTTAAGTTTTTTATCAAATCATAACTATGGAAGCCACCATGATATGAACAATGTCACAAACTGCTCCCATGTAGTGGTAGTAGAATTAAGATTTATTTTTTACTTTTTATTGTCCTACCATGTAATTGCTTCACCAGCTAATTGGTAAGCTTTCCAAACTACTTTGGTGGATTTAGAGTGGTTTTGAATATCAAAATACTTCTCCATCTTAGTTATTCATGCTTTAGCTCTATCTCTCATAATGGTTTTATCAAACTTATGGGGATTCACCTTTTTCATATCTCTAATGAATTTCACAGCTATATGTGCTCTCATGTCCTGAGGCACTTCCTCATGTCTTTGCTCTTAAGGGATCATACTCATCAGGATATTCTTCAATCACATCTTGATGTCTTTCCTCCTCATATCCATGAATTTCCTATTTTAGAGCTACAATTCAGTCCCTAGTTTCATTTGTGGATGTAAGAATCTAATCCAATTTTTTTACTTGCTCAGTGACAAATTAGTTAGAATCAAATAGAAGGTTATTGTCATTGACATTTGAAGGACTCTCATCAGATGCTTTAGCTCACACCATTCTCCTTCTTCTAAAAAGAAGGATACAAAAATATTAGTGGACTCATTAAGTCCTAAAGTTCAAACTCCAACTCTAATACTACAATGTAACATCCCACTGTAATTTACTATAATAACATAATATTTAAAAAATAATAATTTTCACATATTCTTTCATTATATTTCACCAAGATAATATAATTAGTGACCCTAGAATAACACACTAAGCATGTTAACCATAACTAAACATGTATCAACTATTAGTTACTGATTACTAACATCATATGAAACAAAACATAATTACATATACAAAGTAATTACATATTCCAGTCATGATTGGTACAATAATACAGTCACTACTGTCAATGTATAAATGAGAAAATAATTACATTTCTATCAAGATATTGTTTCAATAATAAATATTATATAAAATATAAGGCTCCATGGAGCATGAGTCGCATGAACTTCATTATCTATGATAATTTCAAGTGAAGTCCCCAAATACATATTGTTGTGGGGAGGGAGAGCATCATTCAAGTGCTTTTCCACATCAATCATAGATTATCAATCTCTTGCACAATCTTCCAATTAGGGAATGGTCTTCCTTTCACAGATTGGTAGATAGTGATGGTGTGAGAATCCAGAGAGACAAACTAGTACCCGTGTGCTTTAAGATTTCTAATATATAATGTGTACCATAAAGAAAATACATTCTAACATGATATCACACAAATATGTAAATCAGACATATGAAATGACAATATTTAACTAAACATTAATTTGGCTAAATTTTTTAAATAGTTAATGATCTTTAAGATCAGTCAAATTCATACACACTACTTGATCAGATTACCTTTATCTGGCATTGGTGATGCTAAATAAGCTATTGAAATCTGTCTCACTATTTATTTAGTACCAACAATGTGAGACTTGGTTAATATAATATATAACCAATATATTCAAATAGATTACTTCCTACTTGCAAACATAAAGCATGATTAATATAAGAATAATCTAAAACACATACATTTAGTCCATAAAACGTATGCAATGAATCACAAATACATTATTTATCACATAAATAATAAACAAAACATAAAAATACAATCTATACCAACTAGATATAAATCATACATAGACTACATGTTTTCAGTTTTCATAAGTAATTTAAATGTAGTACCATCTATGGCAAATAACAATATTATAGTTTAATTTCTATGTACACATTTATCAATTATAAATAGCCAGTCATAATAATTACAGAGATCAAATATCTCATAACAAGTCTTTTCTCACATGATACATAATATTTCATTTACACAACTTGATGTACTTTCAAGAGACTGTATGCATATATTCATAGTGTCTTATCCTTCAGGATTATATAAATTTAAATTAATAGAAGTGAACTTTTCAATCAAAAAGATTACTTTTATTATCACCAACACTAATAAAACTAAAACCTTTTCCATATTATATACATTTTAAAAGCAAGACTAATTCATTATTGATGTTTAATTATATTAATAATAAAAATTAATATACTCATTTAACTATCTTATTTGAGGTAAGTATACAATCATCTTTTCAAATAATCATCTATACATCAATCAATTAACATACAAAATTAACCCCCAAAAAAGTTTGAACATAATATTTATAAAAATGATTATTTAATTTAAAAAAATCTATTTTTTTATTATTTTTATTGGTTGAAATATTTTTCTAACCATAAAAATATTTTTAAATTTCAAAAAATAACAATTTTCATATTAATTTATCTTTAATAAATATTATTCTTAACATTACATGCCATCTTTCCACATATTAATTTTATAGGAAAAAAGTTACAATATTAATTAAAAAAATGTTGTGCATTCTTACGCCCATTTATTAGTTTTTCTATACACCCTAATTTCAAAATCTTACATTTAGATTTAAGCGTTGTTTTCCTACTTATTTTATTTGTTGCTTTAATGCATAGAGGTTACTAATTGAAATCATGTTAGATACCCAAAAAAATATCTTAATATATATACTTAGGCTATGTTATTAGTCCCGAAGGGAGGGACTAATACCTTTCATTACACTTTAACTTGCCATTAATCTCTGATTCCTTATCCAATGATATAGTTGTGTTTCTATGCTGAGAAACATGTAATCAAATAAATAAAGGTAAGATGCAAGTTACATAGCTTAGGCATAAAATAATATTAATTTATTACATTGGATTGGATGAAACATTTATATGTTATGGGACTTTTTCACTGCAATCAACGTGCACCTCTCTTGAATGCCAAAGAAGCTGTGGCACACCGAAATGTAACAGCTAAGTAGCCTAAGGCTATTTGCAGTTCATATGTAATTTTTTTTATTGTTTGGTTGTAGGTACATGGTGGATCTCCCTTCCGTTTGGCTATCAATTTTATCTATTTGCAATCCATATGAGCAGAGATAGACATGTGCCATCATACATAAAAGTGGTGTGTTTGATCACCATACATTGGGATTGAAATTCTTAATGGATGGCATTGGTATTATAGGCCACAATGCTAGTGAAACATTGTATTGTCTGTTTGAAGAAATAAACAATTTTAACTAATGTAAATTCTAGGTGCATGGAATGTGGATGCCTTGAAGGCCCTAAAACAATAGTCTTTCCATGACACCGAGCTAGGTGTTAGGGATGGCAGCCATAATACAAGAGAAATAGATGCTCTAATTTATTCAGACAGATTTTTATCTGAGGCACAGTAATACAATTGATGTCTCTAGTAAGTCTCCTCAAATGCTGTCATAAAAAATTTCAGCTTTTGTTTGACTATGGACCTAATTTTGTATTTAAGCCCATTTACTCCTTCAGTGTTTAGATGGTCTATGATGTGTCCTTGGGCTTATTTCTGATATAGATATCCAGCTCATTCTACTACTTGTTTAAAATATTTTCACGTTATTTGTTTATATGTTTATTAGGAACCAAATAAATGTTAGATTCTAAACATCATTATATAAATATATTGGATCATTTATTGAAGCCACATTATTTGTGATTTTGTGTAAGGCCTGCAATCTTTCTCAGTTCAGTATTCTTTGTGCAAGTGTAAATGTACCACTATGCATTCATGGTGAAAAGATGGCCCAAGGCTCTCTCCTTATAAGTGGAGGAAGCAGAGTATCTACCACCCTAGTTTTGTTGTTGTAACATGCCTGCAACTATTGTTTGAAGCCATTGTACTTGGCCAAAATTTTCTAAAACTTTGAGAGCAAGATTTATGGCTCTTTTTATGCGACTGTCAAGAGCTTTGGCTTCCATTATTGTAGACTGTTTAAGCCTGTTGTTCATTTTGTTAAGGCCAAATGCCATTGTGTTTGCTCTCTCCATCATGTTTTGTAGTTTTTCTTATGTTGAAACTAGTTTGGTGAGCCTAATTTCTTCATTGTGTTCAACATACCAAATTGGCGTATTTATTAGCAGTGACTTAAAAATCTAACTTCATCTTCACATTTATGTTTTTAGGTGAAATTTTAAAATTGCTATTTTGTTTGAATATGGGTTTTCTCTTTTCATAGAGTTTGTGTTAAGTTGTGGAGCTAAAAGCTTCACTGATGTAAATGGTGGAGGTTGTTGAGTGTTAAAATAACCGACGTTAGTCTGATCAACCGACGTCGGTCATATCCAGTTACACAGCAACCGGCATAGATTAGGCGTCGGCCAACATCAGTCAGATAGGAACCGATGTCGGTCATCTCCAGACAGACAGAGATCGACGTCGGTCGTCTGTGTGTTTCAAAACTGGTCTAATTTTAGACAGACAATTTGTTTGCATGTAAAAATTAATTTTAGTCTTGAGTCTGCATTTCTAATTAGTGTTTGTTTGAGGTCTATTTAAGAGACCCATGGGATGTATTGTAATTAAAGGATGAAGAAGGATTAGATCCTCAAGTGTAAGATCAGTTGATCTATAGGGTGTGCAAGATCAGGGAGATCTACATGGTAAGTAAGATCAGTTGATCTGTAGGGTGTGCAAGATCAAGAAGGTCTGCTTGATAAGCAAGGTCAAGAAGATCTGCTGTAAGGTAGGCAAAACAACCATTGAGTTGATTGTCATTGGAAGGTACTGGTAGTAGGCAACAACAACCATTGGGTTGATTGTCACTGACTGGTGGAGGGAACAACAACTCGGTATTGAGTTGATTGTTGATTGTAATTGAGAGAGAGAACTCTTGAGAGAGAATTATTGGACACCAAAGAGGTGTGGAAAGAGTGAGATTTATTCATTGTATTTCTTTCTGGAAGAGTGTTAATACAGATAGTATTATTTTTCGTATCTCATATTCTTTGCTATTTCTGAATTTTAATTACTTATTACTTCTGGTTTAATTCCGTGTTTAGTTGCTTATACAAAAATAATCAAGTTTGCTCTTAGGAATGGATCCTAACAAGTGGTATTAGAGTCAGGTTCACTAACACCTTGGTTTCAGAGTGTGTTAAGTGTTTGTTGATTATAGGTCACTCACAAGGGTTTTTGTTTGAGTGAGAGTAAAGCAATGGCAGAAAAAAGTATGCTAAGAATGAAAAATTTCAATGAAAAGAATAATTAATTATGGAAGATGTAGATAGAGGATTATTTATATCAGAAAGATCTGTACTTACCATTGGGTGGAGTTTCATGTAAGCCCACATGTATGGAAGATGAAGAATGGAAGGTTCTTGACAGAAAGGCTCCAGGAGCTATAAGGTTGACCTTGGTAGCTTCTGTGTTTTCCAACTTATTTCAGGCAAAGACAACAGTAGAGTTAATGGAATCTTTGACAAATTTATATGAAAAACTCTTAGCTTCAAATAAGGTATTTCTTATGAAGCAATTATTTAATTTGCAAATGCTGGAAGGTGGATCGGTATATAGTCATCTTAGTGATTTCCATGGTTTAGTAAACCAGTTAAATTTAGTCAAAATAGTTTTTGATGATGAAATTAAGGTTCTCTTAATCTTATGCTCTTTATCGAAAAGCTGGCATAGCTTGGTAATGGCAGTAAGTAATACTGCATCTGCTTCAAATATCTTGAAAGTTGATGATGTTGTTAGTGTAATCTTGAATGAATAAATTCGTAGAAAAAACACATGTGAGACATCAGGTAATGCTTTAAGTGTTGAAAGTAGGGGATGGCAAAGAGAGAAGAGCAAGCAAGGGAAATCAAGGTCAAAGATAGGCAATAGATCCAAATCCAGGTATGGCAGTATAATCTACTAGAATTGTGGAAAGAAAGGACATGCAAAGAAAGATTATTGGTTGAAAGAAGATCAACATGAAGGTAATGAAGAAGCAAAAGATGCAGGTATTGTTGCATAGGATGCTCTTACATTTTCTTTGGATAGTCATGTAGAATCATGGGTTATAGATTCTGGTGCTTCTTTCTATGCAACCCCAAATAGAGAATTTTTTTATGATTATGTCCATGGAGACTTTGAAAAAGTTAATTTAGGGGATGGTGAGCCTTGTCAAATAATTGGCAAAGGGTAAGTGCGGCTGAAGTTGTAGACTGGCAACACATGGGTATTGAAGGATGTCATGCATGTACCCATCCTTAAGAGGAATTTGATTTTTGTAGAAAAGTTGGGTGATGAGGGTTGCACAGTAACTCTCATAATAGAATCTTGAAAAGTTTTCAAGGGTGCACTTGTATTAGCTAGAGGTAAGAAAGTAGGTACACTTTATCTATCTATTTGTATTACTGATTCTCTTTCTGTTTTATCTACTTCAGATGTAGATGCAAAGATGTGGCTCTATAGGCTTGGTCACATGAGTGAGAAGGGAATAGATGTTCTTAAGTCAAAAGATATGCTTTCAGATTTGATAGACCGAGATTTTTGTGAGCACTGTATTTTTAAAAAATAGGTGAAAGTGAGGTTTCTCACAACTAGGTCAACAAAGAAGAAACACAAGTTGGAGCTTGTTCACACAGGTGTGTGGAGACCAGCTTAGGGAGCTTCTATTAGAGGATCATAGTGGTATGTTTCTGATGATGCTACAAGAAAGGATTGGGTTTATTACATAAAGAGAAAATCTGATGTTTTTGACATATTTAAGAACTAGAAAGCCTTGGTTTTAAATGAGAAGATGATGGACAGAGATCAGCTCAAGAGGCTAAATAATTCTGAACAAGGCAAGGTTGATTTGAACAAGGTTATGATCCAAAATGAGCTCGTGGGTAAAAGTCATCACTCACAGGAAAACACAGTTACCGACATCGGTCAAGTGAGAACCGACATCGATCAAGGAGAAACCGACGTCGGTCTGGTGGAGACCAAATTCGGTGATGCAGGCAAGTGGACACCGACATCGATCAGGGAACCGACGTCGGTGGCCAGGTGGAAACCGATGTCGATCAGATCGGCTACATGGAATCGACGTCAGTCGGATGCAGACTGAGAGATGACCGAGAACGATCACTGTTAGAATAAAATTTGGGTGGATAGCAAGCTGTCAAAGAGTCTCAAACGCCCATGAGGAGGTCTAAAAGGGTAAGTAAGCCTCAAATTTATTATTCTCTTTCTTTATACTACTTGTTGCTCACTGATGGTGGAAAACCAAGAAGTTTTGAAGAGGCAATGCAGGTAGAATCCAAGAAACAGTGGGAGCATGGCATGAATGAAGAAATTGATTCTTTGAAAAAGAATCGAACGTGGGATTTGGTAGAGTTTCTAGCCAGAAAAAAAGCACTAAAAGATGAATGGATTCACAGGTTAAAGAAAGGAGAGAATGGACATGTGAGACAAAAGCCTAGGTTATATGGTCTTGAGCAAGCTCCAGGGTAGTGGTATAGGTTTGATAGATTTATGACAAAGCATGGCTTTAGTCAATGTCAATGTAATCATTGTGTTTATTTACCAGATTAGATAATGGTTGCAACATTATCCTGTTACTGTATGTAGTGTATATGCTTGTTGCAGGGTCACACATGTAGGCAATTGCTGACCTAAAGGTAAAAGTAGCTCAGACATGTGCCAAGAAGAATTCAGAAGCAGAAATCCTTGGCATGAGTATTTCTAGAGACAAGAAAGATCACAGGTTGATTTTGTCTCCAGAAGATTATGTGAATAAGGTAGTGGAGAGGTTCAACTTGCAGGATACAAAATCGGTAAGCACACCTATGGTTGGACAGTTCAAGTTGAGCTATGAACAATGTCCTAAATCACATGATGAGGTTGAGTACATGGTATGTACTAGACCTGATATTGCTCAAGCAGTGGGAGTTGTCAGCAAGTTTATGGCCAATCCAGAAAAAGAGCACTGGAAAGCAGTTCAGTGGATTCTCAGATATCTGAGAGGGATCAGTAGCAGGTATTTATGCTATGCAGGGTCAACCACTTCTCTACATAGGTATGTAGATTCAGATATGGTAGGTTACTTGGATGACATGAGAAGCGCCACAGAATATGTGTTCACTATTGGTGGTACGGCGATTAGCTGGATTTTAGAGTTGTAGAAGGTTGTTGCA
This sequence comes from Torreya grandis, assembly GCA_037957365.1. Taxonomy (NCBI): domain Eukaryota; kingdom Viridiplantae; phylum Streptophyta; class Pinopsida; order Cupressales; family Taxaceae; genus Torreya; species Torreya grandis. The sequence goes on along the minus strand of JARHVA010002006.1, from coordinate 799,300 downwards.
GTCATAGTGACTAGCAAGGATATGAACCCTGCAGGTATGTTAACAAAGCCGGGAACAAAGGAGAAGTTGAACCTTCATTCAACTTCTGTTGGTTTTCAAGATTGAACTTGAAGAGGGATACAAGCCAGAAACAAATTAGAGGATGTACATGTACAGGTACAGATGCAACTATTTATCTCCAAGTGAGAGATTGTTAAGTTGTGGAGCTAAAAGCTTCACTGATGCAAATGGTGGAGGTTACTGAGTGTTAAAGTAACCGACGTCGGTCATATCCAGTTACACAGCAATCGACATCGGTTAGGCATCGGCCGGCATCGGTCAGACAGGAACTGACGTCAGTCATCTCTAGACAGACAGAGACCGATGTTGATCGTCTGTGTGTTCCAGAACTGGTCTAATTTTAGATGGATAGTTTGTTTGCATGTAAAGACTAATTTTAGTCTTGAGTCTGCGTTTCTAATTATTGTTTGTTTGGGATCTATTTAAGAGACCCATGGGCTGTATTGTAATTAAAGGACGAAGAAGGATTAGATCCTCAAGTGTAAGATCAGTTGATCTGCAGGGTGTGCAAGATCAGGGAGATCTACATGGTAAGTAAGATCAGTTGATCTGCAGGGTGTCAAGATCAAGAAGGTCTGCTTGGTAAGCAAGGTCAAGGAGATCTGCTGTAAGGTAGGCAAAACAACCATTGAGTTGATTGTCACTGGAAGGTACTGGTAGTAGGCAACAACAACCATTGGGTTGATTGTCACTGATTGGTGGAGGGAACAACAACTCGGTATTGAGTTGATTGTTGATTGTAATTGAGAGAGAGAACTCTTGAGGGAGAATTACTGGACACCCAAGAGGTGTGGGAAGAGTGAGATTTCTTCATTGTATTTCCTTCTGGAAGAGTGTTAATACAGATAGTATTGTTTCTCGTATCTCATATTTTTTGCTATTTCTGAATTCTAGTTACTTATTACTTCTGGTTTAATTCCGTGTTTAGTTGCTTATACAAAGGTAATCAAGTGTGTTCTTAGGAGTGGATCCTAACAGTTTGCTTCTGCAGAATATTATGCATCACACCCAATCTCATTCAAAGATAGGAAATTTCTAATTGTTTAATTATTTTTCGAACATTAGCCTGTACTCAGTCCAAAACTAGTTCCAGAGGCAAGCTCAACTATTGAAGAAAGGACTCCAAAAAAAAGGGAAAGATGGTGGAATATGGGACTTGAGGCCATATGTGAGGGCAAGCTTGCAATTGTGCTTTTGTCTGGATGTTATCTATATTCTTGGATTTTGATGCCATTGTTTCTAATGCCAACTCACTCACAATAAATGAAACTTTTTATCCTTTAGTTACACTATTTCTACTTTAGCATAATATGTCAATATCTCCAATTCAAAGGAAGAAGCAAATATTTCTCACATATCAAAATATGTGCTTATCATTGTCACTTAGGAAGAATTTAAGGTCAAAATATTGATTTAATAATTTATACATGTAGGTCATTCTACTGCCCAAGATTCGGCTCATTTAGATTTTAGAATTGGAATTGAGGGTCGCTGGATTAAATTTCTATCATATAAAGGAATTAGTAGTTAACTTTACTCAATTATTTCAAGAGTACCCCTCTTATGACATATAAGAAAAAGCAAAAGCATATCCAAAGAAATGGCTAGGATTTCCAGAGTTATCCCTCAATAATTTTAGTTTGTCTCTGAAACCCTTTTCGGCCAGCTGTCTATTTGGCACATTTAACAGAAGCATTATAGTGCATCCTACACGTCATGGTGTCAGGTGGAGTGCAGTGGTGTCAGGTGGAGCGAAGCTATGGCGATTAATGCCTATCCCCTACAAAAGCTAAGATTAAATTTTTTATTGTTCAAACGCTCACTACTCTAAAGAGAAACATGTAGCAGGTTCCAAACTATGGACTCAAATTATTTTCTATTTTTTGAAACGATACATATAGCAATCCTACCACTCAACTCCTTTGTTTTCTCCTCTACGATTTAAGAATATTTTCTTCCAAACAATTTTTGCTTTCATTTATCGGCCATTGGAGTGAGTGTGGTTCAATCTGCCCTTAAGAAATCATTAATTTGATGATGACTTTTGACACTGAAAAGGCTTTAATTTGTTATGGTTTTGGCCAAATTTATCGGTGAAGATTGGGGTAAAAATGGTAAACCACTATTTTTTCTTTAAATTATGATTATATTCTTTAATTTGTGAGTTTTTTTTTTAATTTATATATTTTGGTCCTTTTAGCTTAGAATTTAACAATTATTCTGAAGACTGCTGATTTTTGGTTATTCATGATGTAGCACTCAGTTTCTAAGTGGCGATTCGAAGGTGTCTTTTTTTCGCACCTTTGGAGAAGGGCCACATAGGCTGTAAGTGACACTGAAAAATATAATGATAAATTGTGAAAAATACAAAAAAAACAATTAAAACATCCCAAGCATTTGTAAATATATGTGCTAAATAAATTAGTATAGGAAATATTAGGGTTTTTTTACTAAGAATAATACATAAAAAAGAGAGCATCTATCTATCCAAAATTAATCCTTTCATTTATTGAAGAACGAATATAATGTGTTAATATATTTCTGCACATGTTGAGAACCAAAACACTTCTCAAAATTATAATTTTGAGTTTAAAGTAGGCTAAAATATTGTCAATACCTATCAAAAATTTAAGAATATAATTTTGTTTATCTAGTTCCAATTTTACTATTAATGTTTTGTCTTACAGTTTTTTTTATGAAATCAATAACCTTTTGCTCCACAACCTATCTTCTTTCCTCTTTCAGCGATTGACAATGTAGGGTTAAAAATATTGATAACTTAGTCTTTTTTATTATTGTCTTAAATACACCCTAATTTCTTTCTTCTTTCAGCTATTGACAATGTAAAGTTTAAAATATTGATAATTTAATTTTTTTATTATTATTTTAAAATTTGAAAACTTTGCTTGACATAACTATTGATTTCAAACACTATTGTCACACCATCAAAACTAATATCTGCTTCCGTTTAGTCCTAAATTTACCTTTTGTGTTGCGTATGCGCAGCATCCATTTATTGGATTTGTTTTTAATGATATTGGTTATGTATGGGCTGCATCCATTTATTGGATTTGTTTTTAATGATATTGGTTATGACTTGGAGTCATGTTCATCTCAAAATGTACAAACATTAAATCATATAGTTAAGATATGTTATTGTTTATAGTTTTGAATTTAAAATGATTTTTTTTCTTAATTTTTTCATAAATAGTTAAGTTTTGAGAAAAAAAATTCTAAGTAATAATTGTGTAATTTGTTTATTAGACATATTTCGAGTAAACAAATTACACACACTTATAAATTAGAAATTTTGTTTCTCAATTTCATAGATTATGAAAATATTAAAGTTTTTGTTTAAGTTTGACTTCTATTTATTTGCAAAGTTTTGTTTTAGATTTATTTTTCTACTTTTTAAAATTTAAGTTTTTTTTGGCTTGTTTTTGTTATTTATTTATTTATTATTTTTTAATTGAAATTTTATTTTTTTACAGATTAAATGTATAAAATATATTTTTCATTTAGTATCAAGGACTAACAGATATAATTTTTGCCAAATTTAACTGGAGTATGATCATAGACTCATTCCTTTTTAATATTTTTTAATATTTTTACATTGATAGATAGTTAGGCAACACCTTTCACACCATCATTCTAATTGTTAAACTGCGACCCACTTCATATTTTTATTTTAATTCTATAATGTGTGATTTGTTTTATTATTCAACACCTTCACCAGAATTTGTAACATTTTGGGTTCTATGTGATATAAGTATATTGAAATCCATATAAATTAAAGGAAAAATATTGTTTGCAATGAATGGAGAGGCAAGAGGTTTTGAAGCTTTATGGGAAAAATCTATGACACAAAAACAATGTAAATCAGACATCACAAAAAGTAACACCTCTATTTTTTTTTGAATATTCCATGAGAAATTTGATTCATTCACCCCTCATATAGAAAAATCTTGTTTGCAATGAAAGGAAAGGCAAGAGGTTTTGAAGCTTTATGGGAAAAATCTATGACACAAATACAAAGTAAATCAGTCACCACAAAAAGTAACACCTCTATTTTTTTTTGGATATTCCATGATAAATCTATTTCATTCACTCCTCATAAATGGGTATTTTGGGTAAACTGTATATGGCTTTTTTTTTAATGTTCCATGAGAAATATGTTTCATTCACTGCTCATACATGGGTATTTTGGGTAAACCATGTATGGCTAATGCATTCTTGCTACATTAGTCATTGGCTAGTGATATCTTTAAAAAGGTTAACACTGTTCTCCCCATTTCAATCAAAGACATGGAGAGGGAGATGCCCCTAAAATTATGGACCCTATTGGGTTTGATGAGGGGCCTATTGTAGCGACAAGAAAGGGCCCTAAGATTTATATGAAGGGAGGTATTGGTAGAATTAAAGGTCTTTTTGCACCTTTTGAGGACCTTGAAGTTCCTATTGAGAAGCTTGTTGATGTCATTCTTGTCGAGTAACTTCTTGTGGGTTCTCAAGTGTGCCTTGATAATAATATTGGAAAAATCTAAAGATTGTGTCTAGGAAGTTATCTTATTGATTCGAGATTTGTGTTTCCCTTAAAAGGTTTTTGTTACTTTTAGACTTGAATTTTTTTGCGCTGTATATTCCTTTAATAATTTGTTGATATTATTTTGAGTAACCTTACATTAAATTAGATCTTATGTTGAGCTAGTTAAACTTTATTAGTGTAGGTTTTTATTTTTCCCTATTTATTAATTAGGGAAATTGTATTTCTTGTGCATACATGGAGTTTTCCTACATTTGTGGGATAGGCTAGCTTATGTGGAGGTGTGTGTCATAGATGTGTCATAAGTAACTCCCTTGCACCTTGTCACCACCTTTCATGGAGGAGTTACTGACTATTCTTGGTGTGTCTTGTCCACCTTTTGTGGAGGAGTTACTTTCGTACTCTCCTATTTGTAGTCCTCATTTTGGCCATTCCATGCTAATCAGATTTTGGTTTTCTCCATTTTGTCTTGTGCAATTTATCTTATTGTATTATTTTCAAATTGCTTTAGCATTTATGTGGTGTGCACTTGTTCATCTTGTATGATCACGTCTTCATTGCACTCACGTTATCCGGATTCTAGCAACAACTCCGATATGGTATCAGAGCCACTCCGATAATCATATGTCTGGTTATGCTATTTTGAAATTCTTACTTTACTTTCTTAGTATTTTTTGTTTAACTCCATTACATTTGAGAGTTTTGGTAGAGTTTCTTGAAAACTCATGCAAATCCATACGGAATTCTGTTAAAAAATTTTACTTCTGTTGAGTTTCATTCTGCTTTGAAGGCATTGACTTCTACATTGAATTTGTACGGATTGTACGGATTTTCTCTATTTCAAAGCTGGTAAGCAGGGGAACCAATTCTTGTGCTTATAAACAAGCAAATCCCCAGCCGTACGGATCAATAAATACATGGAAGATAAAGCTGTTTGCAGATAAAGATCTGCGGACTTGATGCACTTGGGCGCCATTTTTTTGTGTGTAGGGAGGTCGCATAGTTTCTCTGTCCTTGCCTGTGTCCTTTCCAGCCAAGCCAAGCAGCAGTAGGCGCCTCCAGTTCTGCCACGCCACTGTCCATCCAGTGGGTCTGCAAGTTTCTTTCAAGCAAAAACTGAACTGCGCTCTTTTTTGTGAGAAAATTCTGCCAGGACTGTCCTTTTTGAAAATGGCGCTTTGTTTTTTCTTGTTTGGCATCCTTCACTTACACTTGGCGCTTCTTTTTCTGCACTTGTTTTGTCTCTTTTGTGCTAAAAATTAGCTGAAAGTGTTAAGTCTGCAGTCTATGTTGAAGTACTAAAATCTGCATTGTGTTGGAAGAGTTGAAGGGTGCATGTTAATTGGTGAAGCCCTTATTTCATCTTCTTGGCAGTGCCTATCAAGGCCTTAGACATCACACAAAAGCTATCTCCCTTTCTCTTATTAAAAAATAGTAAAAAAAAACTCGCTGGAAATTCATTTTTGTTTTATTAGTTGTATTTTTTTACTAAAAGAGGAAGGTAAACTAGCTTTCACGCATACCGAGACAATTAGTTAAACTTGCTTTCACAAAGACTTTTTTCTTTGGATTTCTCATTCCATGCCGAATCCAACGAGTGGTTGGAAGGCCACTTTCTCTCCCTATAACAGGGATTTTTAAAATGTTTTAGTGCTTTTTTTTGCAAAAACACTAGTTTACGAAAAAATTGTAACTTTAAAATCTTGCAAATGGTAGCTCGATTTTGGGTGTCTTTTTTTGCAAAAGTGTTTGTAATTCAATTCTCTACAGTGTAGACTTATTATTTTTAAAAAATGCACTAGTTTATAAAGTGCTAAAAAATTGGGTCTCCCGAGACGCATGTTCGGCCGAGTTCGACGTCCTGTTTGCTTTAGTCTTGCGCTGATTGCTCTAAGACACATTTTCAGCTAAGTCTGATGTCTTTTGAGCGTGCACTTGCATATTTGGGGGGGGCTCAATATTTTGGGGGGGTGTGATTGCTTTTTCACAACTTGCAAATTTTACTTTCATTCTCATTTCTGCATAAATTCACAACTTGCAATCAACACAACTTTACCTAAATTTAGATAAAAAATAGATTCTTATCAACTTAAACTCCTAACACCCTTCAACTATCATGAATGGAAAGTTAAAATGTCAATCATTCTTAGAAGCAAAAGGTTGTATAGGATCACAATGGGTTCAGAAGTAGAACCCAACACAGATGCTGAAAAGGTTAAGTGGTACAACCGTAGTGATGAAGCCTTTGGGTTACTGAGCTTGTCTGTGTCTCCAAAACTTCTCTTCCACTTAGAATCCTCCCAAACTCCTAATGACATATGGGACACATTAGAAAAGTTGTTTGGGAAGCTTGATGAGATGAGAGGTCATGAGCTCGAAAATGAACTCATAAGTCTAAGTCCTAGCAACTTTGACACCTTACAGGACTTCTTTCCTAAGTTTAAGGCCCTTAGATTGCAATTGAAAGAATGCAGGATAGAGGAGAAATATAATCAACTTATACTTTCTATTCTCGCAAAGCTAGGTCCAAGCTATTCAGTCTTTGTCTCCACTTTCCATGCCACTAAAAGTGCCCTTGGCACTACATGAAAAATGCCTTCTTTGGATTTATTCATTGCCGACTTGACTAGGGAGCAAGATAAGCTAATTCAAATGGGCACAATGAAGTCTACTCAACCCCAAGCTTTAATAGCTGAAAATTGTAAGGATATGACTTCAACAAAAGAGAAAAAGAAAAAAAACAAGGACCGAAAGAAGAAGAAAGAAAACATTAATCCTGTCAAAAACAACACTAAGACTTCATCCTCTAATACTAAACCTAAGAAGGAGAAGGTTAAGTGTGCCTATTGTAAAAAGACAGGGCATGATGAACACAAATGCATGAAGAAACAAATAGATCACCTAACTCATCTTCTAGAGAAGAACAACATAGGTGTTCTAGAGTCCATCGAGTAGAATTCATCTACCCAAGATTATACTAAAGCAAAGGGCAAGGGTAAGGAGAAAGAAAAGGGCAAGGCCCTTGTAGCTACAACAGCTTCCACATCTTCATGGGTCATCGACTCGGGTGCTTCTCACCACATGGGCTCTTCACTAGTTGAGTTTTCATCTTTAGAGCCTTGTAGCATGACTTCAATTAGTTTGGGTGATGACACATCAGTTTCCATTGCAGGGAGAGGGTCAGTTGAAATGGAAGGAGGAACATTCAACAATGTTCTAAGTGTTCATTCTCTTTCAACCAATCTCCTATCAGTGTAACAAATCACTCACATTAGTTGGGGCATGAGAGTTGAGTTTTCCCCAGATTCAGTGTCTATCAGGGAGTTGCATAGTGATACTACAGTGGCAGTGGGAAGGGCAGATCACCAAGCCAAGTTATACACCTTTTCACATTTTGCATTAGATTTTTCTCCTACAACATTGCTGATTCATTCAGATGGAGTTAGCAAATTATGGCATGAGCAGTTTGGCCACTTTAACTACCACTATCTTGAGCAATTTTACAAAAATGACATGGTTATTGGCTTGCCTCGTGTCCAATTTTCAAAAAGACTTTGCGAGGAGTGCTCCCTTGGGAAGCATCCCAAAGCAAAATTTGACAAAGGCAAAGCTTGGAGGGCTTCACAACCTTTAGAGTAAGTCCACAGTGATGTATCAGGACCCTTTCCCAAACCATCTTTCACAAGGGCCAAGTACATCCTCACTTTCATTAATGATTTTTCTAGGTACACTTGGATATATTTTTTCAAACAAAACTCTGAAGTGTTTGAAAATTTTCTAGACTTCAAGGCTCTTGTTGAGAAACAGAGTGAGAAATCCATCAAAGTTCTTCGAACTGATAATGGAGGAGAGTATGTCAGCATCAGGTTTGAACAATTTTGCACCATAGAGGGGATTGATTTGCAGTGCATAGTCACCTACAGTCCTTCACAGAATGGGGTTGCAAAATGTAAGAATAGGTTCTTGAAAGAGATGGGTAGCTGTATGATTCACTCCATATCCCTAGCACCACAGTACTGGGCTGAAGCCATCAATTGTGCTTGCTACATTCAGAATAGGGTTCCTCACAAAGCTTTGAAAGGGATAACACCCTTTGAAGCTTGGTATAAAAGGAAACCTGATGTTGAGCACCTTAGAGTTTTTGGATCCCTAGCTATGGCCCGCATTTCAAAGAAAAAATGCAAAGCTATGGAACGTTAGTCCAAGCCTTGCATTTTTATAGGACATGCAGATGGTATTAAGGGATATCATCTTCTAGATTTAGTCACTCATGAGTTGTTCATCGAGAGAAGTGTCCATTTTTAGGAGAGTCCTAGAGACTCAACACTTGACACTTCTTCTCCCTCATCGGATCTACTTCTTCATGATGATTCTTTGTCAAATTCAGATCAGCCACAGCAGGTTCTTGAGCCAGAGCCATTTTCTTCTTCGAGTTCAGACAGTGAGGACAGTGATGCAGTGTCATCCACCTCTAGTCAGTCAAAAGATGAGGAGTTAGCACTTGACTCGCCCACTTCTGGGCCACTTTGGGCTAGACAGACACTTGAGAGTGCTGGCACATGGGCAGGAGACCCCGTAGATGATAGACATACCAGGGGGGATTTTTAGAGAGATCTACATGCCTTCTTTGCTTTAGTTTCAGATCCACAGACTTTTTGAGAGGCATCGGGGGTACCTGAGTGGGATAGTGCTATGGAGGAAGAATATTCTTCCTTAATCAAAAATCACACTTGGGATTTGACTTCGTTTCCTAAGGGAAGAAAGATGTTCGATGTAGGTGGATAGATTGGACCAAGTTTGCAGAAGATGGGTCGGTCGAAAGTACAAGGCACGATTGGTCGCCAAAGGTTTCTCATAGGTGGCAGGCATTGACTACTCAGAGACCTTTGCACCCATTGCAAAGATGACTTCTATCTGACTCACTTTGGCTATTGCCGTAGCACATGGTTGGGATGTGCATCAGATGGATGTGAAGAGTGCCTTTCTTCACGAAGACCTTGAGGAGGAGATCTACATGGAGCAACCACAAGGATTTGTTCAGGATTCTTCCTTAGTATGTAGACTTAGAAAATCTATCTATGGCCTCAAACAGGCCCCTCAGGCTTGGTATGTCAAGATGGATTCCTTCCTTCTCACAGCGGGTTTCACTAGGTGCCATTCTGATCCTAATGTCTACTTCTTGCGGTAGGATGATTCGCTTCTGATTTTGGTTCTATATGTTGATGACCTTTTGATCATCGAGAGTTCTTCATCGACTATTACAGTGGTGAAGGCATCTCTTCATGATAGATTTGATATGACAAACTTGGGTTTGTTGTACTACTTCCTTGGCATCGAGATCTCACAGTCAGATTCAGGGATTTCTCTTTCACAGCCTAAGTATGCTCTCGACTTATTAGCTCGATTTCACATGGCTAATTGCAAGCCATCTTCGACTCCCTTTCTATCAGGAGTCAAGCTTGAGACTGATTGTTCTTCACCATTGGTTGATGCCACTTGGTATCGACAACTTGTTGGTAGTCTCATTTACTTGACTCACACCAAGCCTGACATTTCATATATAGTGGGACTTGTCTCTAGATTCATGCAGGAACCCCATGAGCTGCATTGGAAAGCAGCTAAGAGGACTTGTATTACATACATGGTTCACATAGATATGAGATTCACTACAGATTTGGCACAGAGGTTAACTTGGTTAGATATATAGATTCAGACTGGGCTGGCGATTCATAGACTCGTAAGTCCACTTCTGGTTATAGTTTCTCTCTAGGTTTAGGTCCTATCAGTTGGTCTAGCAAGAAGCAGAATGCTATTGCATATCATCCACATAGGCAGAGTACAGGGGAGCTGTTAATGCAGCTACTGAGGCTATTTGGCTTTAGGAGATTCTTTCTGAGTTTGGTATTCCTATCAGGCAACCAACCATCTTTTATTATGACAATCACTACCATACAAATTTGCAGGAATCCGGTTCAACACCAACAGACCAAGCACATAGAGATTCACATGCATTTTATTCGGGAGCTTATTCATAGTCAAGTCATTGACTTGATATTTTGCCAGTCTTCAGAGTAGGTTGCAGACATCTTCACCAAACCTTTCACTAAGAGAAAGTTCATTCATCTTTGAGCTCTTTTTGGAGTGTGGTCTACATCTGTAGCAACATCATCTTTAGGGGGGCCTTCTAACCTCTTCTCTTCTTTTATGTCTCTCTTTTGAGGGAGAGTTTTTTCCTACGAGTTTTCTCCTTTTCTCTATCTTATGGGAGATTGCATTTGTACATGGGTACCTCATCAGGCCTAGTTGCTGGGACCCATTTTATATTTTCACACTTCCCACCTAAGCTGTGCTTATGGGGGGTATTAGTGTAGGTTTTTATTTTTCCCTATTTATTAATTAGGGAAATTATATTTTTTGTGCATACATGGAGTTTTCCTACATTTGTGGGATAGGCTAGCTTATGTGGAGGTGTGTGTCATAAGTAACTCCCTTGATGGGAGTTACTTCTCTATTTTTATCACCTTGTCACCACCTTTCATGGAGGAGTTACTGACTATTCTTGGTGTGTCTTGTCCACCTTTTGTGGAGGAGTTACTTTCGTACTCTCTTATTTGTAGTCCTCATTTTGGCCATTCCATGCTAATCAGATTTTGGTTTTCTCCATTTTGTCTTGTGCAATTTATCTTATTGTATTATTTTCAAATTGCTTTAGCATCTATGTGGTGTGCACTTGTTCATCTTGTGTGATCATGTCTTCATTGCACTCGCGTTATCTGGATTCTGGCAACAACTCTGATAAACTTTACACACACAAATGATCAAGGGAATTGATAACTAGGTAGAGTTGTACCCGTGTGAATTCGAGATTGAATCTGATCAATTATCATTATAAACCCTAAGCTCTATGGAAATTTCATGCTCCTTAGAGAATGAGTTAATTGGGGTGTTTAAACAAACAATTATTTAGCACAATGGATTTTAACATCCTTGTTTTGATTACTTAATCTAACCCTCAAAATCTTTGCAATGACATTGTTGGTTTCATACCTTTTTTTTTACCTTTTCAATTTCTATTTGGATTAATGATAGACATATACTTATTTTGTAGATTTCTATGTGATGATCACCCTTGATTGGTTTTTTGTTTCTTTATAGAATAAGATGGAGATGCAGAATGTGTTTTGTTTTAAGTTTCAATTATTGTGGTTTTTTACATACATTGAATATCATATCATAGAAAATAAATGAACATTCTTTGCTTCCAAACATATTGAGCACTAATACAAATCAAATTTTCATCAAACCATAAATTGAAATAAGACTTTAGAAAACTTATATCAGGCCTGATTGCAATCCAAAATGAACACATTTTAGTCATTCATTGAGCAACAATTCATTCAACCTCCTCACAAGATGAGCCAAAACAAGATCTAAATAACCCCAATTTATTCCTTATTATATATTTTTTAATTTACAACGAAAAGAGGCCCTTTAACATCAAAATCCAGACCTCTGAAAGTGAAGACCATAAATCAACATGAAGACCAAACCCAGGGAAAAAGGTGCAACTCCATAGGAGGAGAAATTTGCCTTGTAAAATCCAAAATTCACCAAACAATGCAAATGAATGGTCATAATGGGGCACCTAGATATGAGGATTCCATTTAATAAATAATCATAATGATACCTCTTCACACCATGGAGATATGAACTATTTTGTACTTCCTAGCTACTTGGAAAAAGCAAGTTTTAGAACTCATAAATTTATATCAAAACTCATAAAATGAATAGAATCAACTGCAAACTCAAACCAAAATGGCATAAACCACACACCAATACAAAATATCAAACCCATCTCAAAATACCAAATGTATCCTCATATTTTCACATCCAAAATTCATCCAAACTACTAAAAACACTGAAAATGTGATGAACTGAACTCCAAATAGCTAGGGTGGATCTTTCACCACTGAAACCAACGATCTAGTGAAGGGTTTTCATCCTCCAACCAATAACGTATAAATTTGGAAGCATTCCAGTAACATAACCTTATGTTGTCAAATCCCAAGATAACTAAGTGAGAGCTCAATTGAGAATATATATAGTGAAGGAGAAATTAGGGCAACCAAAATTCAAATTCTTTTCCATCCAAGAGGTTTGACCCATCAAGAGCTCACAAATTTAAACATTTTACTTTCATTTATTCCCCCCTCTAACTTGGTGTCCACTTTCGAGGCAAACAATAGTCTTTTTAAAAAAAAAATATTAACACCTTCCATACCTTGACATCCATTTGATACATAAACTTGCCTTTTAAAACAACTCAAAGGCACCATATTCCTAGGCATTGATCAAGAGGGTCTCTCATGAACCCATTACCCTTCACTTAAGTCATAAAGTGACTTTATAAAAGACTTTAGTGACAAATATATAATATTTATCAGAAAGTAGTAGAACTCACCAAGTCTAAAAATAGAAACCACTGCATTAAACTGATAGATAAATAGAGGCTAAGATTAGGTGTTAAAAATAACACTTACTAAACATAGTAATTTGTTAAAAATAGTGAGTCAATTCTCCCAACTGATCCAATTAGAGCCCAACTAGAACTTACTAAAAATAATCACTTCTAAAAATAACAACTCTACCAAAAAACTTATAAAACCTCCACAAAAATCACATCACATGACTTGCATCCCCTAACCATATCCACTTAGCCTACAAGAACCTAGGAATAGGCTAATGGAAAGCTCATACTAAAACAGATGCAAGAAGGGGATATTACAGTCCTCCCTCCCCAATATTGCTTATCCTTAGGCAATCAAAATTTTGGATGCTATAATATATGCTCACTCTCCCATGTAGCATCCTCCACCGATAAGTTCTTCTACTTCATTAAGTACTCCCTGTTAATCTTCTTCCATAGAGTACACTCCCTAAAATCAATCACTACCTCTGAGATCAATATTAATTTGCCTTCCTTATACATAAGAGGAAACTCTATAGAAGGAATCACATTCTGCCTAAGTGCCTTCTATAGGTGAGAAATGTGGAAGACATTATGCACCCTACTAGTCTCAGGTAGCTCAAGATCATAAGCCACCTCTCTGACCTTCCTAGTGACTTTGAATGGTCTGTAAAAGTGGGGATTAAGCTTTTATGACCCACTCTTCTTGAGAGTGGATTGCCTATAAGGCTTCAATCTCAAGTAAACCATGTCTCCTACCTCAAATACCTACTCAATTTAATGTTAATCAGCATACAACGTCTACTTATTATTTACATGCTGTATATTATCCCTTAGGGATCTCATAATGTCCTAACTCTCCTGAAGATCTCTAGCTCTAGGCACTCTACAATATCCAAAAAGTAAGTAAATGAAGCTAAGAGCTTCATAACCATACAAAGCCATAAAGGGAGACATCCTGATAGTCACGTGAAAGGTGGAGTTGTAGAAAAACTCCCTCAAATGCAACCACTTAATCCACACCTTCTACTATCCTAAAATATAATTACATAGGTAGCCTTCCACCCTATTATTAATAATCTCTATCTGATCATCATTCTGGGGGTGATAACTAGTGCTAGGAGTCAACTCTACACCACACAATTTAAACAACTCTTGTCAAAACAAACTCATAAACTTTATGTCTCGGTCATTCATGATGGTCTTAAGTGATCTATAGAGTCTAAATACCTCTCTGAAAAATAAATCTACCACCTGTACTACTGTATACCCTATTAAAATAGTAAAAAAGTGAGCAAACTTGGTCAACCTATCTACTACCACATAGATACAATCCTTCCCTTGCACCTTGGGAAGCCTTGTAATAAAGTCCATTGAGATACTTTCCCACTTTTTATTAGGAATGGGTAAGGGATGCAATAAACCATCAAGATAAGTATGTTCATTTTTATTTTGTTGGTACACATAGCACTCACGAACATACTTAAGAATATCATCCTTCATCCCCTTCCATGAGAATCTCTCACAGATCTGCTGGTATGATTTGTAATACCCAAGATGACCAGCCATAGGAACGTCATGAAATGTCTTAAAAATATGCATTTTGATCTTAGATTCAAGGTCTAACATAATCCTTTCCTTTTAGAATATGAGACCATCTCTTAACTTGTACCTATCATCCTATAATGAGCCATTAAGAATGTTATTTTCAAGGGCATTATTTGCATATTCAACTTGTATTTTTTCCATCCTATTTGCTGATAGATCTAAAATTGAGAACCATTTTGGCCTTTTTGACAAAGCATCAACCACTATGTTCCTCTTCCCTTTGACATATTCAATGTCAAAGTCATAGGCTTGGAGGGTAACTAACCCATTTTTTTTGCCTTTCATTAAGATACTTCTAATTTAGGAAGTATTTAAGACTACTGTGATCAGTTTTAACAACAAACCTCCCTCTAAAAAGGTATTTTCTAAATATGGCTAAGGCATGCATTATTGCCAACATCTTCTTGTCATAGATGGAGTACCCCTTTTCACCTCCTCTTAACTTCATACTCTCAAATGTGATTTGATGTTTGATATGTATGAGGACAACCCCTATACCTTCACTTGATGCATCACACTTGAGCTCAAAAGGCTTAGTAAAATCTAGAATAGCTAACATGGGACATGTGTTCATTAATTGCTTGAAGTGATAAAAATATTGTTGCATTGTTTTAGACGAAACAAAAGCTCTTTTCTTGTTTAAATATGTAAGTGGGTTAGCCAAATAAGAAAATCCTTTGACAAACCTCCTATAGAAACCACATAACCCAAAGAATCCCTTCAGCTATGTAATATTAGTGGGTGGAGGCCAATCAAGAATAGCTTTGATTTCCTTAGGGTCCACACTAACTTCTTTGCAGCTGATTATGTGTCCAAGATATAATAATTCTAACATACCAACCTCACACTTGGACTCCTTAGAAAATAAATATTAACTCTCAAGGATACCCAAAACCTCATCCAAATGCCTCAAGTGCTCTTCTCATGACCTATTGAAAATAAGTATATCATCAAAGAAGATCAAAACAAACTTATGTAACTACTTACTAAATATCCTATTCATGCATGACTAAAATGTAGAATGTGCATTAGTCAACCCAAAGGGCATGAGAAGAAACTCAAAATGGCCAAAGTGACATTTGAATGTTGTTTTCTCTATATCCTCGTCTCTTATCCTAACCTGATGGTATCCTAATCCTAAGTCTATCATATAAAAATAAAATGCTCTATGTAGCTCATCAATGAGGTCATCTATTCATGGAATGGGGTATCTATTCTTAATGGTTTTCTTATTTAATGACATTTAATCTATGCTTGTGTGCATAGTCCCATCCTTCTTCTTCACCAACACAACAAAAGAAGCAAATGGAATCTTACTCTATCTAATATGACTCATATCCAAAATCTCTATAATTTCTT
Source organism: Torreya grandis (assembly GCA_037957365.1). Taxonomy (NCBI): domain Eukaryota; kingdom Viridiplantae; phylum Streptophyta; class Pinopsida; order Cupressales; family Taxaceae; genus Torreya; species Torreya grandis. Next base: position 783,263 of record JARHVA010002006.1, on the reverse strand, counting down.
TCTCTATCTCATCCTTTTGCCTCTTAATATGCTTGTATGGTGTGGTAATAACATGTTTAGCACCCTCCTCCAACTTAATCACATGATCAATACCTCTATTAGGATGCCTACCAGGAGGTATGATACTAAAAACCTTGCTTATATTTGATAGCAAATCCTGAATCTCTAGATGATAAGAGTACTTCTCTTCCTCTATAACCATGAACATAAAAACATACTTTGTTTCCCACTCTACCTGATCATGTATAAATAGTCTTTCCATGTATTTGAAAGAGACTACCCATGGACCTCCATTAGACATTCCCTTCAACACCACAATATTACCCTCTAATTTGAATTTCATCTCCATCATTTGAAAATTAAGTGTAATCTCACCAAGGAAATGTAGCCATTGTATACCTAACACAACATCTGTGTCTCCAATGCTAACCACATATAATTCATTATTGAATTAATAGTTACCCAATTATGGGATCATCTTGGTGCAAGTAATAGTAAAATCATATGCAACCATCACTCTAAAACCATCTACCTCCTATGTTTGAAGTCCCCTGTATGCTACTAGTCCCTCATCTATGAAATCGTGTGTAACACCTAAATCTATCAATGCAACCAATCACTACCCATTAATCACTTCCCTGATATGTAGGGAGTGATTATTTTGGAAACTATAAAGTTGGGAAAGTGTCCCATCTCTTGCCTCATCCTTCTTAGACTCTTTAGAAGACTCTTCTTCCTCCTTGTCCTCTAAATCAGATTGCTAGTCTGATTTTTATGATAAATATTCCTCTACTAAATTGTATTTTATCTTATTCACTTTTCCCTTTTTTTCAAACTTATGACCATGATTCCAAGGATGCTTGCATGAGAAGCATAAATTATTTCTTATCAAGTCATTTAAAGTATCACCATCAAGTCTTGTGACTGATTTTTTGGACCGAATGGTGTCTCTTGTGAAATGTTTTTTGTCCTTTTTATATGGGAATGATTTGGACTAAAATTTGATTTAGGGGCTGCCTACTCCATGATTCGTGCCTTCTTCATATCTTCATGCAATGATGGATGATCAAATGCCTTAATCCACCCCCTTAATGGCTCCATATGTCCTTCACTAAACAAAACCACCAATCTCCTCTTTGTTATCCATGGCAACATAACTAAAAGATTCTAAAAATTTGCTATATATGCATCCATTGAACCATATTGCTTCAAATGTGCTAGCTCCCTAAAATGCAACTCAAGATCCTTCTTATCAAATATTTCAATGAGTTTATTAGTAAACTCATCATAAGTAGCGATAAATCTATGACCCAAAGTGATAAGGTTGTGGTACCACCACTTGTGTGCAACTCCATCCAAATGCAAAGTGGAAAATTTAATTGCCTCATATTCTACCATCAGTCTAATAGCTAGGTAGTTATCCAATTTTTTCACCCATACTCTAGCTGAACACTTATCACTCCTATCAAAATGAGCAAGTGTAACCATTCCCAAAGCTTGTTGTAGGTCTCTCTGAACTATTGGTCCTCTATGATCAACTTTTCCACCACCCCTCTTCTTCTTCTGATCCATGAACTCATTTAAGGTTAAATTATCTTTTAGTGCCTCTAGAAGGGTATCATACTAAACATAGGCATTTCTTAGCTCATCCACCAATGGTAAGGGAGTGTCATGAGAAATTTATGGTGCCTTTATCTAAATTAATGTGGGTTATATAGGCCTAGGAATAGTGTTTGACATTGTTGTTATACGCTACCCCTCATTTCCACCTTGTTGATTTGTGGAACTACCTTCCTCTTTATTTTTTGGGTTATTCTGTGAATTTTTATGTGTGTTATTTACTATTATATATTACCCAATCTTACCCAATAACTGAGACATCATATCTATCATTGTATCAAACTTTCTCTCCATCCTCAAATTTGGGCTAATCGAACTAGCTCGACCCTTATCTCTTTCAACCATGTCTCCTAGAGTTTTTTCACTATCAATAAGAGGGTGTTAATGTATCCCAAGGATACCTAAAATAGTCTCTCCTTCTAGAACTTGTGGGGGTTGCCATTGAGTTTTTCTTTGTTCCCTGTTGGAATATCTTTGCTCTCTTTCAATCATAGAAGATGGATACCTCATTATAGATGAGTAATATAACCTTGCAGGAAAGATGTGCTCTGATACCATTGTGATGATCACCCCTAATTTTGTTTGTTTGTTTATAAAATAAGACAAAGATGCAGAATGTGTTTTATTTTAAGTTTCAAACATCATGGTTTGTAACATACATTGAATAACATAACATATAAAATAAATGAACATTATCTACATCCAAACATATTAAACACTAATACAAATCAGATTTACATCAAACCATAAACTAAACTCAAAATCTAAGAAACTTATATTAGACCTGATTATAATCCAAACTGAACACCTTTCAGTCATTTATTGAGCAATAATTCATTCAATGTCCTGACGGGATGAGCCAAAATAAGAGCTAAATAACCCTAACATATTCCTTATTATATTATTATCACTTACAATGAAAAGAGACCCTTTAACAATAGATTACAAACCCTTGAAAGTGCAGATCATAAATCAACATGATGACTAAACCTAAGAAAAAAGGCCAAGCTCCCTAGGAGGGGCAATTTACCTGGTAAAATCAAAATTTCACCAAAAATGCAAATGAATGGTCATAATGGGGCACCCAGCCATGAGGATTTTGATTAATAAATACCCATAAGGATAACTCTTTAAACCATAGAGATATGAAATATTTTGTAGCTCCCAGCTACTAAAAAAATGAGTTTCAAAACTCAGAAATATATATCAAAACTTAGAAAATGAATAGAATCTACTACAAACTCACACCAAAATGGCATAAACCACACACCAATCCAAAAATATCAAACCCATCTCAAAATACTAAATTTATCCTCATATTTTTACCTTCAAAATTCATCCAAACTACTAAAAACACTAAAAATGTGATGAATTGAACTCTAACCAGCTAGGGTGGATCTTTCACCACTGAATCCAGCTATCTAGTGAAGGGTTTTCATCTTCCAACCAGCAAAGTAGAAATATGGAAGCATTCCAACAACATAACCTTATGTTGTCAAAACCCAAGATACCCAAATGAGAACTTAATTACGAATATATATAATGAAGGAGAAATTAGGGCAACCAAAATTCAAATTCTTTTCCCTCAAAGAGGTTTGACCCATCAAGAGCTCCCAACTTTAAACATTTTACTTTAATTTATTCTCCCCTCTAACTTGGTGTCCACTTTGGAGGCAAACAATAGTATTTTTTAATAAATATTAACACCCTGCTTACCTTGGCATCCATTTGATGCATAAACTTTCCTTTTAAAACAACTCACAGGCATCACATTCCTAGGCATTGATCAAGGGGGTCTCTCATGAACCCATTACCCTTCACTTAAGTCATAAAGTGATTTTATAAAAGACTTAAGTGATAAAGATCAAATATTTATTTGAAAACAATAGAACTCACTAAGGCTAAAACTAAAAACCACTACACTGAACTAATAGAGGAATAGAGTCCAAGACCAAGTGCTAAAAATAGAACTTACTAAAAATAACAATTTTCTAAAAATAGTGAGTCAATTATCCCAATTAATCCAATTAGAGCCCAACTGAAAATTACTAAAAATAGTAAGTTACTATAAATAACCACTACTAAAAATAGCAACTCTATCAAAAAGCTTAGAAAACATCCACAAAAATCACATCACAAGACCTACATCCCCTAACCATATCCACTTAGCCTATGAGAACCTAAGAATAGGCTAATGGAAAGCTCATACTAAACTAGGTGTAAGTAAGGGACATTACATTCTACTTCAATATGAAATAAAAATCTTGTGGGATTGGGATCATTGATATTAAGATTCATGGGATTTATCTTGATGTTAAGTGGATCATCATAATCTTAGAATGGGATGAGGTCTGAAATATATTATTGAGGCACTGCATCACTCAAGGCCGCTCACTTGGTAGAAATTCTTGACAAGAGATTGGTTTGCATGATTTTCTCATCGCTCTTATGCTGATTAAGATAAGGGGTACCTTTGTCATGCAAAGCATTTGGAAGGCCTAGGAGAAACTCAAGCCTCACCTAATATGGGTGGGGGAAGGGTTTAGAAATGGTCTTTATATTAATTCATAATACTTATTGCTGTCTCCCATGTTGAATTTTAATAATGGCCCCTTTAACATGGTCCCTTGTGTCAAAAGCCTGAGGTTGTTTTAAAAAGGTATTCACATGATTGGAGACCTCTTTTGTAAGGTTACTTGAGTGTTATAGAAAAAGAGGCCAAAATTTTAGAGGCCATAATTTTTTTTTCATAGCTCCATTTGAACGCATATTCATGCCAAAATAACCATTTATAAAAGTTTGGTGCATCCATAACTGGGCCTATGTTTAGATATTTTTTGGAGAGCATACATGACCATCTAAGGGTATGGAATTATAGTTTAATATCATTTTTTGATATTTTCTTATTTTTAGAAATTATATATTTTTGTAACTAGACTTAAACTTTAGTTGATATTCATCTGATAGGTTAATTTTAGTGTTTAGTTTATTTTTAGAGTTGCAAGCAATTGCATTCAAAACTTACTAAAAATAACAATTGTTAAAAATAGTAGGTTGAGTTTTATAATTTTGTAGAGTTCTAAATTTTGCATGTTAATTCCAATTCTGAGTTGAGGCTTATTTATGTATGGTTTGTAGTTATTTGAATCATTCAATACAAATCAATATAGGTTAATATTTTAAAAGCTTTGCTTATTGGTATTTTTTTATCTTGATAGTATTTAGGTTCAAATATTTGGTATCAAATCAAGTTCGAATCTTAGAGGTGTAAGAGATGGTGAGAGGATGAAGAGGAATCATTTAGATGAATTGGGCTATGCAAGAGTTGCAAAGGCAAGTATAAAAATTAACTAAGATTGTTATGATTCAAAGATAAAAGAGAGGAGAACATGATGTTGAGGATAACACAAATCATGAAGGAAAAATTATACAAGAGGAGGAGCAATAGGAAAAATTGATATCAATGGAAGAGAAGATGGTTAGAGTTTTATAACGAAGGAATGAAGGAATCAATGTTGACATTCCAAATTATGGAAGAAGTTTAAAAATAGAGGAGTTGATAAATTGGATGAACAACATGGAGAAGTTTTTCAAATAGAGAACTATGAGAGAAGACAAAAAGGTAAAGTTTGAATACACAAAATTGAAGGGTCATGTAATAATTTGGAGGGATCACCTACAGAAAAAAAAGACAGAAAAAGGTAAATAGATGATCAACTCGTGGAAAAATATGGAGAAAAAGTTGAGAGACATATTTATTTCTGTGGATTATATACAAACCCTATATAGAAGATTCCAAAATTTGAGGTAGAAATATCATAGTATACAAGAGTATACATATGAGTTTTACAAGATTTACATATGAATGGATCATGGTGAAATAGAAGAATAAATGGTCACAAGGTATGTGAATAGTTTAAATTTTTTTGTTCAAGATGAATTGAGCATACATAGAATACTTTGCATAGAAGAAGCTTATCAATTAGCTTTGAAGGTAGAAGAAAAATAAATTCGACAAATTTCAAAAGAACATCTATTGGGACAAGAAGATGACAATCACATCTAATAAGGGGAGAAGATGGATTTAATAAAAATAGAGGTGGGTTTAACACCACTAGAGGAGAATCATCATGTGGTGCAGAAAGACAAGAAGATAATAGACAAGGGTTTCAATACCAACAAAGAGGAAGGGGATTTTAGAAAAGATGAATCTATGGTGGAGGTAGAGGATGGTTTCTAAATCAAAATGGATCTTATGTTTATTACATAATTGGAGGGAAATGCCATAGATAATTTGAGTGTTCACACTACCAAGATTAAGAAAGGAGGCAATAGGATTGCCCAAGAGTAAATTTAGTTGAAGCTAAAACATAAGAGGAAAATACTAAAGTTGTAGCAACAAATATTGGAGAAAATCCCATGATGAGAAGAACAATGATCGTTCGGAGGAAAGAACATGTGCAGAGTAAAGAAGGTGGTGATACATGGCTACGAACAAATATATTTTAAACAAGGTGTACTTCAGAAGGTAAGATATGCATAAGAATTATAGATGGTGGTAGTTGTAAAAATATGGTTACTAAGGACATTACTGAGAAACTAGGTTTATAATGTGAAAACCATCCTTATCATTATCGCATATCATGGTTTAAGAAAGGGAATGAAGTTATAATCGATAAAATGTGCTTAATCAAGTTTTCTATAGGTGAAAATTACAAGAATGAAATATGGTGTGATGTTGTATCAATGGATACATGCCTGTATTATTGGGAAGGCCATGGTAGTTTGATAGAAAATCAATTCATGATATATCAAAGAGCACATATAGTTTCTAGAAAAGGTGGTATGAAGGTAGTTTTGTTACTCTTAAATAAGAAGGGCAAGCTGAAACATGATGACTGCAAAAGAATTTATCAAAGACATGAATATGATAGGTTGTTGTTATGCATTAGTAGTGAAGAAAGAAGACACAAAAGTGGTACAAGTATAGGAAAAATTAAAAATAGTGTTGAAATAATATGAAGATGTTATACCTAATGAGTTATAATATGATTTAACACCAATGAGAGATATTTAGTATCATATTGATTTGATTCCATGATTAGCTCTACTCAATCAAACAACTTATAGGATGAGTCTAATAGAACACACAAAATTAAATAAATAGGTTACTGAATTGGTGAAGAAGGTTGTATTAATGGAGAGAATGATTCTTTGTACAACACCAATGTTTTTAAATCCAAATAAAGATGGAGGATGGATAATGTGTGTGGATAGTAGAGCAATCAATAAAATTACAATCAAGTACATGTTTTATATGTCTTATTTAGATGATATGATGGATATTTTTGTAGGAGCAAAATATTTTACCAAGAATGATCTAAGGATGGATGATATCAGATTCAAATTCGTGAAGGATATGGATAGAAAACAACATTCAAGACGACATGGTTTATATGAGTGGCTAGTAGTGCCATTCAGATGATCTAATGCACCCATCACATTTATGAGGGTGATGAACATAGTGTTATGAGAATATAGTGGTAAGTTTATGGTAGTTTATTTTAATGATATTTTCATATTCAATAAGACTAAGGAAGATCACTTACAACATTAGAGAATGGTATTAGAATTGTTAAGAAAATATAAGCTCTATACAAATTTTAAAAAGTGCAGATTTATGTAGAATAGTTTAGTATTTTTGGTAATTATAATTTTAATAGATGGTGTAAGAATGGATGAAAAAAAATTAAAGATAATTTTAGAGTGGCCTATCCCAAAGAGCATCACAAAATTTAAGAATTTTCCATAGTTTAATAACTTTTTACAAAAAGTTCATTAATAATTTTAGTAGCTTTATTTCACCAATAACAAATTGTGTGAGAGAAAAAGAATTTGCATGGACAAGGGAAATAATAGAAAGTAATGAACTAGAATATTATCAAGACAAATAAAAATACAATAGGCCAAGATTATGAACAATAACTAGTATTGATTCATATTAAATCTTTCAAATAATTAAAAACTATGCATAAATAAGCCTCAACTCATAATTGGAGTTAACATGCAAAATTTGAAACTCTAAAAATAAAAAAAATTGACTTGTTATTTTTAGCAACTACTATTTTTAGTAAGTTTCACATGTAAGGGCGTGCAACTCTAAAAATATCCAAAAACAAACTAAAATATAAAATTAATCTATCATAAAAATTTAAAATGAAGTTAAAGTCTAGTTACAAAAATAGACAATTTCTAAATTTAGGAAAAACTCAAAAATAATTTAAATTATAATTTAGACCCTCAGATAGTCACATATAAAATCTAAAATATATATAAAACATCTCATAACCATAAGAGTCACTTATGGATGTATTTGAATTTTTGAGCTGGTCATTTTGGTGTGAAGATGGGCTCAAATGAAGCTAGGAATTAAAATTTATGGCCTCTGGAAGATTTGCCTCTTTTTCTACATCATTTTGCTCTAGTTGAAAACAACTCAGTGCCTATGAGTTGCTATGATTATGTACTACTACCATTTGTTTTTATCAATATTCTTTAGCTCCTATTTTGTAATCCAAGTTTTGTCTTCCTACTCTAATCCTTCCACTATACCAGATCCCTATCATAACTTCCTTGTCATGCGTTTACTATCTTCTTATCAAGAACTTACACTATCTTTTATTTCTTCTTCTTCAGCACCTGGTGCTTCCAATCTACTTCTTTATCATTTTTACCTTCACCATCTTCTCCAAATAAATCATATAAATCTAAAACATTAAATATTAGAGAGATATCAAAATTCTGTGGTAAACTTACCTCATAAGTTTTATCATTGATTTTATTCATAATTCTATATGGTCCAATTTTCTTGTACTTCAAATTATTATATGTGCCTTTCAAAAATCTCTCTTTCCTCAAGTACACCATCACTAAATCTCCTTCAAATATTTTTGACATTCTTCTAACATCTAATGTTACTTTATACTTCTCATTACTTTCTGGTAATTTTCTTCTTACTTCTCCTTATAACTGTTGTATATGTTCTACAAATGCTTTTGCATCATCACTAACTCATTCTGTAATTGGTAACCAAATATAAAACACTCATAAGACTTATCTCATAAATAGTTTAAAATGTTGATTTACCTATTGATCTATTCACTAAACTATTATATGCAAACTCAGCTTGTGGTAAAACCAAATCCCATTGCTTAGGTTTCTTTTCAACTATGCATCTCAATAATTTTTCTAAGCTCCTGTTTACAACTCATGTCTACCCATCTATTTGGGGATGGTATGTAGTACTGAATTTTAGTTTAGTCTCCATCTTCCTCCACAAATTCTTTTAAAAATGACTTGAAAATTGTGTCCATATTTGATGTAATGGTTTTTGAAACACCATGCAATCATACAATATCCTTAAAATATAGTTTTACAGTTCTAGTGGCATCATTGGTTTTCCTACATGTAATAAAATGAACCATCTTAAAAAACTTGTCTACAACAAAAAAATTTAAATTATTACCTCTCTGTGTGTTTGGTAATCTCAACACAAAATTCATACGCAAATCTATCCATGGTCCTCTTGGAACCAATAATCGCATATATATCCCTATATTTTTTGCATGTCCTTTTGACACCTAACATATCTTGCATCTTGAAACATATCTTGTCACATCTCTCTTTATCTTTGACAAAAATACTTCTCCTCCACCAAAGCTATTATATTTATCTTACCAAAATGTCCATCCAAACCACCACTGAAATTCTATTATAATTTTGTCTCTTAGAGACCCAATTGGAATACATAATTATTTCCATTTGAAGAGATAACCATCCAAAATAATACACTCTTCATAAACATTAATTGTGTCACTTGTCAATGGATTTTTGCATTGCTCAACTATCTTGCCAAAATATGGATTAGTATCATATAATTTTTTAATAAATTCAATTCTAAATACTTCACTCACCATAGTAGTTATAAACCCCACTTGCTTGCTCAAAGCATTAGCTACCTGATCCTTTTTTCCTAATTTATGCTTCAACACAAAAGTATAACCCTGCAAGAAAGACACCCACTTTGCATGCCTACTATTTAAATTTTTTTTAGTGTTCACATACTTCAAAGCCTCATGATCAGTAGATAAGTTAAACTCTTTAAGCACCAGGTAATGCCTCCAATGTCTTAATGCTTGTACAATGGATTAAAATTTAACATTTTAAGAAGAATACTTTGTTCTTAACTCATTCAATTTCTCACTGAAATATGTTATTGCCTTCTCTTCTTGACTCAACACAACACCAATTCTCACAAATGAAGCATAAAAATAAACCTCAAACACTTAGCTAAAATCTTGTAATGCTAAAATAGGTTTTTCTTTTAACAACTCAAAACTTTTTTTTTGCTTCCCTGGTCCATGCAAATTATTTTCCTCTCATACAATTTGTTATTGGTGCAATAAGACTACTAAAATTATTAATAAACTTTTAGTAAAAAGTTTCTAAATCATGAAAACTTCTTGCCTCTGTGATGTTGTTTGGGATAGGTCACTCAAAAATTACCTTTACTTTTTATTCATCCATTCTTACACCATCCGTTGAAACTACAAATCTCAAAAATACCAAATTGTTCTAAATAAACTTGCACTTTTTTAAATTTGCATAGAGTTTCTCTTTTCTTAAAATTTTTAATACCATTCTCAAATGTTGTAAGTGTTATTATTTACTCTTATTGAATATTAAAATATCATCAAAATAAATGACTACAACTTACCACTTTATTCTTGTAGCACTGTGTTCATCACCTTCATAAATGTGCTAGGTACATTAGATAACCTGAATGGCATCACCATCCACTCATATGAACATATCTTGTCTTGAATGTTGTTTCCCATTCATCACCTTCATGAATTTTAATATGATATTAACCATTCCTTAGATCAATCTTGGTAAAATAATTTGTTCTTATAGAAACATCCATCATATCATCTAAATGAGGCATATAAAATATGTACTTGATTATAATTTTATTGATTGATCTACTATCCATGCACATCCTCCACTCTCTTTTTTTGTTTGGATTTAGAAACGTTGGTGTTGTATATGGACCCGTTCTCTCCATTACTACATCCTTCCTCACCAATTCAGTAAACTATTTATTTAGTTCTACATGTTCTATTGGACTCTTCCTATAAGATACTTGATTGGGTAGAGATATTCTTGGAATCAAATCAATATGGTACCAAATGTCTCTCTTTGGTGGTAAACCATCTAGTAACTAATCAAGTATAACATCTGCATATTCTTTCAACACTAATTTTGTTTCTACTAATACTTGCACCATTTTTATGTCTTTTTTGTTCACTATTAATGCATAATAACAACCTATCATTTTCATGTCTTTGATAAATTTTTTTTGTCATCATGATTTTATCCTTCACTTCTTCTTTAAGAGGTAAAAAAATGACCTTCATACCACCTATCCAAAAACTATACGTGTTTTTTTCTCCATCATGAATTGTTTTTCTATCAAACTAATATGACCTTCCCAATAATTCATGGCATGCATCCATTGGTATATCATCACACCATATTTTATCCTTGTAAGTTTTACCTATATAAAAATTGATTAGTCACCTTTTATCTATTATAAATTTATTTCCTTTCTTAAACCATAAAATCCGATAAGGATAATGATGTTTTTCACACGATAAACCTAGTTTCTCAATCATGTCCTTAGAAACCATATTTTTATAACTACCACCATCTATAATTACCTTTCATATCTTACCTTATAAAGTACACCTTGTTTTAAATATATTTGTTCATAGCCATGCATCACCACCTTGTTTATTTTGCACATGTTTTTTCCTTGAAGCAATCATTGCTTTTCTCATCATGAGATTTTATCTAATATATGATGTTACAACTTTAGTATTTTGATATTCTATTTTAGATTCAAATATATTCACTCTTGGGTGGTCCTCTTGCCTCATTTCACTCAAATTATTTATGGCCTTTTCTCCACATATGTAACAAACATAAGACCTACATTGATTTCAAAACCATCCTCTCCCACCACCATAGCTTTGTCCTCTCTGAAATCCTCTTCCTCTTTGCTAGTTTTGAAACCATTGTATGTTATCTTCTTGTCTTTACGGACCACATGATGATTCTCCTCTAGTGTTATTAAACACACATCTATTTGTATTAAATCCACTTCATCCCCTTATTGGAGGAGATTGTCCTCTTCTTGGCCTAGTAGATGTTCTTCTAAAATTTTATCTATTTTATTTGTATTTTGCCTTCAAAGCTAACTAATAATCTCCTTCTATGAAAATTATTTTATACATTCTTAATTAATATTGAATAAAAAACTTCAAACCATTTACAAAACTTGTAGCAATATGTTCTTCTATCTCATTATGCTCTATGCATATGTAAATCTTTTAAAACTCATATGTATACTCTTGTATATTGTGATCATTTTGTTTCAAATTTTAAAATATTTTGTATAGGGTTTATGAATAATACATAGGAATAAATTTCTCCCTTAGCTTCTTCTCCATCTTTTTCCATGAGTTGATCTTCTCTTTACCTTTTCTCTATCTTTCTTTCTTCTGGTGATCCCACCAAATCATTACACGAACCTTTAATTTCATGCATGAAAACTTTACTTTCTTATCTCTTCTCATAGTTATTCATTCAAAAAAATTCTCCATGATATTAATTCAATCTATCAACTCCTCTAGTTTTAAACTTCCTCTATAAATTGGAACATCAACCTTGATTCCTTTGTTCTTTCCTTATAAATCTCTAACCATCATTTCTTCCATTAATGGTGATGGTTCTTATTGCTCTTCCACTTGTTGAATTTATTCTTCATGATTTGTGTCATCCTCGACATCATTTTCTACTCTTCTTCATCTTAGATTCAAAATGATATTAGTTAATTATTTTGCTTTCCTCTACAACGTTTACATAGCATGATTCATCTGAGTGATTCCTCCTCATCCTCTCACCATCTCTACATGTCCAAGATTTGAACTTTATCTAATACCAAATAATGAACCAAAATACTATCAAGACAAATAAATATCTAATAGGCCAAGATTTTGAATAATAACTAATGTTGATTCATATTGAATTCTTTATAATTACAAACCATGTATAAATAAACCTCAACTCAGAATTGGAGTTGACATGCAAAATTCAAAACTCTAAAATAAATAAAATTGAATTATATTTTTAATATTGTTATTTTTATTATCACAAGAAAGTGTGTGCAGATCTAAAAATATTTAAAAATAAACTAAATAAATTAACCTATTAGATGAATTTCAACAATAGTTCAAGTCTGGTTACAAAATAGACAATTAATAAATTTAGAAAAAAATTAAAAATAATTTTAAACTATAATTTTGGGCCCTCAGATGGTAATGTATGGCCTTCAAAAAATATAAAAAATGTCCCATAATTGGAAGGGCTGGTTATGGCTACACTAAACTTTTCAATTTGGTTGTTTTGGCATGAAGATGCGCTTAAACAAAGCTACAGATCAAAAGTTATGGCCTTAAAATGTTTGGCCTCTTTTTCTACATCAAAAAAATTTGAGTTGTTGAAGAAGAAAATTATATAAAAAAATATTTTAACATTAATAGAATTTAGCAAAATGTTTGAAGTTTATTGTGATGCTTTGTTCATGGGAAATGGTGATGTGTTGAGTCAGGAAGGGAAGTCAATAGAATTTTTCAAGGAGAAATTGAATGACGTTGATTTTTATGCCATTGTACAAGCATTAAGACATTGAAAAATTTATTTGGTGCCTAAGGAGTTTATCCTATTTAATGATCATGAAGTTTTGAAGAATGTGAACACTCAAAAGAAGTAGTTGGTATTTGGTAATTCAACACTCAAAAGTATAACCCTACAAAAAGTATAACCCTAATGTAATTAAGTACAAATTTTTAACTTTTTGTTTCCTAATAAGAAGTAGTGGTTATCTTTTTTTTACGGTTACACTTTTGTATTTAAGTACAAATCAAGAAAAAAAATCAAGTAGCCAATGCTTTGAGAAAGCGAGTGGGGTTAATAACTACTATGGTGACTGAAGTAGTTGAATTTGAATTTATTAAGTATATGATGTTGATCCAGATTTTGAAAAGATAGTTGAGAAATGTAGGAATCCATTGACATGTGATACAATTAATGTTTATGATAAGTATCTTATGCAAGATGGTTATCTCTTCAAAGGGAAACAATTATGTATTCCAATTAGGTCTCTAAGAGACAATATTATAAGAAAATTACATAGTGGGGGTTTGGTTAGACATTTTGGTAAGATAAAGACAATAGTTTTGGTGGACGAGAAGTATTTTTGACCAAAGATGAAGAAAGATATGAAAACATATGTTTCAAAATGTAGTATATGTTAGGTGGCAGAAGGACATGCAAAAAATATAGGGTTGTACATGTCATTACCAATTCCAAGATGACCATGGATAGATTTTAGTATGAATTTTATGTTAGGATTACCCAACACACAAAGAGGTAATGATTCAATTTTTGTTACTATAGACATATTTTCTAAGATGGTTCATTTTATTGTATGTAAGAAAACCAATGATGTCACTAGAGTTGTAGAACTATTTTTAAAAGATATTTTGAGATTGCATGGTGTTCCAAAAAATATTATATTAGATAGGGACACAAAATTTATAATTCATTTTTGGAGGAATTTTTGGAATAAGATGGGGACTAAGCTAAAATTTATTAGTGCATACCACCCCCAAACAAATGGATAGACATAAGTTGTAAATGGGAGCTTAAGAAATTTTATTGAGATGCATAGTTGGAGAGAAGCCTGAGAAATAAGACTTGGTTTTACCACAAACTGAGTTTACATATAATAGTTTAGTGCACATATCAATAAAAAATCAACATTTTAGATTATTTGTGGGAGAAATACTATGAGTGTTATAGATTTGGTATAGTTACCAATTGCAGAATGAGTTAGTGATGATGGAGAAATATTTATAGAACATATACAACAGTTACAAGAAGTAAGAAGAAATTTATAAGAAAGTAATAAGAATTATAGAACAACAAAAAATGTTAGAAGGTCAAAAATATTTGAAGAAGAATATCTAGTAATGGTTTACTTGAGGAAAGAGAGATTTATAAAAGGCACATATAATACGTTAAAGTACACAAAAATAGACCTTGTAGAATTGTCAAGAAAATTAATGACAATGTTTATGAGGAAAGTTTACCACAAATTTTTCTCTCTAGTATTTAATGTTTCAGATTTATATGATTCCATGGATAAGATGGTGAAGGTGAAGAAGATGAAGAAGTAGATTGGCAGTAACAAGTGCCAAAGAAGAAGAAAGAAAATATAGTGCAAGTTTTGGATAAGAAGACAGTAAACACAGTTAAAAATTTATGATAGGTATTTGGTACAATAGGAAAGATTACATTAGAAAGATAAGAGTTAGATTACAGAATGAAAATTGAATAATATTGATAAGAACAAATGGTAGTAGTACAATTAGACCAACTTGTAGGAGCTAAGTTATTTTTAAATAGAGGAGAATGATGTAGAAAAAGAGGCCAAACTTCTAGAGGCTATAACTTTTGATTTGTAGTTACATTTGAGCTCATATTCATGTCAAAATGATCATATTAAAAAATTGGGTATAGTTATAACTAGGCCTATCTAGTTATGGATTTTTTTGATATTTTTGAAGGCCATACATGACCATCTGAGTGTCCCAAATTATAGTTTAATATTATTTTCAATATTTTTTATTTTTAAAAATTATATACTTTTATAACTGGACTTAAACTTTAGTTGATATTTGTCTGATAGGTTAATTTTAGCATTTAATTTATTTTTAGAATTTTATAGAGATGTGCATGCTTGCATGAACTTACTAAAATTAATATATGCTAAAAATAACATGTCAAGTTTTATTATTTTTTAGAGTTATGAATTTTGTATGTCAACTCCAATTCTAAGTTGAGGCTTATTTATGCATGGTTTGTAATTATTTAAATCATTTAATAAAAATCAATATAGGTTGTTGTTTGAGAAGCTTTGCCTATTGGTATTTTTTTGTCTTGATAGTATTCATATTCATTATCGATATTGACTTCTATAGAATATGGTTAAGTTTAAGATCAATATAAATAAGGAAGATGTTGAATCTATTTTTGAATTACAATGTTCTATACCTGAAGAGTACCTACACAAAATTGGAGTTTCTTCTCTTATGCCATGGTGGAAAGACTATTCTTGGTCAACAGTTATGCCATTCTATTGTTACTTCCTTAGGTTGGGTTATAATATTTTATCCCCTCATCATATTGATACTAAAGCCCTCAATCATCTATGGTCTCTGAAATCTCTCCATCATGTCTTGGCTTAGAGGTTTGATAATCTTCAGGTGGTTTGTATTAAAAAAAAAAGGGACCACTTCCTTTAGTGTATTATTTACCAACCTATAGGGGACTAGCCTAAACACATGTGGTTTTTGAATTGCACTTGCCCAACCTGTCACCACCCACAATCCATTAAACATCTCTTTTGGTTTTTCCATTATGCCAAGTCTATTTGGAGATAGATTCATATCCTTTTCAAACCCTTCAAGCTTGAAATGTCCACTTGGAAGATGGTTCTCATAGGGGACTCCTCCCTACTTTTTGCAAGATATAACAAATTTTGATATATTTTTTTACTGATATTCTTTTTCAAATTTGGAAATTAAGAAATAAAGTATGTTTTAATAATGCAGTCATGGAAAAAAAAATTGTAACTAGAAAAATTAATGTGATAACTAATGTTACCCTCTAGATTTAGAGTCAAATAGATAAAGTTCAGCTAAAGCTATACCATATACAGCTTCTCTTGGACCATTGGGGGAACACTCTTTGTGTGGTTAGTTGTGAGCCTCATGATCTACATCCCCACCATCCCTCTTAGGGGTGTAGGCATGGAGGGAGACATCACCAGTCTTGTAACTGATGGTCCCAATGCTGGAGGATCACTTTTGCCTTATCTTATTATCCATCTCATCCTTAAGGATTTGATAGGAGAAACAAAGATAATGGTATTGGGGGTGGGGGGTTTGGAGGCCCCCTACGTAGGATAAGTTCTCAAGACTAGCATTGGCCATTTCTAATTCTAGATAGGATTCCCACCAATAGATTGATACTAAAATTAACCAGTAGACTGATGGTTAGGACCTCGTCTTGGTTGATGAAGACCCTTTAGCTAAGGGGGTGGGAGGAGAACCCTTGAGATCTTTTGCCTCCTCTATCTTGATCTATTGTCATGCTCATTTTTGCTACTTAATGTTCTCCTTGTTGTTTGTGATGTTATATTTATCTTTTTTTATTGATGTGGACTTAAGTTAACTTAACCGTGGTTCTTTGTCCATTTAGTACCCTAGTTTGGACTTTACTTTTCTCGAGGCTTCTTTAACTTAGTATGGTTTTTTTGAGGTGTGACTTTTCCACCCATATTTTTTTTATGATTAATGATGTATTATATCTTATTATATTAATAAAATTGTATTTTTTAATGTGTGTGTGTGTTTAGTCATAATTGGATCAAATGACATATTTTTTTTAAATTGAAAGGCTTATGCGTTAGGAGTGACTTTAGTATTAAGTTATTAATTATTCAATTTATGACAAGAAAATAAACTTTATCATTATTAAGGTTTTGTCAAACATAAGATTTGTTACATATTTGTGTAGCATAAACCCTGAATGTTTGGATCACCATGTAAAAGCATCATTTCTTTTTGATTTATTTGAATTTTTAACTCTAAAGGGATTTTTAAAACTTTGACAAATTATTTGAGTGAAATATTTAATAACAAAGGTTGTGTAGCAGTTAATCCCTGCCTTTATGTAGTAAATGATTTAAAGTTCATTTTTCATGTAAGTTTACAATATAAAATCAATGTAAAAATAGTATGCAAAAATTAATAATAGTAAATAGAGAAAAACATTAATGTTGGGATTGAGAGATATAGTATTTCTATGTTAATAGAAAGTAATTTAATCTAATCATTTGACATATTTTTATTAGAAAGAGATTCATTTCATTTGTATATTACGGTAGGACTACCTAGATGGGGTTGAGAAGAGAATTGATGTGTTATGTGTCATATATCATGTTCTAGTTACCATGTACCAAAAGGCATTCCTAAAATTATGCATGATAAAATATTTATTGTTACAAGCATCCTCAAAATTTCAATCTAAGTTATTTATCCTTAACACTTGGCACACAACTAATTATTTCCAATCTAGCATTGGATTTATATTTATAAGTTGAGGGGACGGGGGCGGGGGACGGGGGCGGGATGGGGAGGACGGGGAGGGGCAAAGGCGGCACACGTGGAAGTGGCTTATAAGCAAAATAAAAATAAAAAAAAACATATGTGTCACACAATTTATTGTTTCCAATCTCACATTAGATTTATATTTATAAATTGTTCGAGTGGAGGTGGCTTAAAAATAAAATAACACGCACACAAAAATACTTCAATGCAATGAAGTGGATTGTGCATGGAATAAGAGCGGGCTCGTCTTTAACACACATATAAATAATTTTTAATTGTTTACTAATAACTCTTATTTAATTAATTAAAAAAATAAATAAATATATAAGTTAAAATAATTATTGTAACACAATAAATAAATAATCTAAAATTTGAGTTAATAATAATTTATTTATTTTCATGTATTAAAATGATTAAAGTATAATTCAAAATGATGTCATTCTCACTACATAATTAAGTTTTACACTCCATAAGAATGATTAAATAGGGCATAGTTTTTGCACTCCATAAGAATGATTAAATAGGGCATAGGCTAGATATAATTGTTAATAGAACTATGTTCTTTTTTATGGGTGACTAATTGATATAGATGCGTCTTCATTTAATTGAGATGCTAATTAAAATTAGTGGAAAGTCATTATTTAATGTTGCAGTTTTAAGTGTATATGAATTAAAATTTGTTAAGAAATTTTTACATAGAGAAAAAAATTACATAGAGCAAGAAAATAATAAATGGGTATTGATGTCTCCATTTAAATCAATATTTTATGATGTAAGAATATTTTAGTTGTTGACCTGTTAAAATTTAAATTTAACTCTGTTTTTATAACCATAAAATAAGGAACACTTAAAATTAAATTAATGTAAGAAACATATGTTAATATTACATTCAATTTAAAAGAATATATCCAAATAATATTTATAAAATATTTCAAAATTAATATATTAAACATTTGATAAAAGATTATAATTATTAATACAATATAAATTTTAAATATTTTTATTAATTAAAAGAAAAATAAATAATTAAAAAGTGAAACCTATAATACCTTAACATAACAATAACTAATAAAAAATATATTGAAAACCTGTTAAAATTGTTTTGTTAAGCTCCATTTAACTAAACAAGTTTTTACTGTTAACTTATAAATAAAAGAAAAAATTAAATTTAAAATAAATAAATCAAAAATATTAATTGAATAGAATAAAATATTATAAATAAAATTAAAAAGATAAGGGTCTTATGTATTGAAATGAACATTATTGTTTTGGAGAAAAGAATTTTGATACTTCAAATTGTAAAGAAATGTGTGATCGATGGGAGTCCATTTAGACCATAAAATGATTACGAGGCTTCTTTGTACTAATAATATGAAACCATTGAGAATAGAATATAAATAATTTATGATAAATTCTTTTTAAAATTTACATTTAAAAAATTGATGAAGATTGATTTTTTTTAAAAAAATAATATATAAAAATATAGATTATTTAAATAAAATATTAATAAGAAAAACTAAAAAATTGTATGAAAGTACAGTTATTCATTGATTTTTATTGCGAATAAAAATAAAAATTATAATTAAGATCAAAATTACAACAGGTTAAGATCTAAAACAATAATTTATAATTGATTTTGATTGAATTGAAATAATTACAAATCATGCATAAATAAACCTCAATTCAAAATTAGAGTTGATATGCAAAAATTCAAAAAAAAAAATTAAAATCTCAAAAAATATTTTATTTTAGTTGCTATTTTTTTAGTAAGTTTCACATGCAAGCACGTGCAGCTCTAAAAATCTCTCAAAGTATTATAAACACTAAAATTAGTCTATAGGATGAATTTCAACTGAAGTTCACATCTGAAATATGTAATTTCTAAAAATAAAAAAATCTTGAAAAAATCATTAAACTATAATTTTGGACCTTCAGATGGTCTCGTTTGGTATCCGAAAAACTCTAAGCAAAAAGTGTGGCTTAGAGAAACAAAGAACTTTTCGAGACGGTCGTTTTGGCATGTGAAAGAGCTCAAACAAAACTAGGGATCAAAAGTTATGACCTCTGAAAATTTGGCTTATTTTTTCTATATAAAAAATTGACACATATAGTTAAAAAAATAAAATAAATCAAAATGTACTTAAAATTCACTGACTCTTACAATTATTAAAAAATTGTTATTTTTAATTATTTTTATTATTTTTTAACAAATTTTTAATTGCTATTTTTAGTAAGATTTACATATAAATTTGAATGGGCTTAAAAATATCCACATATCCTCTAAACATTAAAATTAATTTATAAAAAAAAATAATTAAAATTTTTATATGTTTACAAAAATATTTTATTTTAAAAATATTAAAAAATATTTTCAAACATTTAAATAATCACATGAACTCAAACAAAATTATGGATCCAAACTTATAACTTCTAAAATTCGGTTTCTACATACCATTTCTAACAATTAAGTGATGTTTTAGTCCCGAAGGATGACTATTGTCTTCAACCTTGCAAAATGGGTGATTATAGTTCCATGTCTCAATGAATCAAATTTTCTTAATTTTCATGTATATATAATGTTAGACTTTAGTTAAGATTACATGTGTAATATTTAACAAACAATATACAATAATAATACCTATCTTTTTCTCATTGACAGAGCAAAGAAGATGTTATGGATAGTTTCACATAGCGCAAGACAATTAATTTCTTGTCGGAAGTGCATTTTCGACAATCATGATAACCTATTTTAATTGCATTGATAGTAGAGTTTTTCCTTTGGATGGGGTTGGCGGCGCACCTGCAGTTAGGTAGTGGTGTCTTATTATAGAGTTGGGCGGTGACTGCAGGCCGCTGGCGTTTTACCATACAATAGCCTTTGGACATTATCAAGATTTCTACTGATCTAGTGGGTCTCTTGTTTTTTTAAAGTAGTGCACAAAGATTTCTCAGTGCTGTGAATCCAAATCAACTTCATTTCAACCACATTATAAAATATCTTTGAGGGTGTTTCCAGCTTCAAATAGCATCCATTTCTGCAGAAATAAGGTCTGCATATGTTAAAATAAAGATGGAGTAAGACTGTTTGCAAGTGATTAATTCTTTTTCTGCTCTCCTCCAATCATGTTTCTCTATTTACTCTGCGCTTCCAGGGCATAAAACGTGTGTTAAATTCATACCAGCGCTTTTTTTTCCCTAATTACTAAGATAAAGTCTAAAAGCTAGGGTAAATGTAAGACAACGAACTTGAGTTCATCCCTTTCCACCTACGGTTTGTTTTTCTTATGGTTTGATAATTTTTTTTTATGTTCATAAGGTTTGTTCCTGTTGTGGTTTGATTTTTTTTTAATTTTAAAATAAGAAAGTCTGAGTTTTGTTTCTTTTATCAAAGTTGCTCAAGGCTTACACCTAGCGTTGTCAGTTAGTGGTAGGGAGTTAAGTGACTCTTATGTTTTAGTTTTCGCTGTTGGATTTGTAAATATTATTTTGATGATTTTCAATGTTTGAAGAAATATATAAATATATACATGTATTTATTCTTTTAAGGTTTGTTTTAAACGTGTTTATTTTTCTTTTTTTTTTTTGGTAAATCTGCTTGCTGCAACCTTTGGCTTAGATGTCACAAATCTTCTTCCAAAGTTTCTGTACTTGGTGAAGTTGGATGCATTACTGTACCCAATTTCAACACTTGATTGTAGGGCTAGGTCACACCCCTCAAAGTTAGATGCGGTTTGTGCCCAATCTCATCACTTTATTGTGTGTCTTAAAAATCTGCTACAAAAAACCTGATTCTTTACCACTTGAGCTCATCTCGATTGACATATTTTGGTTGTGGTTTTAAGGTTTTCTTAATTCACATTTTTTTAACAAATAATATTCCTATTTTTTGTACCATGGGATATGTGAACATGCAAGAATCAAAATTTGTCAATGCCATTTAGGAGAAAGCTGCATTGACATTATTAGTATTATTAAGAAACAGAAACCACCTCATTTGAGAGTTTTGTATACACATTCCTGTCACTTAAGTTGCCTGAATTTTTGAGATAGCAATCCCTTGAGACTAGGTAATATATTTTACCTTCCTGAATGTTAGCTGAGATTTTGTAGAGTTAGCCTTGGCAGTGAAAGTAACTACAGGGTTTGATTTACTTTTGTTCTTTTCCTCTATGCTGAATTGGGGTGCATTGGCGGCGTTGGATACGGAGCCCTGAATCCCAATTATTCCATTACCATGGCAAACATGATATCAGTCCTATTTCTAGATGATCACGACAAGATAAGGAACAAAATAAGAAGTTATTCCATTATTTTTGTAGCATTGACAGTGTGGTCCTTGGTGGCCAATGTGATTGAACATTATAACTTTGCAATGATGGGACAGTTCCTGACCACAAGGATCCATTTCAGAATGCTGTCAAAATTTTTAACCAGCTATCAAAGGAAGCTAATATGGTGTTCTGGAATTAATTCTTCTGTTGTTATGCAGGTGAGATCCTTGGTAACAGAGCACATATCACTCATGGTGGAAAGTCTATCAACAGTATTTATAGCCTTCACCATTTCACTAATTCTGGCTCGGCGTTTTGCCATTATGATGATCGCCATGCAACTCCTGTGGATATACTGCTACTACACCAGAAGCATCTTCAACTACATGGCCATGCTAGGCAAAATTGCATGGATTATAGCTCATTCATGATCTTGGATAGAAATAGTTCCATAAATCCAGAAGATACCGAAGGACTTAAGCCGGATAAAATTCATGGCAATGTTGAATTAACAAATCTAGATTTTGCTTATCCTATTCGTCCAAATGTTATTGTGTTGACAGATTTCTGCCTTGAAATCAAAGCCTTCAATTTGAGGAGCTTCGGACATTTTATAGGACTGGTAGGGCAAGAACCAACAGAAACACAGGTGATGCAAAATGGAGTATTTATTAAGAGGATTCAAATATCTTTTTTTTGCTTTGTGCACCATTGGCTGTTTTTGTTGAGAAGCATTAATAAAATAAAATTCATTATTGACTATGTTTATTGTTGCAGGGTTGTCATGGACGCATAGCTACAACACAAGCTCAACTAGGATAACCTGAACTTCAACTAGGATAGGCTACAGAGGCTGCTAATGCCCATGGATTTATATCGTGAGTCAAACACTGAAACTGTAACTGTAACTTCATTAATGTATTATTGGTATTATTACTGTTGAATGGATATGATACGAGTACAGGTCACAGAAGACTGCAATTGTCTGGAGGGCAGAAGCAACAGATAGCCATAGCCAAGGCAATGATAAAGAATCAAGGTATCTTACTGCTGGATAAGGAAACTAGTGCATTGGATGCTCAGTCACGGGTAGTGGTTCAGGAAGCTCTAGATCGAGTGATGCTGAAAAGAACAAGCATAGTTATAGGTCATAGATTGAGCACAACTCAGAATTCTACTATATAGCAGTTGTTGAGGATGGAACGATTGTTAATTGTAACTATTTGTATTGGGTGCATTTCATATAGCAAGTTGAATTTCTTTTTGAGCATACATGCAAAATGTCTGCCAAAAATCAACATCAGTAAAAAGCATATTTATGATCATTTCATTCTTTAGTAAGCACTGTGTACAACTTCTCTGTAATTTTTCTATGACTTGTAGACAGTCTTTTGAACCATTAAGATATGATCCAAGTTATATTCTTTATGGCAGTATTATTTGTTTAAAGCAATGTTAAAACAAGGCATGATTTTAGAAATCAAAGATCGTATATCTGTCTTCAGTCGTACCTAAATCTGTATCATAATATGTATACAAGTATCAATAAACGACACTAGTGTATGCGAAGGATTGAGTAGAAATTACGGTGAAAATTCAAGAATATAGCTTGTAAATATATTGTCATCCCTCTTAAGGAGTTTACTTAGATTTGAAGACAATTTGTATTTGTGCTAAAGTTCATTGAGTTCACTATGTGTTATATGTGTGATTTCAGCTCGTATGGAAACACAGAGCCAAAAGCAAGTGGAGGCCACAGCCAAAAGGCGATCCCCTTTCTAGCCCTGTGGTTACAAGTTCGCATCCTGAATTAGCAGATGTTGAGGAAGAGAGATCAGTTGTCATCTCCCAGTTCAGCAAGCAACAGAGATCACGAAGACAAAGAGACTGAAAAAGGAGAAATAAAGAATACAGGGGTACAGTAAATGTCGACATCAAATCTTGAAGAAACTATTCCTCAATTAAGCATTGATATTAGGAATGTTGAAGAACAAAAATGATGGTTAAAGCGCCAAATTCTAGTTTATGTTTATGGATTTGTAAAAAATTACAGCAGCCACAAGTATATATAGCATAGGTACAACAGTCAAAAGTACAACATTCACAACCAAACCTTCTACAATAAACTTGAGAACTGTTTCTCTCTCCTCCCATAGGGTCTTGGCGCTCCGCGCCTTGTTTAAGGTAGCATATGAATATGACGAACTTTCGATTATTGCCTATCGACAATAATAATTAACTTGTTTGCACTTAAAATGAGGCTGGGAAAAGACTTTCCCACATGATTAAAGTCCATGATTTAACTTTTTAGATTTAAAAAAATCAGATTAAAATTTAAATAAATATTTAGAACGAGAAAAAAATATTAAATTATTATTAAGTTGGTAGTCATTTCTTTTTAAATTTATAATTATTTATTAATTATATATTTATAAATTATTATTTTTTATAAAATATATTTTATATTAATAATTTAATATTTAATAAAATTATATAAACTAATTTAAATTAAATTGAAAGTTAATTTTTATTAACAATTTAAATGATTTTTTTTGGTGGTGACCAAACAGTAAGGTAGGGGGTTTTACCCATGAGGTTCCGTGTTTGAGTCTCCCTTATCATTAGTAGTTGACTCTTTAAGTGGCATTGTTTCTAATAGATCTAAAAGGTTCCCCCACATAAAAAAAGAACTAGTTACCAATTTAAAAAAAAACAATCTAAATAAATTAGTTTTTAAAATTTGAAAATTCATATTCCCCACAAATTATCCCTCTCATAAATAACATTTCCATATAATAATAATAATAATAATAATAATAATAATAATAATAATAATAATAATAATAATAATTTTCAAATATTTTATTAAAGCCTAATTTTAAAGTTTTATTTCATTTTCAATCATGTTATGTGCTCAGTATTTATAGTTGGTTCTGTAGTATTAGTGTTAGTGTATGTGTATATATAGTATTTATAGTTGGTTCTGTAGTATTAGTGTTAGTGTATATGTGTGTGTGTGTGTGTGTGTGTATATATAATTTTAATATAAATATTATAATAGATTTGTAAAATAAATACTTTTTAATTTAATTTTAATGTAGATATTATAATTCCATCATCTTAATTTTATTATCAATTGAACAATTAAAATATAAATATCATGAACATGTCTACATTTATAAGAGAAGAGTCATCATTTGTTAAACAAAGGTGAAGTTTTATTGTTTCTTTCTTCATTATTCAAACTGAAGTTTAGAGCAGGAATTTGGATTTAATCTTAGTTTCTAATTTAGCTTTATATTTCAGTATTCATAATTTTAGTACGTGTAGGATTTATTATTTGTTTAAATATTTATTATTTATATTATACTTATAATTTATCATATTTTGTATAATATATATTTGTATTATAATAAATTTATATTTAAAATTATGAGAGGTTTTGTTATTCACATAAAAATAAAATAAAATAAATATTTGCAAACATATTGTATGGATTTTCCAAAATTTGTATTTTAATATTTTAAGTAAATTTCTACACTCATACCACAACTAACTACTAAGTAATTGATGAGATGCACCAAAACATAGAGAGAGGTGCACGATAGGCAACTATAATAGCTAGAGAGTAGGCAAACCAAGGAAATGAGGGTTATAGTTAATAGAATGATAGCTATGGGAACCAAAGAGGTGCTAGAGTGAAAGGTGGAGAACATAACAGAGGAAGAATGGGACGCATTTTCCCATGAAGATTCATCTTGGCGAATTCCAAGAGTCACCAAGTGAAGACAAAAGAGGAAGGGCACAATTTCTCATGAAGGGACACTTTGAGGAATACAAAAAGTCACCAAGGTAAAGACAAAAGAGGGAAGGATGCTTTTGCTCATGAAGGGTCACCACATGACTTTTCAAAGGCAAGGATATGAAGGGTCATACAAGTTTGGCACCATTTTTATCTTTTTTCAAATAAATTTTTAGGTTCTATTTTTTTTTAAATTTTCATTCTAAGTTTCTCTCAAATTTTCATGAAATACCTCCCAAATTAATTGTAATTTTTTATTCTCTATAGTCCATATTTTTAGGTTTTATTTATGACTCATCCACCTTATTTTTTGTGCATATCTCAAACACAACAAATCTATTTCTAAAAATATTATATGTTTTTATTACATGCATAGATATAATAAAAAACCTATTTTTGTTTGTATGTATAAATTGTGTATAATTTTCAACTTAATATTTTTAATAAATTTAAATAAAATTATAATATATTAAAAAAATCAAATTAATTTCTGGGTTTTGTCTATTTTTAGATTTTATTTAAAAACATATTTTAGATTTCAAAAATACATAACAAATATTTTGTAATTACTAATTCTTAATTACACATGATACCTAGGTATTTCTAAATCACAGATATTTATTGCTACTAATTTTATTGAAATGTAGCAAATATTGTGTAACAAAGACATCATCAAAACTACTTATTTGTGTTTTTTTAGCAACATGTGTCAAATATAATGGATCTAAAACACTTAATCATTAAAAATCAATTTTCTTCACTTGCATTAGTGTTTCTTTGTATCTTGTTTGAGTAGTTGGAGTTGTGTATGCTCTTCTCTTGCACCAAAAGATGATATCGAGAATAAAAAAACAACTTAGTTACTTGTGTATCCCTCTCAAGTCAACAAAAATATATGCTCTCTCCTCATGCTGAATGTTATTCATTTAAAGTTAATTTTGAAAGTAAAATGTGTAGAAAGGTTATTTAAACTAAAATATTAATATGACACTTTTTTTTGATTGATTTCAGGGCTCGTGGGACCCTTGCCCAATATAAGAATAAAGAGAGAAAAAATTGGCCTAGCTTAAGGCAAAAATCTCAAGGCATATGACCAAAAACAAAGGAGAAACACATAATACAAACCAATTCTATTATACTATTAGAACATTCATATACAAGGGAAGGCAAGAAAGTGCTGAAAGCTTCTTGATAGAAGCATAAAAAGAAACAAAAAGCCAAAAAACCAACTTATAGGAAAAGTTGAACAACTACCCACTAAACATCTAGAATAACAAGGGGTTTTCCACCTCGACTCACTTCAATAATTTCTCTACCCAAAGGGGACCTTTTTGAATTTAAATATTGAGCTTACACCTTAGCTTTGAATGACACCATAACCACCTCCACTTGATCAGATGACACCCCCAGTTCAAAAGGATATAGCTCTGTATTCTGATCGACACCACTAGGGTCTTCCTTAGCCTAGGCCAAAGACCCTATTGGCCCTATGATCCACTTACCAAACCAACTTGGCACTGAGAAGTAACCCCTAAAAAAATTGTGGAGAAGGAATTTCACCCCCTCAATTTGAGTCAAGGATCTCCAAGTAGGTCTCCAGATTGTCAACTTAGTAATAGGGGCTCTAAGCTCAAAAATATATAGAAGAACCACCTTTTTATCAGTATTTTACCCTTGAACTACCAAACAAACTTCTTACACTTCCTCAACAAATCCAAGGAGATTTATAAAACACTCCTTTAGGGCCATGAAGATGGAGGCCAAGAGAAAACTGAGACAACATTTGTCAGAGAAAAGTAGTTCCAAAAATGGTCCTGAATTCACAAGATCCATCTCTACAAGGAGATTCACCTTGTACTCTAGCCTGACAAAGAACTCAACCATTTCCATCAACTTCCTCTTTTTGGAAATCAACATCAAAATATTATTAGCAAAAAACACTACTAATTCCTAATTTACATGCCAACACAGGCTAAGACTCATGTCCTCCACCCCCACCACTTGAGAAATAATCTGAGCAACCTACACTAATGACACCCAAAAAATGTGTTGCAGACAATAAGAAGAAACCGAACTAATAAACCCCATTTATCTTTTAGAGCTACAACCAAACACCACCAGCAAAGAAACAACTTCATTTAAAGCTTTCTCCATCTCCTCCCTAACTAGCACTTGCATGAAAGCTAAAGCCTTAAAGCAACAAGAAAAACTCCATGCCAAAAAAACTACTAAAAAATTGCACCACAATAGATATATAAGCATGGGATTCCATTTCCCACATTATACATTAATTACAATCTTCAAGAAATCAGCCCTCCATAGAATTTTCATGCTCCACATAAAATGAAAACATTATAAATCAATATTAGCTACGCCATCAAAATCCAACCATCTTACTATACAATTATTTATTCTATTAAGCTGTACTTGATCAATTCCCGCATTAGCCAAGAAATATTCTACCTTGTTTAACTTACAGAAGTAATGCAATCCTTTTCAAGCTTTAGCTTTGTAATTGATTAGAGAATGAATAACTACCTGAGAATCACCTTCAATGATTAGATATTCAATACCACACTACACAACTAATTTCAAGCCAATAAAAAGAGCTTGAGACTCATTTTCATTATTCAAACCATATAAAAGTTAGAAAGAGGTAGCTATGATCAGTGAACCACTGCAATCCTTCAAAACAAAACTCACACCAGATACACCTAGGTTGCCTCTTAGGCTCCATCAAAATTAAGTTTAAACCAATATGGAGGAGGAGGTTCCCATATAGCCTCTAATCTAGTTGTTTTTAGACTTTATTACCATTGACCCATTAATGGGAAATATGACAATTTTTTTATTGTTGCTTATCAATTATAATAATTAACTTATTTATACTTAAAATGAGGCTAAAAAACACTCAAATAATTTAACTTTATAAATTAAAAAAATAAAAATAAAATTTATATAAATATTTATAATGGTAAAAAAATAAAAATAATTTAAACATTAATTTATAATTGATTTGATACCATTTCTCTCTCAATATATTTTTTTTTATAATTTTTAAAATAAATTTATAACTAATTAGTTTTTTATAAAATACATTTTATATTTATAATTTAGAAATCAAAACTCAAATCAAATCATATATATATTATTAAATCTTACCTAAACTAAATTAATTTTTTTAATGAAATCTATTTAAATCAATTTTATTTAAACAAAATTTAAGGTTAGCCCTCATTAAAAATTTAAATTGGATCAAAAACATCTAATGGCTCTTATTTTAAAGTTTCCTACAAATTCTAGACCCTCCCCTGGTCATGATGGTACTTTGATGTGTTTGTAGGACCCTGCACACCTCCCAGGTGCCCCCTCCTCCTCTCCTCTTAGCTCCTCTCCCTTACCCAAACTGTTAGGCCATAAAAATGGGTGGTAACCTAGACAAAAGAATGGATCTGAGATTCTGATAGGTTCCAACCCTGCAGGTACTTCCCATCCTAGCACATATCCAAATATCCCTTGCATATTCACCCCTTCAGGCCTGGTTCAGATTGGATCCCCAAATCCATAGTCATTTTCCCTCCTCTGCATGCAATCTTAGGATGCTCTGTGCTTGACTTCATATTCAATTTTACCTACTGATGGGTCAAATGGGGTTTAAAATTCATTATGAAATCCTTTGCCAAGATTGTCTAGCTCCCTAGTCTTCTAGGGGCAAGGATGATATGGTGATGGAGTCTAAAGTTGGGTTTACTAGATGCAAGACAAAATCTATTACCAATGCCATCTCTCATGGGACTAACTCTATAGTGGAACCCAAACTCCTCATCCTTGTATCTCTAGATCTATTTGCAATTTTTGATGATGTGGAAACGAGGTAGTTGCTCAAACCAGATGAATACTTTTCAACAAAGGGTCTCATCTATAGATCCATCAACCATTGGACAAAACCTCATGATCTCCATGCTTGGATCTAAAGAATTATCAACCTCTCCTCTCTAGGTAGTCTTGAAATTTACCCTTGTG
The DNA here is from genome assembly GCA_037957365.1 of Torreya grandis. NCBI lineage: Eukaryota > Viridiplantae > Streptophyta > Pinopsida > Cupressales > Taxaceae > Torreya > Torreya grandis. Next base: position 753,189 of record JARHVA010002006.1, on the reverse strand, counting down.
CCATTTTTTTTATTGGTTTTTGAAATCTTGGGGATAAGGACAAGATTCTAAACCATTAATGGACCCTAAATCACCACCCCTTGGTCCTCAAAAATTGGTCTACTAAATTAAATCCCCTCACTTGACCTCTACATGTTAAACTCATTTGGGTTCATTTACCCCATCTCCCACTACATTTCTAGACTGAATCTAGCCTAAAAGCTATACGTAGAACTTTGGGTGAATTTCTATGAATGCACCTAGACACTGACAACTTCTCCATCATTAAATTTGCTAATATTTTTGTGAAAATAGATACCTCTTATAATCTCCTTGATAAAATCACTTTTAAAGTTGGTGATTGCTCCTGGTCCCAATCCCTTGACTATGAAGGTTGTCATTTTATTGCCACAGCTACTTTTATACTAACACTTAGCAAAAAACTGTAGCCTCCTCAAAAAAATGAAAGAGTCTTCTTGGTGAAAAGACTTCATTCCAAAAAACCTTACGTTTTGGCCGTAGATGAAGAATTGACTTCTTCTAAAGGCAATAACTCTGACTCTTCTTCGAAAGACATTGATATCCCTTCTACAAATGAGGACCTAGAAAGTCCCCCTCACTCTAAATATGAACTATTGAAAGATCTAATCTCTCTAAGGAAGGCTGCACCCACACCTGTCTCTTCCTCCATTCCAATTTTATCTTAGGTGAAAACGTCTAATCATGTTATACCTAGGGTTGAATATATCAAAGAAACAATTGCATAAGTCAAATCTTATCTTGTATTCCAACTATGATATCCTCTCCAATGCAATCAACTGAAAACAAGGAAAGGTGGGCTGAAGTTCAAAAAAAGATAAAAGGCAAAAAACCAATGTCTCAACCCTCTTGTATGTCTCTCCACTCAGGGGGACCCTATGTGGAAACTCATAAGTCTAATGGTAATGGGGTCAAGCCCCCTACTAAGTATGGCAAAAGCTTCATGAAGTTTTCTAGGAAGTATGTTTGTTTCTTGATTGATTGTTGGTGGTAGTTTTAGCCACCTATTTTGCTGCTACTAGTAGAGGTGCCCCATTAGAGCATTATAATGTTCATATTTTTCTCCATTGTACAAGGCTATGGGGCATTTAAAAACCTATTAATTCACCTACCAAATAATTTTTTTTAAAAATAAATCAATTTTTAAAATTTGAATAAATAAATTTCTCATGAACTGTCCCTCCCGCAAGTCACATTTGTCTGTTAAATTGAATAAAAAAATTAATACATTGGCACTATCGAAGTAACATATATATTTTTTCTTCAATATTTTTTTATTTTTCTATGAATTATATAAATAATTGAAGAGTAATTTTGAATAAATAACTCTTATCAAAATAATTCATGACAAGTAAGGTTAACAATTAGATTTAGACCCTATAGCTAATTCTACATGAAATAGTCTAAAAGTTTATTTTATTATATCATTTACTTAAGCCTAAATTTAAGGTTTTATTTCATTTTCAACTAGGTTATATGTTCAATCAATGTTTTAGTGTTTGTTATTATTTGCTAAGGGTGTAATCATTCTCCAAAATTTATTTGGTATTTAGGCTAAGTGTTATTTCTTTTTAATATTTTATAATATTTATATTTTGATGGATGACTTGAAAATATAATTTTAATATCATGAGCTTAATTTTAATATTTTATTTCACTTTTAATTATATTATGTCCTCAAGATCAATATTCTAGTTTGTTAGTATAATGTTAAGGATTAGAAGTAACCATTCTCCAAAATTCATTTAGGACTTAGACCAAATGTTATTTCTTTTTCATAATTTATGAGATTTAAAAATATACTTTTATTATTAATAACACTAATTAAAATATAATGTTTCCTTATTATATACATTTTAAAATTAAGATTAATTAATTATTGATGATTAATTATATCAATAATTAAGATTAAAATGCTCATTTAATTATCTGGTCTAATGTGGTATAAAATCATCACCTTTTCAAATAATTGATTATGCATCAACCAATTAACATATAACATTAGCCCAAAAGAGATTTGAACTATAGTATTTGGAATAATAATTATTTAAATTTTTTTTAAAAAAATTACTTTAATTTTATTAATTGAAATATTTTTCTAGTTATAGAAGTATTTTTAAATTTAAAGAAAATAACAATTTTTGTTAATTTTATTAGTTGAAATATTTTTCTAACCATAGAAATATATTTAAATTTCAAAAAATAAAAAAATTTGTGTTAATTGATCTTTATTAGCTATTGTTTTTGGTATTAAATAACTTGGTCACTTCATATTTTTCCTTATTAGTGAAATGACCTTGCTAAAAAAAATTTGAGCATCATTTCTTTCAGAATTTATAATCGAAGGTGAAATGGTTTATAACCTAAAAATTGGTTTTTGTGTGACCTATCATTGTGTTTACGTGCATTATTATGTCTCTATTCCTCACTAGACAAGCTTGCTAGATTATCCATAGATATCTATAGTTAATAAATTTAGATTTGGTTATATTTATGATTAAGCTTGAAATTTATGCTATTTATTGCTTAGTTATATGATAATACATGATTGCTTATTATGAATAGGTTTATGTATGCATTTATATTTTTAAGCATATTAATGTATTGATTTAGTTATATATTGTCTCTTATGATTATCTTGTGAAAATATCTAATTACCTATATGTTTTGAGGTGGATGCAAGAGAATTCTTCTCTCGAGCATACCAGAAAAAGATTATCATAAGAAAAGATGGTGTAGATGGAGACATCATAGATTGATAGATAGCTAGCAAAATCCTGCACACATCACGATAATTAGTCATGGTAGAAAACATATTTAAAAATGATTATTTTGGTGTTTGTTTAAATTATTATTTTTTATGTTTTCTTGAGTAGGTAAATTATAGGAATAAATTCTCTTGTGCGTTTAGCCTAATATACCATTAATGCACGTAGAGAAAAATTTAATAAAGATAAAATTAATATAGGTTATTATTTTATCATTAAATTGATAAAGCATAATTAAATATTAAATTGGTTTAATATGAAATTAGAATTTCATATTAAAATATAAAGAGGGAAATATTAAAAAAAAAATGGCTTTAAAAAGAAAAAAAGAGAAAAACATTGAAATTATAAAAAAAGAGAGAAATAAATTAAAATCTAGAAATAAAATAATAATAAAAGATCTTAAAATTAATTTTCTACTTAAGAGAAAGAATGAAAGAGAAAATATGCAGTTTTTGCATTGGAGAAGAAGGAGAAAGAAAAAGAGATTTTGAGAAAAAAAGAAGAAGCTAACAAGTGCGACAAAATGAGAAGAAGATAGTTCAAGTGCTAGGTAGGTATTTTAACCATGTTAAAATAATCTTATCTTCTAAGTGTCTTATTTTAGGAAATTGTAGTTGGTGTTTGAAACTAGGTAAGAAATATTTTATTATGAAATCAAAATTGCTAGAAAAAGGAATTTGGGCACATGTTTTAAACCACTTTAATATCATAAAATAAATCAATAATATGTGTATTAAATCCTAAATGCATGCATTAGCTTTGAAATCAACTTGGAGTTAATTTTCAGTGTATGGTCTTGTGGCATCACAATTATTTGGGTCTTTTTCTTAGCGATTACAATCCTCTAGAGAGAACTTTTATGAGGAAAGGTTGCAATATCAAGTTTTACATGGATCAAATTAATTGCTTGCTATTGTTATCTCACATCACAAAACCCAATCAAGACATTGTAGATAAGTACTGGAGATGCTTGCACGTTTAGTGAATAAATCAAATTTTCATTTTTTACAAATTCACATTCTTCATCTAGATCTTGTTTCATGTATTGTTAGGAGGAGATGAATAATAGGTTATAAGTTTAATGACAAATTTCACAAATGACCCATATTTTTTGTAAGCATTAGTCTTCCATATAGGTTTAGTATCGAGAAAGTATACAACATTTTCTGTAGAGGTGAAGAGGACGTTATAAGTAGCTACCATCAAACATTGGTAAGCTCTTTGAATTGTATGCATTCAAAGAAATCAAAAGCCTTTCCTTATTTCAAAATAGGAGTTGTTGACCAGGGTATGGAAATACATCATAAAATAATAAAATTTGGATTTTTTGTTACATGTTGTCATTGCAAATACTATACTAGATTTGTATACAAAATTTGGAAGCATGCATAAGGTAACTAGATTTTTTGATAAAAAGCATCTGCTAGATTTTGCCTTAATGGAATGCATTCCTAGGTTGAGTTATTAAGGATCTTTCTAGTGATAGTTCTAGCTCTACTCTCAATTCAATAGGGTTAGTCAAGTCAATAGGGAGAGGACACTCTTATGTCAAGTCATTCATGTACTGCCATGACTATAGGCTATGGAATGTGAAATACTCTAGAAGATTGGGCATGACCAAGCCCTAAATTAGGTGAAGTCGGTACGTTGTTAGTATATACAAAAAAATTAATTTGTTGACAAAGCCTTGGAATTTTTGAAAATGCAAATTTGTAAGCGTAAAACAAGACTCATCAATCTTTGCAAGCATCCTGCAAGCTCATGTCAAACTTGGAGCTTTAGATCAAGGTGTGGAAATCCATCATAAAATTAGCAAATAGAGCTAACCATAAATAAATATAAATGGATTTCTGTGATCTCATGTTTATATGGTGCTCTGTGATACCTCAGTTCTCCAAGTGTAAATTATTTCAAGTAAGTTTAGATTACTATATAGTATCATATTTATAATGATTATATATCTACCAGATTGAAAGTCTATGATACACTTTCATGTTAATTATACTAAATCCTAATCATTACATGATTAATAGGAAACCTAAATTGAAAGTCTATTCCTATAGTATTAGTTATTATAATGCATGCATATGAAGATCACCCATGGACATATTTATAAATGGTGTTATGCATTCAGATAATGCTAGTTGACATATGTTAAATGTTTGGTTAGTTATTGACTTTAGTATTTGGGATTCATGAAGAATTAAATTTTGTTTTTGAAATAATCCTCGAGTCTTGTATTGGTTTTTCATATTAGTTACTATGACATTAGAGTTTTATTATCAGTGGGCATAAAACTTGAATTGGTATCTTTATGTGTGAGAGTAGTATACAAAACTATTTTTTTTTTAAATTATTGAATATATAACCAAACTAGGTGGAATAAAACTTGCATAACCTTTAGACTCCTTAAAACACGAAAAACCATCATGTAGAATTTCATGTTGAGTTACATATTAGCATAATTTAAAAACTGAGGTAGTCTTCTTTAATTAATATTCTCAAGAGAAATATTAATTGAAAAGTGAAAGAATTAAATAATATAGTGTAGAAAATGATTTCTTGTAAACCCCCAAACATAAAGTGAATGATAAACTGGACAACTTATGTTTTCAGGAAAGACAAATTTATGGTCTATAGTTTGCAATGAGTGTTTTTTTATGTATTTATAACTACTTCATTAGTTGTTTTATATGCTTAGTAATTACAACTAAAACACTAAACTATGGTTTAATAATTGCATAACATTAGAATACCTACATGTGGTGCACATTAGGACATGCAAGTGTTTGTATGTAAGAATTATACCTGTAATTCTTTAGATGATTGCATAAGTCATTAAATTACAAACTAATCAAGAAACTATAACCTTTAGAATAGTCTCTTAGAAGTAAATAAGTTAATAGGATAATGGATTTATGAATTATCTGACTTATTATTAATAATATGAATGATTATTAATCATGCTTATTCAATATGAAATACTTGTGTGCATTACATATTATGAGTGTATTATTATTGATAAATACTTAACTATATTTAGTACATAATGGTGCATCGTGATGCATGTTTATAAGTTATGATACTTTGGTAAACTTGTATGTAGTATACCTAGATGGTATAATTGTTTATTTGTTATTATCGACATGAATCGATTGACTCTTGAAAATCATAAGTTTGGAGTATGTGTTGTTATATAGTTGGGTACCTATGATTACATGGGATATCATAGGGTACTATAGTATAAAATTATATTATACCTAATTGGTAATTACTATAGTTATTATGACTAAACTCATATCTACATCTGACTATTTTACTGTATAAATGCTAGTTATTACTGTGGATAACATGTGCTATTAAAATTGGTAACACTTGTGTATGCATGCATAAAAACTTGAAAGTTTAGTAAATGTTGTGTTGGTATGATATTGTGTTCCATGGAGTGATAACTTGCTTTGTTATCTCTAGTTACTTATATAATGTTTGTGTTTCCATGTATATGAGACTATTTCATATGATTGATTGTGAAAAAATGATAGTTAAGTCTTAAAACACTGTACTATAGTAATATGGGTTACCATAGGCTATAAATAAATAGAAACCAATTATCTTATTGAGATTTACATTACATAGGTGGTATATTTATAATAATTATTTTTAGTATAGGATAAAATATAATGAAAGATTCATGCATATGTTTGATGGACTAAATGTATGATGTTATTACTCTTATGTATAGCATGTCGTATGATAAATTTGATAGTAAAATGTAAGTTGTTGAATATTGTGGTTGAATTATATTTGACCAATATGCATTGCTAATACAAAGTAAGGAGTGAGATGGACTTCACTAGCTTGTTGGCATTGCAATGTTAGATGAAGGCAATCTAATCAAGTGGTGTATATAAAATAGATAGATCTATATATCGATTTTATATTTATATTTATAAGACTTTGGGCCAAAGTATGTTTAGTGAGACATTATTATTTCTTGAGTATGATTTATATATATGTATGATATCTTGCAATCATTGAGTTTTCTATGATACACTGCATATTTAGTTAGTTAGAAATCATACAGTACATAGGTACTTTCTAGTCTTTTTAGATTTCCACTCTGACACTATCTACCCATCTATGAAGGGAGGGCCATTCCCTGATGGGATAGTGTGGGGATCGTTAGTTTGTGGTTGGTGTAAAAAATCACTTGGATGATGATCTCCCTCCCCATAGTAGTACTACTTATCGAGATGACACTTAAAATTGCCACAGATACTTGAAGTTCAGGAACTGTGCTCCAGGGTAGCCAAGTATCTTATTTTTACATTGTATTATATTGTTCTTATTATTGTAAAATTGTCATGATGGGTTGTAATTATACATAGATACATGTTGACAGTGGTTTTTATGTATTTAGATGATTTGAGTTTAAAATGTTACAATTACTTTCTATATTGAGTTGTCACTCTCTCATTATATTAGAGATCCATATTTATGTAATATGAATTGTTGTCATTATTTCACATGAATAATATTATGATCTCTATTAGACTCTGGAGATGTAGTCTAATTTTGTAAATGTGTTTAATTTAAGATTTTTTTGTATGTATTTCTAGTTAGATCCTAGTGGGGATGTTACATGCATCTAACCCTTAGTCATTTTATTTACCCATGGAAGATTCCATGGGGAATATTATTGACCTAAGGAGATCCACATATAATTTAGGATGTATTGATATGCGATCCATAATGATATATCCAAAACTGCATGGTAGTAGACATCGTCACAATAAGACCACCTAGGTGTCTTTATTATACCTAAGCATTCAACCTCCATGAAAACCCAATATAGGATAGGGTAGTCAACTAGCCCTTCTTCAAACATGTGATAAATTATTTAAAAACTTAGGTTATCAATGTTATTCAAGTAAGAATTTACTCTAAGTTAATTTTATAATTTTTTGTTCTATCTAATTCAAGTAATGCTACTAGTTTGAATAGATTTTAGGATTTGAACTACACCTATACACCCTTAAGATGTAATTGAATATTCATGTACTTGATACATGTGAAATGTCTTATGGTACTATCCCTGATTTTAGATCATTGTACCATGATCTATGGTTACAGGGTCATCATACTTCTTGCCTTCATTTTACAAAATAAATTATCATTTTAACTAATTAATTTATAAATATTTCCAAGTCAATATTTTTTATGTGTAGATATGATACTTCAATTCATAGTGGCATCAAACTCTCACTAGACCATCCTCTAAATAGTCTTTTAAAGATTTATGTTTCTCTAGTATTATTTACATGTCACTTGGTCATAATCATAAGACTAGTAAAATTATGCCACTTATTTTTAAAATAGAAAAATCTATAATCCTTTGTTGAGTATATTAACTTTTGAATCTTGTTCCTTTAGGAATGTCAATATTGATTTTACTTCATTATCATGTCATAAATAAATACTAACATGTCTATTTAAGAAATTTAAGCATAATTTACTATATCCGTTAACTTGCTGAAAAAGCGCACTCAAGGAAGGCAACTTATAACTCATCATGCATATTTATATTCAATTCTTTATATTCATTAGTTTTGAAAAAAAAGTAATGAGGACTATAATTTGGAACAATAATTACTAATAGCTTGATAAATGAATTATATCTCAACTGAGGAATTTTAGATGGCCTTCCTATAATCCATAAAATAAAATAACCACTTTAATTGAGTTACCATTAAAGAAGAATGGCATAATCAGGTTATTGTGACAAACGAAATAAATATTGTTTATAACTATCTTGTCCCAGATTCATTAATAATTTAAATAAATTAAGATAGAGTTCTCCTTCTAAAAATAAAACTTTGACTTATAATTTCATTGAGAAAAAATTCTAAAGATCTTAGTAATAAAAACTGTTATACTTATCAATTTGATTTGCCTCTTTTCAAGTGCCAATGGTTTTAAACATAAGGTTGAATTGAAACATAATATGGTAAGCAATAATTCACTTCCAATCCATTTACTCATTTCATTGCTTTAGGCAATAGAAATGCATTCAAATTTATATCATTATTTATAAAAATAAAGGATTAACTGTCTAATAGTAGTATGCAAGACAAAGTAAGATGAAAAAATCAACGTGTTCAAGAAGTAGAGTAATTTTTAATGAATTTGTAATTAGGTGCCATAACATCTTATAGAAAATACACCTATAGGTATTCTTTCACAATCAAAAGTAGACTAAAAAAATAACTTTGCAACAATGTAACTGAAAGTTATAACTGGTTGCACCATAGTAATGAGTAAAATGCCAAATAATGATAATTTAAGAAAGAGTAGTCATAATTATTAGCAAGATACATATTTAATTTATTTATAAAATCTTAACTAATTTCTAATTATCTAATTGCAACATATAAAATACATATGATGGTACATTCGTTTATTCACCTTAAGTATCCAATTTCTTGTATAATAGAGATGGTACAAGATTTAATAAGTATTTATACTGATAAAAAATAACATCTATGTTCAACATCTGATGAGCACATTCATATTTGATAGTCACTAAAATTAATAACACAATCCAATGATTTAAAACATACTGCTATAGCTGAAAGTATAATTTCCTCTAAAGATCTAATAGAGCAAAAAATATGTGACAATATTGAATCAATGCAATTGAAACTTCTAATTATAATAAATAATTTATAATTAAAGGAGACATTAATCATACAAAAATAATAAATAATTCCAACCCAAATATTAAATAAGTTAAATTATGTATTACAAGCATATTACATCAACTACTTCAATAATAGATCAATGTGTTGCAATCACTAAGAAACCTATTAAATAGTAAGCATGTTGTCTTCCTCACACAAGACATCTCCTTCTGACCAATATTTTGAGCCCCCAAATTGGTGGCCCTTACCATCCCCAACCATCATCTGGGAGGTAGAATCCATATTTTGGGACTTTAAGAGTGTAAGCAATGACACTAAGGGAAGGAGCCTTAACTTGAAGCAGTTATAACTATGAAAATTTTATACTAAAATTTTAAATACAAATATAAATAAATATCCTTGGTAACCCTAGTATTCATTTTAAGGATTTTTATAAGTCAACTACTTATCTAGTTGACCTTATTATTCCTTCATCATATGTTCCATGTAAACCAAGATAAATAAAAAAATATAACCCTTGTAATATGTCGTCATAAAAAAATGAATGAGAAATAAAATCATAAAAACCACTAAGGTTTTAAACACTTCACTTATTTATTATTAGTTGATCAAATATGGATATTTTAGTCACTTGAAATAGTGATGAAGTTTCCACATCTAGTCATTATATAGCTAATTCAAATTTCATACCAGACAAATCACAAAATTGGATAAATTTAATAATTGCTTAAAAATAATTTCTTATTTTTAAGTATGCTAATTAAACAATTTAGTATTAAAGTATAATAATATGTATTCAACCAAGTATTAAATCTCCAAATACCAACAAGTATAAAAATTTAAGCATAGAATTTACCAGGACAAATAACCTTTCAAAATTGAATTGCAAAACACAAAACCAAGGTAACAAAAAAAATCCACCAAGTGTTTAGAACATGAAAAAAATTTTATGCTTAATATTAAACCAGGTCACCCTTTTCTAGTAGGGAAAACAAAATAAAGAACATAAATAATTAATGATAATTTTGTCATTACTATTATGCAAAGATTTTGATTGAAACAAAATAATTTATAAAACCCTAGAGATTGGAAACTAAGTCTTTAGCAACCATTGAGGGAGTAGTGTATTTTTATCAAAATCAATCTATTTCAAACCCTTACAGGTTCATAAGGAAGTCATATGACTTCCTTATGAACCTAGAAGTAATTTTTTTTATTACTTGCCCTCATAACATGGGAATAAAAAAAAACTATTTTTAAAAGAAATAGAAATGTAGAACATACTTAATTTGTTATAAAATAGTGGAAAATAAAACAAAAATTATAATTATTTTCTTGGATATGCCCTCCTTTTCTAGTCTCAGCCCTAAGCATGTCAATTCTCTCTCTCCAATAGGATTTTCATGCCCCCAAATCAATTCCATATGTCGTTATGCCCTAGGGTTTCTATTATTTTTCTATAGCACCATCTACGCTTCCCTCTCTCTCCTCCTCAACTACTCCATCAACCAAGCAAGCCAATGGTGTTGGAGGTTGAGCTAAGCTCCTCCCAAATCACCAAAAAATTTAATGCATGGACAGATTAACCAAAAAAAAATGATAAGATTTGATTTTGGGGTCAAAGTCCCATGAACCATGGTGATTAGAAAAAATCTTCATTTGTCAAAATAATAACATTATTACTAATTTGTCAATAATAATGCCATTATTACCACTTTGACTTAGGAGACAATCCATTAGGACCATTTGTAGGAGCTTGAAGGGAAGTGATGAGAGAGGGTGTTAACAAATAATACCAAAGTAAACTCAGATAAAATAATAAGATCTAATAATAAAAATAATTCTAGATTCAACTAAAATTAAAAAAATTATGCATTATCAACAAGATCTAAATAATAACTGAAGAGACCAAAAACACAAGGTAAAAGAAACACCAAAATTATCACATGCATGATAACATAAACAATCCTACACATCATTAAAACATACAACATAAAAATTGAAGACAAAGCAAAATACATGATAGAATAAGTCAAGAAGATGATTGAAAATAATAATATAAGATGAATAGACTGCTACAAGTGTTTATTTCTCATTATATTACCCCTTTTTATCTATGTTAGTTGCCTTTGTTCCTTATCTTTTGTTCATCAAAATCCACCACTAGCTTAGCTTATTTTACCTATACTTGCACCCAAAAATGACATCAATAATACCTATAAAATATAATCGTATGCAAAGCTAAACTGAATAGCATCACACAAAAAATTAAACTTTAGGACCAAATTAACTCATATATAAAATGACTCTAGCTAAAGCATTTTGTCTAGTATGTAAAAATATTAAAATAACGGTTCTAAGTATAACTAAATAGTGTAAAAGTATACTAAAATTAGATATAATAGTATGGAAATAAAATACACGTGTGGGGTTATAACATCATCCTCCCCATAAATAGGAGTCATCCTGATGATAGATCAAAACAACTAGGCATAGTGCTACTTAAACAGTTATGTATCTTTCCAAGTGGCATTTCTAGTACTTAGTAGGTCCCATATATCAAAGCCTACTAGATTTATTAGTTTCTTAATTCAATGTTGTGATGACCCAAGATTTTCACTGGTTATAGCTGCATCTTTTCCTCTTCTAAAACTTGTAAATTTTTTCAATCTAATACATGAGATGGATCAGGTACATTTTCTATTAGTAATGTAATATGGAACACATTATTGATAGAGGAGGTAAATCCAACCAGTAGGCAACATGGCTGATTTTGTCAAAGATATCGAATGGGACAACAAATCAAGGATCCAATTGGGTGGTTTTCCAAAAATTGGTGGAACTCTTTAGCGGCCTTACATGCATAAAAAACTTCTCTCCAATAGTGAAGTCATGAGGCATTCTCTTTAGATCAGCATAAATTTTTGGCCGATCATAAGCAACCTTCAAGTTTTAATGTATTATCACTATTTTCTCATCATATTCTAGTAATAATTATGGACCAATAATGGACTAATTTTCTAAGTTGCCCCAGCCAAGTGGAGTTCTATATTTTATCCACATAGGGCTTCAAAAGAATCGATTTTAATTATAGAATGATAAGAGTTGTTATAGGCAAAATAAACTAAGTGAAGATAATCCTCCCACTTAGTTTGTTGATCCATAACATACATGCACAGTATGTCTTTGACTACTTGGTTCAATCTTTCAGTTTGTCCATCCATTTTTGGGTGTGTGAAGAACTAAAATTTAGTAGATTACCAAAGGCTATGATTAGTGTTCACTATAACTTCGATGTGAATAACTTATACCTATTGGAGATAATGACTTTTGGCATACCATGTGATCGAACGACTTCTTTCACAAAGTGTTAAAAAAATAATAGTGTCATCAATCAAATTTCCAATAATAAAGTGACCAACCTTAGTCGCTTTGTCAATTATTATCAATATAACATCATGTTGGCTACATGATTTAGGTAATTTTACAATAATATCAAGTGAAACCACTACCCATTTATCCATTGGTATGTTATGTGGGTACAATAGACCCTCAAGATGGCAATATTCAGCCTTCACACATTGATATTTTAGACATCTCACCATAAAATTAGCAACATGTTTCTTTAGACTAGATCAAAAATAAAGCTTTTTTAGTTCATGAATCATTTTGATGGCCCTTGGATGGGAAAAATGGGGTGCAGTATGCACTTTCTATAGTTTAATATTATGTAGTCCACTTGATTCACCTATAAAAATTATGTTTTGATGCCTTACAAGGCCATCTAGTTGAACAAAAAAATTAACAAATCTTTTTGCCAAAGGCTTGTCAAACAATCCTACACTTATTGGTAGTAATTATCAACAAGTTACTATTGTAGGATAACATTACTAATTTCCCTTGTAGAATAGATAAGGTAAGAAGGTATGTACACCTACTGAGTGCATTAGCCACATAATTTTCCTTACATTCACATAAGTGATGTCCATGTCAAAATTGCTCACAAACTCCAACCATCTAGGCTGGTGGGCATTCAATTCATCTTATGAGAAAATATGTTCTATGCTGTGGTGTTTAGATTTTACCTTGGAATGTTTACCTTGAAAAATATGGTTCCACTATTTTACCACATGCACTATGGCAACAAGTTCAAAATCATGTGTGGGATAGTTATTTTTAGCTTCCTTAAGCTTGAAAGATTCATAGTCCACCACTTTACCCCTTTGGGTCAATATGCCACCAAAGCTTTCTTTAGAAGCATCATCCTAGACCTCAATATGACTATTTGGCTCAGGTATAATCAAAATAGGGGTTGTTGTTAATAGCTCCTTGAGCCTTTTAAAAACCTCTTTGTATTGTGGTGTCCATGAATTTTTTTTGCCATTACACTAAAAAGATGTAATGAAGTTGGTTAGGTGAGAGAAATTTTATATAAATCATTGATAATAACTAGCCAAGCCCATAAACCTACGTACTTCATGCATGTTAGATGGAATAGGCCACTCTTGAATGACTTGAATTTTTGTTGGGTCCACTTTTATGCCATTCTTGGAAATCACACCCCAAGTAATGCATTTATGATTAGTATAAGGTGCATTTGGACATATTAACAAAAAAATTATGTTGTCTTAATATTTACAAAACTATCTTTAAATGTTGATCATGTTTAGTTTCATTCTTGGAGCAGCTAAGGATGTCATCCAAGAATACTAGTACAAACATGTCCAAGAAGTCCTTGAAAAGACTATTCATTAGATTCATGAATGTTGTAGGTGCATTGGTAAGGCCAAATAGTAGGATGGTGAAATTTTAGTCTTTATATCAAGTTTAGAAGGTGGTTTTTTATATATCTTCCTCTTTGATCCTTAATTGATGGTAACTAGATCTCATATCAATTATAGAAAATATTGTTGCACCTTTTATTTGATGGAATAAATCATTGATCTGGAGTAGTGGGTAATGATTTTTGATCATCACCTTATTGAGCATATGATAATCGATGTATCAAAGACCACCAAACACCCTAAGGTGACACACTTGGTCAAATGCTTCTGCTATCCAAAAGTTTTTATAATTGGACTTTCAGTTCTTGTAAATCTTTCACATTCATTTAGTAAAGAGATTTTGATGTAGTGGCAACCCCTAGCATAATATCAATCGAGAATTCAAATTCTTATTTTGGTGGCAACCTAGGCAATTTTTTAGGAAAAACATCCACAAATTCCCATAAGATAGGAAAATCTAAACAAGACAGTTCTTTCTTCTTAGGAAGTTATTGTAGTTGGACTGCATAGAGCTTACACCTTTTTCAAACAACCTTCTTTAATTATAGGGCTAAAATCATTTTTTGCATTTTTGGCCCTTGAAGACCTTGGATTTCAACAAGTTTCCCATTTTCACTAGTGTATTACATCTTTTTTTGAGAGCAATCAAGTGTTTCATGGTGTTGTTGTGGTCAATCCATGCCTAATATAATGTCACAAGACCCTAAGAGTGTTAAAAAAATTTAATCTTGTTTTGAAGGGGGCCATATTAAGTACAATTTGCTCCAAGTATTCTTAGATAGGTCTCCTTTTGTCAATACCAAACTTGACTTCTCATCCTTCTCTCAATGGCTTAAATTTTTGATTGCATTTATTCACTATAGAAGTTGAAACAAAATTATTCATAGCATGTGAATAAATTAAAATGACTATAGAATTACCAACAAGATTACCTCTAATCTCAATTGAGGTGGCTTGAAAATCAACTTTTTAGTCATCTAGTACAACATATATTCTGTAGTCTACTGGTTGTCCCAAATTTCAACTTTGAGCAATCCTTATGGTAGTGGTTATCACTGCATTCTTAGCATATGATATCATTTGTGGGGCTACTAGAATAGTGTTTTCCCCTGTGGCTTGTCCATGTTAGCTATTTTAGTGTTGGTCCTTCTTGAAAGACCCATTTTTAGAGTTGCCTTTGGATTTAAATTTTTTATTTTGACCTTAAAATCAATTAAAAATCTTGTTGTTCCCTTAGAGCTTGTGATTCTGGTCTAATTTATTGAAACTTTTTGATAGGGGAGGTGGGTTCCTAGTCTTTGAATATTACCTATTCATCTTGAAGTATTGTATTTCTTTTTACCAAGTCTTTTACTTCTCTTCTGCCATGTGGGTAGACTCTCTAACATCTGCTAGTGTCTTAGGATTAGTCAAATTGATGTCATACATCAATATTTTGTCAGTCCTGACTCAAACTTTGTTATTTTTTTCTCTTCATCATGCATGTAGTCTACATGACATATCAGATTCAAAAAATTGTTTTCATATTCAAGGATAGACATAATTTCTTGCTTGAGTAGTTGAAAATATGTTATTTTCTTCTCCTTAAAGTTTGCACCTAAGTAGCTTTTCCAAAAATGGTTATAAAAAATTGGCTAGGTGAGAGTCATAGGTTGACACCACTCCAAGATGCAAAGATTGTTCCACCATAGGGAAATAGAACCATTTAATTAGTAGCCATCAAACCTTACCTTCACATTGGATGGCATGTCATGAAGGTTAAAATATTTTTGTAAATCCACCAAATAGTTTCTTAGGTAGGTTTCAAAAATAAATTCTTCTAAGTTCTATTGTATTGAGAATCAACAACTTAGTGCAGTCTCTAATACTAGGTGAAACGACCCTCCTAAAAAAAACTGAGTGTCTTTTATTTTAGAATTTATAATCAAAGGTGAAATGGTTTATAACCTAAAACTTGGATTTTTTGTGACCTATAACCATGTTTACATGCATGCAACTCTTAGTCAGGGTAATCACCCCTAGAAGATTCTATGAGGAAGATTATTTCCTTAGGGAGATACACATAAAATTTGAGGTGTATTGATATGCAATTCATAGTGATATATCTAGAACTACATGGTAGTAGATACCATTCCAATAGGACCACCTATGTATGTTTATCCTACCTAAGCATTTGACATCCATAGAAATCTGATATAGGCTAGGGTAGTCAACATTCCCTTCTTCGAGCTTGGGATAGCTAAGTTAAATACTTAGGTTATCAATGTTATTCAAATATGAATTTACTCTAAGTTAAGTTCATAATTTTTTGTTCTCTCTAATTCAAGTAATGGTACTATTTTGAATAGATTTTAGGATTTGGTCTATGCCTACACACCCTTAAGATGTAATTGAATGTTTATGTACTTGATACATGTGAAAGGTCTTAATGGTATTATCCCTAATTTTAGATCATTGTGTCATGATGTATGGTTATGGGGTCATTGTACCTCATGCCTTCACTCTATATAATAAATTTTCATTTTAACTAATTTATTTATAATTCTTGCTAAGTCAATATTGTTTATGAGTATATACGATACTTCAACTCATAAGGGCATAATACTCTCACTAGACCATCTTGTAAATAATCTTTTAGAGATTTATATTTATCTAGTATTATTTACATGTCACTTGGTCATAATCATAAGACTAGTAAATTATGCCCCTTATTTTTAAAATAAAAAAAATCTATAATCCTTTGTTGAATACATCAAATTTTAAATCTTGTTCCTTTAAGAATGTCAATACTGATTTTACTTCATTATCATGTCATAAATAAATATTATCAAGCCTATTTAAGCAATTTAAACATGATTTACTGTATCTGTTAACTTGCTGAAAAAGTGCACTCAAGAATGGAAAATTATAACTCATCATGCATATTTATATTCAATTCTTTCTATACATTAGTTGTGAGCAAAAAGAATGTGGACTAGAATTTGGAACAATAGTTACTAATATCGTTATAATTGAACTGAATATCAACTAAGGAATTTTAGATGGCCTTCATACAATCCATGGAATAAAATAGCTACTTTAATTGAGTTACCATTAAAGAAGAATGACATAATCAAGTTATTGTGACAAAATAAATAAATATTGTTTGTAACTATCTTGTCCTAGATTCATTAATAACTAAAATAAAATAAGATAGAGTTCTAGTTTTGAAAATAAAACATATTGAATTTGACTTTTAATTTAATTAAGTAAAAATTCTAATGATCTTAGTAATAAACCCTATTATACTTATCAATTTTAATTGACTCTTTTTCAAGTGCTAATGGTTTTAAACATAACGCTGAATTGAAACATAATTTGGTAAGCAATAAGTCCCTTCCAATCCATTTACTCATTTCATTGCCTTAGGTAATATAAATGCTTTCAAGTTTATATCATTAATTATAAAAATAAAGGATCGACTTCCTATTATTAGTATGTAAGCCAAAGTAAGATGACACAATCAATTTGTTCATGAAGTAGAATACATATTAATGAAGTTTGAATTAGGTGCCATAACATCTTATAGAAAATACACATTTAGGTGTTATTTTACAATCAAAAGTAGACCAAACAATTAAATTTGCAGAAATGTAATTGAAAGTTATTACTAGTTGCACCATAATAAGGAGTAAAATGCCAAATAATGACAATTTAAGCAAGAATAGTCATGCTTATTAGCAAGGTACAAATTTTACTTATTTAGCAAATCTTAACTAATTTCCAATTATTTAATTGCAACATATAGAATATATATTAAGGTACATTTGTTTATTCACTTTAAGTGTCCAAGTTCTCATATAATAGAGATGGTAGAAGCTTAAATAAGCATTTATACTAAGCAAAAAGAACATCTAGGTTCAACATCTAATGAACAGATTCATAGTTGATAGTCACTAAAATTTATAACATAATCCAATGATTTAAAACATAATGCTACAACTAAAAGTATAATTTCCAATCTAAAGATCTAATAGAGCAAATAAAATACGTGAGAGTATTTAATCAATGCAATTGAAATTTAGAATTATATTAACTAATTATAATGAAAGGAGACATCAATAAGACAACAATATTAATTGATTCTAACCAAAATATTAAACAAGTTAAATTATGTATTACAAGCATGTTACGTCAACTACATCAATAATGGATCAAAATAATGCAGTCAATATGAAACCAATTGAATAGTAAGAATGCTGTTTTCCTCACACGAGTTATCCTGTCTCAACCCATCTTATGAGCCCCCCTAATTGATGGCCCTTGCCACCGCCAACCATCATATAGGAGGTGGAGTCTAGATTTTGTGGTTTCAAGAGTGTAGGTAAGGACACTAAAGGAAGGAGACTTAACTTGCTACAGTTATAACAATGAAAATGTCACAATATATTTTTAAATACAAACATAAATAAATAACTTTGGAAACTTTGGTATTCATTTGAATGATTTTTATAAGTTAACTACTTATCTAGTTGACCTCATTCTTCTTTCATCACATGTTCTAGGTAAACCAAGAGAAATAAAAGGGTAGAACTTTGTAATATGTCGTAAAAAAATAAAATGAATGAGAAATAAAATCATAACAATCACTGAGGTTTTAAAGACTTCACTTATTTATTACTAGCTAATCAAATATGGATATTTTAGTCACTTGCAATAGTGATGAAGTTTCCAGATCTAGTTATTATATAGCTGGTTCAAATTTCATACCAGAGAAATCATAATATTGGACAAATTCAATAATTGCTAACAAAAAATTTCTTATTTCTAGGTATGCTAATTAAATAATTTAGTATTAAAGTATAATAATATATATTTAGCCAAGGCATGACAATTTGAGTATTAAAAGTCTAAATACCAATAACAAGTATAAAAATTTAAGCACACAATTTACCAAGACAAATAACCTTTCAAAATCGACTTCCAAAACACAAAATTAGGGTAGCAACAAAAACCTATGAATTGTTTAACAAATGACCAAAATTTATGCCTAGTGTTAAACTAGGTTGCCCTTTTCCAACAGGGTAGACAAAATAAAGACGATAAATAATTAATAATAATTTTGCCATTACTATTATGCAAATATTTTGACTAGAAAAAAATAATTTATAAAATCTTAGAAATCTAAAACTAAATCTTTAGTAACTATTGAGGGAGTAGTTGATTTTTATCAAAATAAATATATTTCAAACCTTTACAGGTTCATCAAGAGGTTGTACGACTTCCTTATGAACTTGAAAGTAATTTTTTTATTACTTGCCCTCATAACTATAAATAAACAAAAAATCTTTGCAAGAGAAATAGAAATGCATAACTCACTTGTTTTATTGTAAACTGGTGAAAGAGAAAACAATAATTATGTTTGATTTCTTTGGCCACACCCTTCTTTTCTAGCCTTGACTCTAAGCAGGGCAATTCTCTCTTTCTCCAACAAATTTTTCATGCCCCTAAATCTCCTCCATGTTGTTGCCATGCCCTAGAGTTTCCATTATTTTTCTCCAACCCCCTCTACGCCTTCCTCTCTCTCTCTTCCTCCTCAATTACCCTATTGACCAAGCAAGCCAAAATAACATTGGGGGTTGAGCTAAGCTCCTCCCAAGTCACCAAAATTTTTAATGCATGGACATATTAACCAAAAACCAAAAAAAAATACAATGTTAAGATTTGATTTTGGGGTCAAAGTCCCATGAACCATGGTGATTAGAGCAAATCTCAGTTTGTCAAAATAATAACATTATTACTAATTTGTTAATAAATGTCATTATTACTAATTCAACTTAGGAGACAATCCATTATGGCCCTTGTTAAGAGCTTGGAGGGAAGTGATGAGAGAGGGGGTTAGAAAATAATACCAAGGTACACCCAAGTAAAATAATAAGATTCAATAATAACAAAAATTCCAAATTCAACCAAGACACTCGAAGTCACGACACAAATCAAGGTTAAGCAAGGAGTTAACATTGCCAAAGCTCATACATAAGTGAAACAAATTATGCATTATTAACAAGATTGAAACAATAACTATAGAGACCACAAAAATACCAAGGTAAATGACAGACCAAAATTATCGCATATGTGACAACACAAGCACTCCCGCACATCATTAAAATAGACAAAGTGAAGATAGCAAAATACATGATAGAAGAAGTCCAAAAGATGATTGAAAATAATAATGTAAAATGAATAGACTGAGACAAGTGTTTATGGCTCATTATATTAATCCTTTTTACTTGTGATGGTTGCCTTTGTTGCTTATCCCTCAACCACCAGAATTCACCCCTAGTCTAGCTCATTTTCCCTGTACCTGCACCCACAAATGGCATCAACAATAACTGTAACATATAATCGTATGAAAAACTAAATTGAATTGTTTCATGTAAAAAATTGAATATCATGACCAAATTAACTCATATATAAAATAACTTTAACTATAACATTTTGTCCAGTATCTAAAAATATTAAAATAACGATTCCAAATATAATTGAATAGTGTAAAAGTATACTGAATCTAAATATAACAATATGAAAATGAAATATGGAAACAAAATTATAATAGTTAATTTTATAAGAAAAAAGTAAGTATTAATAGTTAATTCTATTGTAAAGTTTAGTCTTAAATTTACCTTTTGTGTTGTGTATGCACTGCATCCATTTATTAGATTTGTGTAATGACTTTTTCTATACATCATGGGATTTTACTATTTTTATATTTTAATGGTAGAGATTGTGATTTGGAATCATGTTCATTTTGAGATATACAAACCTTAAAATATATAGTTAGGATATGTTATTATTTATAGTTTTGAATTTTAAATGTTTATTTTTTTTATTTTTTAAAAAAATATTTAAATTTTGTTTATATTTATTGTTAAAATTTTATTTTATTTTGTAATTTTTTAATTAAAAGATTTTTTTAAAATTATTTATTTATTATTTTTAATTAAAATTTTATTTTTATATAGATTGTACAGATTTTTTTTGATTTAGTATTAAGGATTGAGGGATATCTTTTTTGCTAAATTTAAATGGGGTACGATTTTGGTCTCATCCCTATCTATATCCTTTCAAATTTGTAGATTGATAAATGATTAGATAACACCTTTTACACTACCAACCTCATCGTTAGACTACAACCTATTTCATGTTATCATTATTTTAACTCTACAATGTTTATTTCATGTTATCATTATTTTAACTCTACAATGTTTGATTTGTTTTATTGTTCAACATTTTAACTAGAATCTACAACATTTTGGGTTCTACATGATACAAGTATTTTGAAATCCATGTAAATTAAAGGAAAAACCTAGTTTGTAGTGAAAGGAGAGGCGAGAGATTTTGGATTTTTATAGGGAAAATCTATGACACAGATACAATGTAAATTAGTCACCACAAAAAGTAACACCTCTATTTTTTTTTTAAATATTCAACAAGAAATCTATTTCATTCACTCATTTGGTCAGACACTTTGTGAGCATCAACACAAATAAATATTAACCATATATGGCTAGTGCAATCCTGCTACATCAGTCGTTGGATGGTAGGATCTTCCAAAAGGTTAACACTCTTCTCCCCATTTCAATCAAAGACATGGAGAGGGAGATTCTCCTTCAATTATGGACCATACTTGATTTGATGATGGACATATTGTAGTCACAATTAAGGGACCCAAGATTTCTATAGATAGACCTATTGGTATAATTGAAGGTCTTTGTTGCCCTTGTTAAGGAACTTGGAAGTTGTTAATGAGAAGTTTGTTGATGTTGATCCTCTCGAGTAATTTCCTGTGAGTTCTCAAATGTACCTTGATAATAAAGTTTGAAAAAATTAAGATTGTGTCTTGGAAGTTATCTTATTGATTCGAAATTTGTGTTGTCTTCAAAAAGTTTTTATTATTTTTAAACTTGGATTTTTTGGATTGTATATTCCTTTGATACTTTGTCGATATTGTTTTGAGTAACCTTATGTTAAGTAAGATCTTATGTTGAGCTAGTTAAACTTTACTATCTCTCTCTTACACATATACACACAATGGGAATCAATAACTAGATAAAGTTGCAACATTGAATTTGATTAGTTACCACTATAAACCTTAAATTCTAAAAAAATGCTTTACTCCTCATAAAATAAATGAATTGAAAAGTTTGAACCAAAATTTATTTAATACGATAAATTTTAACATCCTTATTCGAATTACTTGGTTTAATGCTCATAATATTTACAATGACATTGCTAGTTCCATATATTTTTTTTCCCTTTTCAATTACTATTTGGATTACCTATGGACATAAACTTATTTTGTAAACTTCTACTTTAATTAGGAAAAAAAATATTGTCTTAATTCGATCAAAGCCATATTAAACCTTTTTAAATTGAAAGATTTGTGCGTTATGAGTGACTTTAGTATTAAGTTATTAATTATTTCATTTATGACAAGAAAAAAAACTCTATGATTAGAGATCAAACTTAAGATTTGTCGCATATATGTGTAGCATAAACCCTGAATGTTTGGATTCTTCCTTTTTAGTTTATTTAACTTTTTAACTCTAAAGGGATTTTTAAAACTTTGACACATTATTTATGAGTGAAAGAAAGCTTCAATAATAAAAAATATATTTTATTAAAAAAAATAAAAATAAAAATTAAACATTATATCACTTTTTTTCATACAACTGATGCAAACTT
Source organism: Torreya grandis (assembly GCA_037957365.1). Taxonomy (NCBI): domain Eukaryota; kingdom Viridiplantae; phylum Streptophyta; class Pinopsida; order Cupressales; family Taxaceae; genus Torreya; species Torreya grandis. Next base: position 730,191 of record JARHVA010002006.1, on the reverse strand, counting down.
CGATAAGGCTTACCTGTAATTGTTTTAGCCATTCTAGTGCTCTGCTTGTTTTGCCTCCATTAGAGGAATGTAATGGAGTGGAGTACACTCCCATTTATTGAAAATAACGTGTGAAGCAATCCTAACTTAACTTAATTTTTATATTAATATTTATTAAAAGTTAAAATTGATTTAAAGAAGATAAGGAGAACACAATAATATAATTAAATTTAAAATGAATAAATGGAAAATATTAATTGAATAGAATAAAATATTATGAAGAAGATTTAAAAAATTAAAGGTCTTGTGAATTAAGATGAATATTGTTATTTTGGAGAAACAATTTTAAATCTTAAAATTGTAAAGAAGTGTGAAGGATTTGAACCTATATATATAAATGAATTTGTGAGATATTTATATTTTATTATATAAATTTAAAAATTGATTATGAAAAATTTTCATATTAATAATATAAAACCCTTCAAAATAAAATATAATTAATTTGGAAAAAATATCTTTTAAAAATATATAAATAAAAAATTATTTATCAACATCAAACTATATATATATAATAATTTCTAATAATAAAAATATATTGTATAGTTAACAAATATATTTTCCCTTGTCTTTCCAAGGGAAGAATGTATAGGGATCATTTAAGCTAGCATATGAGTATGACGAACTTCCTATTATTGCCTATCAACTATAATAATTAACTTTGTTTGCACTTAAAATGAGGTTGGAAAAGACTTTCACACATAATTAGGTCTATAAGACTTTCACACATGATTAAAGTCTACGTTCTAATTGTTTAGATTAAAAAGAATTTAATTAAATATTTAGAATGATGAAAATAATAAAAATAAAATAAAATGTTAAATTATTCTTGGGATGGTAGTCATTTCTCTTTCAAATTATAATTGTTTATTATCTTTTATTTCTATATTTAAAAGTTATTAATTTTTTTTAAGAATACATTTTAATGATTTGAAAATTGAAATTGAAATCATATATATATATATATATATATATATATATATATTGTTTTTTATTTAGAACTTAATTTTAAGGTTTCATTTTGTTTTCAATTATATTATGTGTTGAATTATTTTTTTTAATTATTGAAACATTTTGTATTATATTAATAAAAAAATATAATTACAAAAAGTTGTAAAGTAAAGTAATTGGATATGTTATGGTTTAAATTCTGTCATAAAATATTTTGATTCTGAAAAAAAAATTAGTTGATCAAGATACGGCCCAAAAAATTATATATATTCAGAGAGATATGTTTAATGTACAAGTCGCCCCCCCAAGAGGTGAAGGCGGAGGATCATTCTTGGGAAGCATCGGCCAATTAGATAGCTCCAAGTGAAGAATTTTTGGAGCATTCCAACCATCTAGGGGTCATCATGAGTAGTGATAAGCCAATCATCAGTCGACTATGTAGACAAAACAATGCTTGCTAGAGACCACTGTGAGGGACGAACATTAGAATTGTCATGAGAACTCCAGCCACCCCTAGAGGAGGGTGACGAGAAAAGTGGCTCTTAATTCTAGACCAACTTTTGCTTTGATGCCTCTTGGGAGGAGGAAGTGGTAGGCTATGGGGTAGGCCATCAGGCAGAACCCTGCTCATAGTGCAAGGGGTACTCCCCTAGTGGTCGAGGAGATCCTGCAGGTGGCGGAGGTCCATAGCTATCTTTTCCACTTGAGCTTGAATTTGAAAATAGATCAAAGAAATAACATCAACCTTTTCATTAATAGAAAATGAAAATTCATAGTCTCATGATTAAAAACAACATTGTTCCTAGCTTTTCATAGCTAAAAGAGAATAATAGAATGGATGAATTGATAGAGAAAGGAAATTGAGGCTGGCCAATTAGAATAATCTCCAAAGAGCTTCTATCACCAAGAAAAAGGTTTAGGGTGATAAGGCTAAAATAAAAAAAGATTCTAATGCTAGGCAGACTGGGCTTTTGAACAAAACCAAAACTAATGTTTAAAGGATTCTGGACACTTGCAAGTCAGACAAAAGGGCTAGGGAATGTGAAGGTGGAGCAGTCTCTCATCGAGGGGAAGTCATTTATAAATTAAACACCATAAAAAATGAGCCAACTTGGGCCCTATCCCAGGTTTCCACACATGATCTAGATAGGTGAGCTAAGTCTTGGGAGAGGACTGGAGACCCCCACACCTGTTAAACTTGCTTAAATAAAAAGAGAAGGGACTCATCACCTGATAAAGTAGCCTGGGAGAGTATCTATTGAAATTTTTATTGTAGTTCCACCTCGAGTCCTTCCACCAGGCCATAGGAGGCTAGAGGCCAAGTTTATGTAACATAATATCAGGTAATAACTCCTAAATGCAAAGAATAGGAGGTAGGGTTGCATTGTTTAAATGAAAATTTATTTTTAGTTTAGGCTAGGAAAACCAATCCCTGGAGGTAACCAAATATATAATAGTGTGAATCCTTTTATGGAATAATCATAGAGATTTAATTCCAGGTAATTCAGCCAAGGGAACATATGAAGTGGTAAGAATAGGAGGCCACCATAAGCTATGGTCATTAAAATACAAACCTATGAGAAAACCATCCCCCAGCCACTTCAAGTGGGGTTTGATGGCTTCAAGATCCTTCCAAATGTTTTTGACCACAAAAGATCCAAAAATCTTGACAAGAATCATAGTTATGAGAAGGGATTGGAAGCCAATATTTTACCAACTATTTTTACGATAGGGAGAGCCCATGGAGATACAATGCCTTATTATATTTTCCCAAGATTTATTACCCTGAATAGCTCAAACAACCCACTTAGCACATAAGGCCATACTTTTATGATAGGTGTTAATTGCCCATACCACTTTTATCATGAGGGAGGCAACAAATATTCTAAGCCACTCGATGAAAACCCCATAAAAGATTAAAATTGGCCCAAAATAAGTATAAGGATTTTGTTTAGAGCATCATAAGAGGCCTTATATGGATCCCAATAGGAAGAATAGTAGACATGAGTAGTGGCAAGATTTTGGTGTAAATTTGAAACTTGCTTGCTAGAGATAAAGGCTTACTAATCCAATATTCAATCTTGTTTTCAATCATGTTGAGGACATATTTCCAAACCTCAGCTAGAGAACTGTCAAAATCAAAGGGGATTCCCAAGAACTTGAATTTTTCCCCACAAGAAATCCATTTCCAATCATACTTGTGAAGCCACTTAGGCATAGGCATCATGTTTTGTTGAAAACATTCAGTTTTCCTCCATTGAAGGCTAAAGGTAGAATACAAACATAAAGTGTCAAGGCATTGGATAGATTCATTAAAGGTGGCCTCTTATTCTTTGAGTGTGAGGATGGTGTCATTTGAAAAGTGCTTATTGATGAGATGGGAGGTGTGGTTTGGAGAAACAATGCCCCAAATAAGCCCTTGAGAATCATTGGAAGCCAAGAGATAACCCAGGGCTTCAAAATATAACACATAAAGCACCAGAGAAAGGGGACAACCTTGGAAAATAGAGTGATGAAGTTTAATCCCCTCAGTTTTATGAACATTATTAGTGAGGTAGATCGAAGCATCATGAGGCAACGTTTGCACAACATAAATTAAGTGGGGGCCAAAGCCAAGAGCCTTGAATATGGAAAGAATAAATTACCATTCAATTCTATCATAAGTTTTTCAATGTCTAATTTAAGAAAAATAGTTCTCTGGATAAATGAGTGGGCCCAAGCCATGTCTTCCCAAACAAAAATAATATTATCCAAAATATAACTCTAATAAAACCTATTTTCTCTAACCTAATAATGGCACACAAAATGAGTTGGATGCAGTTGGCAAGGGATTTAAAAAGAGTATTGTAAGAAACATCAAGTAAGGTTATCAGCCTCTAACTAGTAAGCAATTCAATATCTCTAGCTTTAGGAATGAATTTGATATTACCTTGGTTGATCATGGATCCAAGAGACTAAATCTGCAAGGCTTTTTTGTAGACTTGCAGTAAATCTGGTCTATTAAACTCCCATGTGGCTTTGTAATATTCACATGGGAAGCCATTGATACTGAGGGTTTTATTGTTCTTGATGTAATGTAGAGCCTTTATGAATTTATACAAGTTAAGCAGGGCATCATAAAGCTATTGATCAGTAGGAGTGAGTTTACAAGGCACAACATCAAGGCATTTTTAAAGCACTTGGGTTTGCTTAATTGTGAAAGGATGAGCTTGAAAAACCATCTTGTAAAGCTCAAGTAAAGTCAAAGAGATGAAAACTGAGAGGTCATTCAAAATTGAGCCACTTGAATGGATTTTATTTACCTGCGGGCTTGCTTAGATTTCAATGCTTAAAAAAATCCTTGGAGGCCTTATCACCAATTTTGAGCCAATGTAGCCAAGCATGAAGCTGAGCACCCCTAGTCAAATGGCTATCCACCACCTTAAGGTGGTATTTGAGGAAGGATGAAATCCATTACAACTGCACATTGAAAGGATCAAGCTTGAGAGAGTTAATGGCCCATAGAAACTCATTGAGCATGGCCTCTTTTGACCACTTTCTGATCTGACCAACATGTTTTCCATGGTAGTAGAGGAAGGAGGTGGTGCTCAAAATATCCACATTCCACCACTCAATCTATCTAGTGAAATATAGGGGCCATGGGATGAGGTTCTAGATCTACATGATGATCATTTCAATATAACTCAATACAGAAGTATTAAGGATAAATTGATTACATGGCACACATAACTATCTTGAAGTCCATTCCACTTTACAAGAAATAGGGGAATGGGATGACAAAATAATACCAAAATGGACATTGACAGGTTGGTCATCAATACTAAAAAAAGGAAAAAGATTGATCTGATAACATAAAGCAGTTGATCTGTTTGAGCACATGGTGATCCTCAAATAGGTAGTTGGACCACCTAAACCAAAACATGGCTTAAATGTGCATCATAGGAAGAGTGGGTCAGCCAAATCCCATTTATTTTTAAAATAATACCAAGCCTTACATTCACCAATGCATTAACACATGGGGATCACCCCAACCTTGTCTTGGGGGTGTTCTATAATGTTGAAATATCCACACACTATCCATATGGTAGTAGGTATCTCATTGACCAAAGATCACCAAAGTAGGGAGCGATCAGGGCCATTAATAGGTGTTTGGATGTTAAGAATGCCAAAAGGATGGTTATCAATGTCAAGAATAATTTAGATTTCCAGATGTTAAGGGTCCTCCCCTATGGAAATAATACTAGGGGAAACCTTAAGAGCAAATAAAATACAAGTGCCTCCATGCCCCTCCTCATGAAAGGTGGTGATATAGGTAGTGCCATTCTAAATGCTTCACAAGGACATCTGAAGGAAAAAGCCAAACACTTTAACTTACTATCTATAAAACCAATTTACTAACAATTAACATACATAGAGTATTTATTAGTAAAATCTGTAAGACCCATAACATTCCATGATAACACATTCATGAGGAAGGGTCATCCATCTAAATCTCTCCCCATCCAGCCTCAAAATATGCTAATGCTACAAAGTTGATGTGCTGGTGAGGATGTGAATTTTTTTTCTTCTCAAAGAGAGTTTGTGCCCTCATAAGGTGGGATCAAGATCATTGAGAGGAGTTGTTGGTTGAGAGAACCTTAGCCAATCAAACATCATAGTATTTTGGGAAACTAGAGAAACACTTTGTAGGTTGGAAGAAATTGGGATGGCAAGGGAGGGTAGAGAAGTCCCTTGAGAGGGTTTGGTAGATGGAAAAAATCATACTAAGGTGTCATCTGGGGTGGGACTTGTGGCTTGGGGCTCAATAACATTTTAGGGGGCAATGTGGTCCATCCATCACATTGGTTTGTCAATTTGGGCTTCTCAATCTAAGGAAGCGATTAAGGGGGCTTGGGATGACCCATGCAAGGACAATATTTGATGCAATGGCCCCAAGCCTGACAACGGAAACAAGTGTTTGGTAGGTTGAAATAAATATCTTTTACAATCACTAGGTCTCCTCGACTTCAATCTCTATAAATTCCTTTAATTCAATTGTAACAACACACCTTATGTGGGTGATGATTTGGGGTATGAAACCCCAAACGTGAATTGGTAGATCGAGAAGCTCAACCCATACAAATACAAAGGGTAGCATTTTCAAGACTTTAAAATCATTAAACTAGGTAGCCAAAATCATAAGCTAGTTGCAAAGTAACTAGACATTGGAATTTGTAAGGATAAGCTGCATCTCGAAAGGCTCCTTGAAGGTAAATAAGAAAAATCCTTTGATAAGATTCCATATTCTTGAGACATAAATGCCCATAGGTTCCTAATGGTTGTAAAGCCAATTATGGAGGTAGTCCTTCAAGGGGATACAACTGACAAAATATACAATAATAAAATAATTTTCATACCATTTACAACATTTTTCAAAAGATACAATAGGAATGGGAATGCTTACCTCCAAAGTGGATGGGGGATGAGGGATTATGACATCGTAGACCTTTGGAATAAACTTTTGAACTCATTTGGGTACCATTAGCTCTGACTCCTACATCAAGAGATGTAGTAGAGCCTAGAGAAGCTATAAGTAAAGGGATTATCCATCTAAAGGGAATTGCACTAAGCATAATTAATGCATTGAATCCCTAGAAAGTCAAACATGACAAGTGGTCTAAATAAGGTAAGCAAAGAAAGCAAGCAAAAAAATATAAACCATGAAACCATAGCAGAGCGATTCTCCCCAACATCAACCTATATCAATTTTTTTAGTATTTGTTGGTTTTGTAGAATAATCATTTTTTTGGTTTAATTTTCATATAGACACCCTAACTCTAATACCTTAATTTTATTATTAATGCATCCTAATTCTAGATATCACACTAACCCTAGGTACCATATTAATTAATGATTTCTATTTAATCTCACTTTATCATCACCATAAATAAATAAATAATTAATCACTATTAATTAGTTAATTACTTCTTAACTAATTCCATGCACACATAATTATTTTAAATAAATCATTAATTATTCTCACCGAATCAAATCTTTGATTAAAAAGGAAACTTAATTTTTTCATTCAAATCAATTCCAAATAAAATGTTTAACTCTTTTATTAAATATCAATTAAAAAAATTACCTCCCTCATCAAATATAATTAATCTATTAGATATCCAACTTAGAGTTTTCAAGTTTGATCAAGTCAATCTTAACCATCTATTTTGTCATCTAAAAATTTTCAAATTCACCTTTCATACTTTATTCTAATTATTAGTTGATAGGGATTTTATATTGAATCTGAATATATGTTATCTTATAATCATTACAATCAAGTATACGCTGTTGAAATTCTTACATGATCCATTGAGCAACTACAATTTAACGATCAAGAGCACATCTATATTCGATAAAGGAGAGTCATTATTTGGCAAAAAATGTGATTTTTTTTTGTTTCTCTTTAATTATTCAAACCGAAATTTATGTGAAACTTATTATAGGAATTTGGATTTAATGTTGGTTTCTAATTTAGTTTTAAGTTTCAATATTCAATTTTTTGGCATGCACAGGTTGAATTACCCTTTGTACATACATTTTTTATTTGTGTTGTGTTTATAATTTACAATATTTTACATAATGCATATTTGCATCATTAAAACTATAAAAAGATTTTGTCATTCATTTAGAAATAATACAAATACATTAAAAAAATATATTGTTTCTAAAAATTTATATCTTAATGTTTTCAATAAATTTGACTTAATTCACAATTTTTCTTAATAAATCTATGAGTTCTACTTATTTTTTATTTTTGTTTAAAATTTCTCTTAAATTTTTAAAATACTTTATAGTTTTGTTGTAATTTCTGATTCTTTATTATCTATATTTTAAAGTTTTTTTTTTTTGACCAATCAATTTTATTTGATGCATAGCTTAATCATAAAATATCTATTTTCAAATAGATCATAATTTTTTTTGCATGCACAGATATAATCAAAAGAATCTTTTTGTTTGCAATAATATGTAAAGATTTACCATAATTTTTAACTTAATAATTGACCTTCCTTCTTTGACAATATTCTACATGGGTATTTGTTCACCTTCGTTCATTGACAATATTATACATGGGTATTTGTTCACCTTTTTTGGAAAGCAAGTTCTTGGGAAATCTCAAAAATTTGTGTTCTTTGGTGATTTGAAATACATTTGCTTTACTTTTTATGAATTTTTTTATCAATTTTTATATGAGATATTTTGGGTTGCAAATTTTAATAGACAATTTTTTTTAATTGTATATTATTTATTCTCTCTATATATTTTGATTAATAATTATGTTCATGTGTTTTTAACTTAAAAGCATCTAATACTTGGATAATTACTATAGAAAGATATGACACCTTTAAAAGTTACATCAATGTTGCATTTACCACTTTGGTTTGACCTTATTTTAAATGAGATGTGATGAATCTTATATTTATATTCCTATTAGATCTAGGCCAAAACATGTTCATAAGTCTTGAATTTTTCTTTGAAAACTTGCATTCACATATTGTTGATTGACATTTTTATTGTCTCTTATCCATTAATTTTATTTGGGTGTGTAAAACATATATATATATATATATATATATATATATATATATATATATATATATATATATATATATATATATATATCTGTCTATGTATGAATAAATATATATGTACAGATATACATATAGATGCGTGTGTGTGTGTGTGTGTACACGCGCATGCGTTTCTAACATAAAATCATTTCACATGATTTTTTTAAAAATAGAAATATATAACACTTTCAATAATTACACCAATATTTTATTTATCATTATGATTTAACCCTGTTTTGGATAAGATATGATGAATCTTGTATTTATAATGTCATTGAAGATAGTCCAAAACGTATCAACAAGTCTTAAATCCCTCTCTGGAAACTTACACCCACATATTTGTGATGACACTTTTGTTATATCTTATCCATTAATTTCATTTGGATGGAATGTGATTGATATTATATTTATATTCCCCCTAAAGCTATTAAAAAACGTGTCCACAAATATTGAATCCTAATCTGAAACTTACATCCACATATTGGTGAATGATATTTTTGTTGTCTCTTATCCATTAATTTTGTTTATATATAGAAAAGGGAAACACATTTTTGTTAAACTAGTCTACTGTCTCAAATAATGTTTTTTTAAAATATATAATTAGTGATGACATATATAGCTCAATTGGCTTTCTTTAGCCAGGATTTATTACTAATACACACGGTAGATAGATAGGGTCACCCATATGATGCAAGAGCATCCACGGTGGATAGCCTATCATGTATCACCCAAAAACAGAGTGTTTACTTTCTTAGTTGTTTGCCTGTTGTTGGTTTGGTGTGTTCCTGTTGGTCTTCCTCGGCTTCTGTGTCATCCATTATATTGATAGATTGCTCATATTGATTTTTCAAATTTCCCCTTCACCACCTATCTTGTAGAATTGTGATTTGCCTTAGTATTCTATTGGAAATTTTCATTTCCCTTGTTGGCAGACTTTTAGTCCTATCCAGACTTTTCCCAGGTTCTGATGCAGTCTTATGAGATAGTGGTTCAAGTCACAGTTGTAATCTAACATTTTAATTTCATACAGATCTTGCATTGTAAATGGGTGTCTTAGCTTGGCTAACCAGATATACATTCACCGAATTGGCCTTGTGAATTAACATTTTACTTTTCGAGCTCTATTTTTCCTCTGACTTCGTCACACCAAATGTTGTTTGAAGAATTCAATGGAAATTGGGATTCACATACCTATTTTAACGTGGTGCATTCCTATGTGGTAATACTTTAGGTATGAACTCTAAAAGCTTGGCGAATACTCTTTGTGCTACTTAGTGGTATTCTGTAAAGGAAAGCCAAATTTGTCTTTGAGCTAAGACAACTTTTCTGACAATGAAAATTGACACACACAGGCCTGAATAGGACGAGATTTTCATATTGCCTTTAAAGCCCAAAAAGGTCTTGACCAAAGTGAAAAACATCATTGAGAACTCACCTAGATCACTTACGTCTAAAAGTGCATTTTGAAAATGTAATTATTGTCTCTTATACATATAGGTAGACATTTTTTCTGTGTGTCTGTTGGCATTCTATGAAGCCGTGGGTGGAATAAAACTATAGTGAGAGATGTAACACCCTCTGGAAAATATGGATAGGGTTTTTTGGGGGAAACAGATGACGGTAGTCGATCTCGTGGAGGATAAAAACAGAGAGATATTTTTTGATTTTGGTGGGGAAGGACGATTCTGCTAGCGACTGGTACAAAAGACTAGAACTACAATTCTTTTGATTTTATTAGTAGGTATTGTTGACAAATTATAGGTAGAACTTATGTGTGAAACTAGAGAGTATTTCGATATTGATTCCTCCAATTTATATTGTCTATTTAAGTCCAATTGTGACATAACTCAAAAAAAGGTAATCCATTGTGTTTAGACAATGGTTTGATCTCTATTTATGTATGTCAATTGATTGAAAATTATATTGGATGTTTATTCAAGTGTTAATATCCTTTCAACACATGAAATAAAAGTAGGCTTTAATTGGCTACCAACTCTTTGTGCTTTTATTATTTGGTATCATAACTTCATTTTGTTATTGGGATAGAGTGTGCATATAGGAGACTCAAATGGATTATATTAGTAATATGTGGAAGATAAGTTTGCAATGTCAGAGGTATGGCACACTATATGAATGTTGTTCTAAGAGGGACAAGAGCGAGAAGACCTCATGTAGAATATTTGGTAGAGATGATGAGAGTTATGCAGATAAGGTTGGATGAAGTGGAGTTGTCTCAACAAAGAGGTGCTCATGGTGATGATGTGAGAAAATATGAGGATGAATAAGCTCAATAAATTGGGATTGGATAATATGGGGATATGTATAATGTGGTAAAAATAAGATTCTTCAAAGTTATATCAAGAATTGGCAATAAGACAAAAATTGATACACCATGTTACAATGGTAGCTTGAATCCTGAATAACTCATGAATTGGATAATAGAGATGGAAAAATACTTTTAATATGAGTATATGGAGGAACATAAGTAAGTGAAATTTGTGTGCACAAAGTTGAAAGGTCATGCCTCACTATGCTAGGACAACATGTAAGTAGAAAGACAACAAAAGAATAAGGATAAAATTAGGTCATGGGATGGGATGATAGCAAAGTTGAAAGCAAAATTTTTGCCCATGAATTATGAGTTGACTCTACTCCAATAATTGAAGAATTTGAGGTAGAAAAATATGAGTGTCAAAGACTATATAGAATAAATATATATACTCATAATACAAGTAAGACATTATGAAGATGATCCAAGAAAGAGGTGAGGTATGTGAATTTACTACATTTTAATATCCAAGATGAAATTAATTTCTTGAAACTATAGACTATAGAATAATACTATCAAAGTGCATTAAAGGCAGAGGAGAAGTTGACAAGGAGGCAACAAGCAAACTCTAGAGGTAGAGGAAAATCTTCAAGAGGAGAAGGATAGTTTATGATCACTAAGCCAACTTATTTATATCATGTTAAAATCACCTCCAACAACCCACTCAATAGAGGGAAGGTTATCTCCTATCAATTGCCAAAGTTGTGTGTGTTCATGATGATCATTGGGGGCATAAACCACAAACAACCAATAATTTTGCTTTGGTCAAGGCAAGTGATCCAAATACAATGTGAGAAGGATCCTCTCCTTATTGAATAATAAGGTTGTTGTTCCACCTTTGCCATCAAAATGAGAGGATTGAAAAAAAGTCACATCTTTCTAGACTTTTTTGAGGGAAGATTCAAGTTTTACCCCACCTAACTTTATTTATTGCAAAAAAACAACGTTAGGGTGCCAAAAATGAAGAGTATTCTTAATCTAAAACTTCATTTAGGGGTTGACAAACCCCTCACATTGAAATAAAATATTTTACACTTCATTGAGAAAGTGGAACACATTCCTCTAGCTCTGTAGTTGAAAATAGGAACTAGTTATTAAGAGGAGCCAATTTCTTAGTGTCTGAGTTATAGGTAGAGACCCCATTATTAATTGGTGGTAGAGAACTTTGCCTGGTAATCTATGGGGGATTTTATTACAGCTGGATCTTCTAAAAATAATGGATCCCCTAGATGGAGTTTATTTTGAAGCATTAGTAATAGGGTCACTAAACTCCTTTGTTATTTTTAAATACATGTGACCCTTGCTCCTTAAAAAAATCATTATATGAAGAAGTTGACCATGTAGATCCTTCATGTTCAAATGGGACATTGGCAAGGCTTTGAGGGAGATTTTGTGCAGTGGTGTAGTTTAAAAGAGGGAATTGGTTACTGAGAATGTCAATAGGCCTGAGAGTAAATACTATTAGAGGGGGAGCTATGGCATTATTTGAGCACTCTAAGAGTTTCATGGTGTGAGCTAATTTAACTGTAAAATATGATTTGGAAGCATCGATCGTATTAGATTGAGAGCCATCCCCAATGGTTTTATGTTGGTTTTTAGATTTTTCATGCACATTGGGATGTTTCAACTTAACTTTTTATGAAGAAAATCTCATATGAGATGTCTTTATTTACGATAATAAAAAATGCATTGGGTTTATTCAAGGAAATCACTAGTTATGAAACTTAAAATCCATGACTTAGTAGCTTGATAAAATTGGGAAGGGGTCATATTAGGTCCATATCAATGTAAGTACATGGATGAAATCTTAGATGAAAATATTTATCATTATTTTTTTCACACCAAATTTATCTACCTAGATCACTATCAATTTCCTTTATAAATGGCATAAAAATGAGGTTGAGGAAAGGGAACTCAATCCACACAGGGTATTGAGATTGTGAAGGTCCTTTCAGATGCAAATCAAAATTCTATACTTATTAATAGATTTTTTTCCCACAAATTACCCAATTACAATACTCTAAAATAACTTGTGCATTTTTAAAATTCACAAACATACATGAAACATAACCTTTACCCAACCCCCTCATTTATTATAAATCCACCCCATGTTTTACCAATTCAATATATCCCATTTATAAGAATCTTGTTTAGAGGGCATACCATGAAGGAAAAAAATTATAGTCCTTTGCCTACACTTTGTAATAACGTCATGTATTTCATTTGGTATTCAGAGTTAAATAGCTTCACCTCTATCTACATTGAAGGGTTTGTCAGGAAATCCCATATTTGGCTACAGTCCAGGTAGATCAATGCCCTGATCCCCCACTAGAGATACATCCTTATGAGTAGGTATATCTTCCACGGTAATTCCTGGATCATGGAGCCACATTTTATAATCAGCAACATCCACCCTATTAAAGTCTTAGCTTCTTGAAAATATTTGTGTTCCCTAACTTTGTTTGTTGTTGGTTGTATTATGGACACCTTTGTTTCATCCTCCATTTCAACACATAATAGTGAGAGTTAGCACAACCTTCTCATAAATCTAATAGAAAATGATTTGATGAACCATGATGATGTATTTTGTTTATCTTTCATTTATGTGTCTTCAATTTATGTTAAATATTAGCTGCCCTAGATACAAAAGCCTCTCTCTCTCTCTTTGGCATTGGAACCATTGGAATTAATATTATAATTACATACATGTTGCCATCTTTATTCATTATTCTGATTACATTAATAGGTTAATATATCTAAATTGGAGTTAAAATTATTAAGGGGACATGATTTGTAAACAAACATTTCTACTAGATATTTAAAAGGATGTGTACCCTAGTAATAAATGATGTATTAAACAATCATCCTCATTAATTTTACTACAAATTTAAAGAAAAAGTAAGTGTGTATGTGTTTATATTATAATTTAAGTTATTTTAATATATTTTTAAAATATTAATTTTTGTGGGGTTTTTATTCATGTATGTTTTAGTTATTATCTAAATAGTTTTTATAAGTAATCATTATTAAATGATATTTTTATTATGTAATAATAAAAAGGTAAAAGGGGCCCACATTCCATCATAAGTATTTGTTAGTAAGGGGAGTAATGATGAATGTAATTCACCACTTTGGTCTTTTCATCTTCTAGCTTCTTTCCCCATTATTAATGTGGGACAAGGCTAATTTTAATTTCACCCCTACCATCAAATGCTTACCATTTTTTTGTAAAAATAATTATTCGATTAAAATTAGTCTAATTGTGAGACAAGGATGATCTATTAGACACTATATTGACCAAAAACATTACCAATAGGAAAAGAGGTTAAAGAGTGACAAGTCCAAAATGGTGAATTGCATTCATCATTTATCCCCTACAAACAAATACTTGTAGACTAAAATATACACAGATAATATTAATTATTATATAAGTTATAGTAATGATATAACCTTTTTATTTAATTTTAAAATGTTTATAGATATTTATTATACAATTTACATTAATAATATAATATTTTATATTACTAATGAGATTTGGGTGAGTTGGTTAAGTGGTTTAGTTGTTTAAAGCTCCATCCAAGTTCAACTCTTAGGAATGGTATATGAGGCCAGTTGTGGCCGTTTACATTCTTAAGGCTAGTTGTGGTAGTTGTTGATGTGATAATTGGGGCCATTAATGGCCATTAATGTAATTCTTGGTGCTATTTATGACTGTTAGTGTGATTCTCAAGGCTTTTAGTGTCAAGTGGTGGTATAGTTAGTATTATCTGGTTACACTTAGTACGAGTGGTATTATGTGGTTAATAAAATGGGATCTAGGCTCTGATTGTGACACATACCAATTTTAAGCTCTAGTAAAAAACTATCACCTAAAAAAAAATAAAAATTTGCGTGTTCTTCTTCCTCACTTAACCAGGTTAGCGCGACTCAATGGACCTTACGATCTTTCTTAATCTATTTAAGATGAAAATGTGATGTAATTTTGATAAATTTGATGGTATTTATTTATTTTCTTACTGAACAAATGTAAAATGAACAAAATAATATAAAATATGGATTAAAATGAGTAAAATAATATAAAACATTGGGATAACGATGTATTGGTTTACATTAATTTATTTTTTAAGTTTATATATATATATATATATATATATATATATATATATATATATATATATATATATATATATATATATATATATATGAGATAGAGTTTTAATGTATGTAGTTGACCTTTTTTCAACATGTTTTGATTTTGGTTAGATATACTTTATTTATGTAGTAATATATATAAATATTAGTATAGACATTTAAATATATTTATTTGATATATGTTGAGAGATGTCGATCTCAAGTTGGTAATTATATTACCTTCTCCAAATTTTTTATGGCTAAAATATTATGATTTTTTAATTGACTTTTCATTCATACATACACACACACACACACACACACACACACACACACACACACACACACACACACACACACACACACACATATGTATGTATGTATGTATGTATGTATGTATGTATGTAAAGTCAATCAAAAAATCATAATATTTTAGCCATAAAAAATTGGAGAAGGTAATATAATTACCAACTTGAGATCGACATCTCTTAACATATATCAAATAAATATATTTAAATGTCTATAGATAAATACATACATACATACATACATTGTATGTGTCTGTGTGTGTGTGTGTCTATATATATATATGTATGTATGTATGTATATATATATATATATATATATATATATATATATATATATATATATATATGTATGTATATGCATGTATATATATATGTATATACATACATATATATACATATATACATATATACATACATATACACACACACACACACACACATTTATTGTATACATACATACATACATTATATATATATATATATATATATCCTAAGTGATCTTAATTATAAACATAAAAATAAAGACAACATATATATATATATATATATATATATATATATATATATATATATATATATATATATATATATATATATATATATATATATATATATATATATATCCTAAGTGATCTTAATTATAAACATAAAATAAAGACAACAACTGATCTTGTATTACATTGCATAATTGTTGATGTTGGTTGGTAAGCTGAACCTAGAAGGAAAAAGGTATAGATGATTTAAAACCAAGAAAAACAAAAATAAAAGAATTTTTTTTCCAAAAATAGAAAACTTACAACCATAGTGTTGTATTCTGTTTCCCCATTTTTGACATGTAAGTTAAATAATGTGTTTGTTTATTGGCAGCTTATGATCAAAGATCTAATGATCCAACTGAGTACATACCATCTGAGTCCACAATGTCAAAAATTGAACTATTCGGTGTTAGTTTTCATTTTTTTTCAAATTATGGGTATGTTTTGTATAATTGTATTTGCAGTTTCCATGATACATAAAGTAGCATAGCCTTTCTCATTTTTTTCCCTTTATCAATAACTCAGAGATGTAAATACTTTTGTCTAAAGCTATGTATATTTTTAATTTTTGAATCAATTTATTGTGGATATTAAATGTTATCTTCATCTATCCATGCACATCAAATAGATCAATATGTAATATATTTTCCTTGATTAGAGAACTAGTATTTGTAGCATGTATAGGACCATAGATAGTCAAAATATCTGCTCCAACACACCACTCACTTTTCTAGCACAAATATCTAATATTGTGTTCGATGGATATGATTTTGTCCTTGTCCTAAAAACAAAGCAATCACTTTCTTTTTTTTTAAAATTTGTATAATAAAAATTACAAAATAAGACAAGTAAAAAACAAAACATCTTTTTTTGTTGTTTTTTAATTTTTTTCTACACAACAATAAAAATATTGTGAATAAAGCAGCTACAATGTTTTTTTTCAATAAAAAAGAAAGGAATAATGTTAAGTAACAAACATAAAAAAAATAAAAAAATGTAAAAAATGATTTGGGACTTATCGTTTCTGAAGTTGATGCTAAAAAACTAGTCTTGTCAACATCAAGCAAATTTGTTTCTGGTTTCTAACCAAAATTTGCATCTTGTGGTAAATTTATTTGTGCTTTCATTTATTTTTCTTCTTTTTTTCTTGTATTACTGAGACAATTGTTTTTTTTCTCTTGTTAGTTCATTTCTTAGACAAACACAATAACCAAAAAGTCTAAGGCCTACAATTTGCAAAGATCAAATGCAAGAGGGTATGTACTAATATATTTTTTAAAAATTCACTTATTAAATCTTGTTATCTATAACTAGACAAATCACATCATGATTGATCTAGTAAGTGTTTATTGTTATGATATTATTTTAAAAAACCCAAAATAACATTTATGGTAATTGTTATCAATGTATGAATAGGAATGCATGTAGACCCCATTGCATGACTAAGTGATACATACAACAACATGTTTCTTGCATATGCATATGCATACAATATGAACTATGTGAGGTAGGATAAGTTTACTTAACCAAGGGAAAATACCTATAAAGGATCCTATGTGGAATATACTACCATCAAGGGTGGGTAGTTTAGTGTGTATTAGTGTAAATACACACATTGATAATATCTAAACTCCACACATAGCACTCAGTCTCCTCATAATACCATTTATGGGTCCTTAACCATGATTAGGTATCTCATCCTCCTCATTATATCCTGGTCTTATAATTCAAGTGGATGCATGCATTTTTTCCCTACTGATAGTATATGAGGCTGAAGTAGGACAACTTAATTCACTGGGACAATATTTAGCCTCTAATAAGTGGAAAGGCATATAAGTAGTGTTTCATTATATTCAATGGATCGATTGAATTATTTTATAAGTCATTATTCATCACTTAGTATATAAATAAAAATCTGATTACCCTTTCCAACCATCAACAACATGTAACTAGTTAACATAACCAAAACACTACCAAGCATTTCAAAAAACATTCTCATTCTATATAACGAGAAGTGTGGGGCAAAAAATAGGTGCTCCCCATTGAGATTTCATATCTTAATCTCAATAGGGGTCCTCACACCTTAATGCCTCTACCACTATAAAGTAGAGTCAACCCATCAGATTGGATATCAAATAAAATGAGTCCTCTAAATAACCCTAATCAAAAATTTATTACATAATCATGATACCTCTACTTAGAACATGAAAGTGAATCAAATTTCTTATAAAATAATTCATTCCAAAAGTACAAATAAAACTTCAACTCAATGCTATAATGTTAAGATCTCCCTACTTTTCCAGCACTTACAATGCTAAAAGGGATTAGCAATCAATCACCATGCCTTCTCAACAAGTCGGATGTCATCACATCGGTAGTTATCTCAACAAATACAAAAAACACCACAAAGTAACTATAGTTAAACTTGTTGACCATATTTATATCAACCAAGGAAAACTCAAATGCAATAATGTCAACTCCTAGGTGCTACCTCTCAAGGTTCTTAGTGAAGTCTTGGCTTTGATCCATACACCGAGTGATAAAAATAATAATATATTAAAGAATTTAAGGGGTAGCTTAGACATTTTCTTTATAACTTATACATGATCAGCTATAGGCCTTTTAATATTTATAGCTAGCTATCCAGTTATAGGTTACTAAGTTCAAGGCTAAAGCATACAATTGATCATAGTAATTTATCAAATTAGATTATTGTTACCCCAATTTTCACAATCAATTACAAGCCATACCATATTAATTAATTATAAGATTTTCAATTACAATCTAAAGGAAACTTGTCTTAACTAGGCTTACATTTATTCATAGCTTCCAACGTTTCATTATAAGAAGAACCACCAAATGGATACTATTGACCAAATTTGACCTTTAGATCAAATTGGGGCACCCCTAGGTAAAAAATTTACTTTTAGATGTTTTATGGGTTCAATACATATGTCACAAGGTGTTTTATAGGTCAATTAAAGTCATTTGATGTTATACTAGCCTTGGCCCTTAGTCATTTTAGTCATTTTGAGGTCAAAAAGGGGAATTTAATGAGTTGTATGGATTTATTGGGAAGTGTGATGTTTTCAAAAGGTGATGTCACATGTAATGTGTCCCCATATGTCTTAATCAATTGTTGGTAACTAAAAGTGGTAGGTGCTTTAGAGGAAAGGCCAGTTTTCTTAGGAAAAAATGTGAGTTTGGAACTTGTATGACCCATGGGGAAGTGTTCCACATGGGAGATGATCATATAATGTATCTTCAAATTATTCAAGCTTATTTAAAAATTTTAAATGCTCTAAAAGTGCCATTTTAGGCCCAAAACCATTATGCTCCTTTTTCACCCTTCTTGGCAAGTAAAAGCAATCTTTAGGTTTGTACTTGGTACGATTTGTTTCAGGAAAAATGATATTGGGGGTGTATTATACACTCAGATACCTTCATTTACATAACAAGATTTAAAATAATGGTGGCCTATGCTTTATGAACCATCCTCATGAAGTTAATTATATTTTTTTGCTTACTAATCTGTGCACCTTGCAAGTTTTGCTCTTGCTTGGGCATGTCCATACAATCTAGTTGCTAATATTGGTTCCAAATGATTTTTACTCTTTTATATCATGTTATTGATGATTTTTTTCACATTTTTAGTTGATTTTATGAACCAACCAACTTAGTTTGCAAGAAGTAAAGGAGTAGAATTGTAGACATGTTTTCTAATTATTGGAGGTTTCTTCTGTGATATGGTTTACAAATTAATTGAATTGATGTATGATTGCTCAAATATTTATTTTCCTCATCTTCAATGTAAAATAAAAATTTAAAATCCACTTCAATATCCAAGAGAACAAGCAAATGGTCATCTATAACAGTTGTATGGCTTGCCATTTCTTGAAGGAGCATGAAAAACGTGTTTGCACATCCTCTTATGTTTGGAGGGTCAAAAAAAGTTTGATAATCATTTTGAATAAGGTTAAATTAGGTTGGAGAAAATATATAACCAATAAATGGTCTTAGAGAAAACTTGTGACACTTTGGGACAAACTCCCAAAACTGTCAAAACAGAGGTCTAGGCCCTTTTCTAGGTGTTCTTATATAGTGTTGCATTAATCTCTAGAGCCTCCAATTTAATTTTTTTTCAAGATTTAACAAAGGCATATTATTTTTAAAAATAATATAGGTGTATAGGTTAAGGAGGATGGTTTTCAAAATCCTTCAAGTCGTTCTTTAGGACACTGAATCTACTCAATGCTATCTACAACCAATAGAAGATTTGTCAAAATTGAAAGCATTTGGGAAGGTTTTGAGGTCTTTATGAAGTATTCAATTGGTTTAAGTAGACCATACAATTAAAAATTATCTCATAAGACATCAAGTACAAATAAGACCTTGAAATCCTATGTGATACTAAAAGCTAACACGTACAACCAATATACATAGCTATAGGAACTAAGGAGATGCATTAAATAGTCAAGGTAAGGTTGAAAATCTTGTTGATGATTTTGTTCAAGGAGAAAGTGAGTATCAAATGGTTTGAAAATATTAAATATCTAGGAAGATAAAAGACAATTCACTTACATCCTAAACCTACATACACCTTCAACCAGGCTTAAAGGAGGAAAACATAGTCTTATGAGTCAAGAAAGGTAGGGAGACCTAAAACATGTTTTGAAGGAGGCTTAAGTATGGATATGCCTATGATTGATGATATGAGGTAACTTTAAGGACTTAATATTGTTTCCATATAATTTTTATGCAAATTTCAAATATGAAAGGCACCTATAGGCCCCACAAAGTCAACTGTAATTGATTGTGAAGGGAAAAGAGTAGAAAGGTTAGGTCTTGACATGAACTTATCTCAACATGGAGTGAACAAGTTCAAATAAATGCCCCATGGTATTATAAGGTTTCATAGAGACAAATTCAAGGTTTACAAGGTCTACTCCTAACCTATGACCTACAGGTCCCTTGTTCTTCACCAATATGTACTTATAGGCATTGAAACTCCCATACAGTTAGATGGGTATGATTGAGTCAGGCAGTGAGATGAAAGTTGGCACCTAAGGGTGTATTACAAAGACCTAAGGTAAAAAATGAATCATAATATTGATATATCACCTTAGATATCTTTAAGGGGGGTCTTTTCACATTGTGGTCAGGGTCTACTTTTACAAAGAAGAATTACAGGGGTCCTTCTCAAACATTTGTACACAGTCAGGAATTCAGGATAGTTGATTGGATAAGCATGAAATGAGAATGCTAGAGGGATATAGGATGATTAATGTGTTTTAAGGAACAATCAAAATTATGACACCCATTTTAATAGGCTCTCATCATGTGATATCAAGAAAATGGGAAGGTTTCCAATAAAAAACACATTCTACATGCTAAAAGCTTGCATACAATTCATCTCACACAGTTAGTCTTAGAATTTTGAAGAGTTGGAAGGTAAGATGACCTAAACAAAGCCAAAAATTATTAAAAAGGATTTAAACCACTTGGATAACCCTATAAATTATTCATATTGTCTAATAAAATAGTGGGAGTGCCCTTTGTTTTGTCTCAGATAGAGGGCAATCCCTTTGGAACAAAACTGGTAGGTTTAGAGGAAGGTGTATAAGGAGATGAGACTAGGAGTTATTTTAAAATTTGAAGGAAGTGTATATGGTTGGATAAAATATTAAAAATCATAAGAGACCATGTGCATAAAGGTGAAACTCAATAGGGTGCTCCATGCTCTTAAAGTTGCAGTCAGGCCTAAGGGTAGGGTTTTGGCCTAGATCTCAAAAAATTGGTCATTTTCATTTATAACTATGGGAAAAATTTATAGCCTATTAAAACATGTTTTGGGGAATATATAAAATGTTTTAAATCTATTTGGATGTAATATAAATCATGAGGAATCCATTTTTGGCCCAAAAGCAACATCAGGGTTGTGTAAGTTGGAGAAAAGAACTCGATAGATTAGGTTTAGATGCTCATATATTTTATGAGGATTTGAATGGATGATATAGGAGTTTTGGAAAGTTATTAAGGTTCATCAAATTCACATTATTATAATTTTTCTACAACTCCAACGTCATAATTTTATGAATGAACCTTAAGAGGTCAAAAAAGGCCTAAACCCTCCTAAACCCTTGCCAGTGACTAGTTTGAGGAAATGGACATGGAAAGATAATATGATGGAATATTTTAAATAGTATTATTATTTTAAATTTAAAATTACTCCCTCAATATACTCCCCATACTTTTTGACTATAAAGAATTGTATGGACATGTTACAAAATAGCATATTTTTGACTATTTTATGTGTTTTGTAGGATACATGAGGTTTCAAGAGATGAAATAAAGTTTATATGGAATACTAGGAATTTTAAAAACTAAATATGAAAATTTAATTCTTTAAAAAAAAATCATAAGTTTCCAAAATAAAGCTCTCATCTCAGCCAGTCAAAACTAGCATAATGGACAAGCTAGTGAGAAGGGTGGAGATCTTCAAGTGAGGTGATTTTAAGGTGTCCTTGATGATTATAAGGAAATTTAGGGTATTTAAAATTTTCATACACTCCTCCAATTTATTTTCATGTGAAACTGAAGCCAAATTTCAGGCCAAGTGTGTAGGGTGCATGAAGGAAGACTTTTTTGGATTACAGATGATGATATCTCCCTTTCAGATGATTCTAGATGACCAAGCCTACAACCAATGAATGGAGAGGCATGAATAAAACCATTAACATTAGTTATAGTCATTGGAACTATTATTAGTTAGTTATGAGGTTTTCAATAATCTCACATCATGAAGGTAATTTTTTTGAGCTAGTTAAGATGATTTTATGCTACTTTGCAAGAGTTTGATGACTTTGATGGACACTTATATTTATTTAACTTTCATGGTTTATCCCATATCATATTATAATGGAAAATTAAATTAATCTCTCAGATTTACAAGTGTTCTTGTGACCCTTGGACTTCTCTCTTCTCCTCTCTCTCTCTCTCTCTCTCTCTCTCAAGTTCTATAAGAACTAGCCATTTTGGCCATTGCAACCTATGTTCCACTTGAATATGGTGAAGACCTGATCATTGGAATACCATTTGATCAATAAGACTACTGATTTTTACCTCTTCATGAATATTCGTAAGGGTGCTCTACTTCGATGATGAATTTGGCTTAGTGAAGACTATGGATTCCTTAGCATGTTGTTGCATACTTTCACCCTATTTGTAGTTGGAAAGCTTCTTCTTGTAGGGCATGTGAAGTGTTCTAGGAAATTTCAAGGATTAAGTGAGTTATTATATTCATTATTTCCATTCAAGGCCTCTTGTCTAGTCCTCCTATCTTTGCACATTCATCCATAACCTCATAATATAATATTGATGTGAGAAGATGTAGATTAGAGAAGTGTATGTTCAATTTGTCCCTTGATTTCATGTGTAACATGCAATTGATTGGAAGTAATCATATTATTTAGTGTATCACCTCCCTTATAATAGTTTGATTTTAGTTATATCTCTCCCTTCCCCTCCCCCTCCACCCAAAGTTTAGGTGTAGTTGTGATCCAAAGTGGTACATCAAGGAAGCTAGCCCTATCTAGAGATTCACCTCATCCTTAGGCTACCCACAAGCTTAGAGGTGTTTCCATTATGACAATTGGATTAGGAGAGCTTAGGAATCTCCTCAAAGGGTACAAATCCAAGTGACAATAGAAAAAACAACTTATTTTAATTCATTTACCACCATAGGTTTCAACTTCATCATATGCCCCAAATATTTGAATACTATTGTCATCCATATAAGCAGTTTTCACTTGATAATACCCCAATAAAAAAGAATCAATATAAATTGAAATAACATAAGCATAGCTTATTTTTATTGATGATCCTTCCATGTTATATACATAACCCAACACGTATTTAATTCAAATGTATACCGAGTGTAATAACAAAATTGGAAATATAATCACAAGTATAAAATGAGATACAACTGTAATAATTTAATGGTTTACATAGAATTTAATTTAGATAATCAATCATATGCCTATAAATTGATATCCCTCAATTTCATTGTTTTATGCAATAGAAATTCTCACAATATCTAAACTATATTCAATAAAACAACTACCCTCTACGTAGTGTGCATGTCCAAAAGTAAGGACAAAAATAGGTACTTAAATTAGTTGTTAAAATGCTTATGAAAGAATGAGATATAATAATAAAATAACTAGCAAAAATATTATAGTTGGGGGTAAACCACACAATCAGGGATCAAATATCCTTACAACAAATTAATGACATAACATTATATTTGAACAATAGGCTTCTCAATTGTTCACACATTCTTTTCTTACCACATGCTGAGTAAGGACCACATAATGTTGTTGAAAAGTAAATGTGGTATTAGATACTCTTGTGCATGTATTAAAATTGTATACATGCTCTCCAACCATGTGTAAAACACCTGAACCCAAGAATTTTAACCATGCACCAAAGATGTTAAAATATATAATAGCAACATGATAACCATGAACTTAACCTCTTAAATGCACATGTTAATCCCAAGCAAGCCATGAAAATGTATGCCCTACACTAAATTCATCAATAGGGGAAATCAACACACATGCTGATAAGGTTACTCCAAGAAAAAGATAAACATTACATACATCATATTGGCTAGTAAGCCAAGAAAGTGAAATTTAATAATATTTTAAATAGATTACACTCTTAATGCTAAGAGTGCCTAATTCAAGTACATGGTTATCAAAGGAAGAAATAACACTGGGGACATGCAACAAACTTACTTTCCATACTCGCAAGCTTACTTGAAACTATTCTAAAGATTCTTAATTGACCATATATATAGATGAACGTTCATCTATCATCTATTTAGACGAATTGAAAACATGTTTAGATTAACTTGTCTTGAAAGATTAACACTAAAACTTCTTAATAAAAATTTGTACATAGTGACTTGTCTAGTAAGGAGAGAATCCATGGTATAATTGGATAACCCATACTAGCTATATAATATAGCCTTTAGTTAAATGGCTCAGTATAGTACCCTTACACATATGCTCATACTGCAATGTGTTTCCATGTTGATGGACCATATAAAGGTCTTGTAAACTAGAATTAATCACACGAAAAACTAAATAAATCAATGGACTTCTAATGATTTTAATAATAAATCTAATAGTGATTAAATATGAACAACAATTATATAAAAATAATTTTTCTCAATAAAAACACAGATATCATGATTTTTAAGAACTCAAAGGTACAATCCAATAGTAAAAACACCACACACAACCAAAATTAAATCCCCAAATCATGAGTGAGAACAACTCCTATTTACTTAAATTAGTGAATTTGTGCCACAAAAATCAACAAAATAGATCTATGGAAAAAATCCCAAAGAAAGTCACAACAAAAGAGACATCAATTTGAACTACAGCTAGGAACAACCCATTAACAGAAGCAAGAACCAAGCTTTCAAACAAAATCCAAAACAAAATTCCCCAAAAATGGTTTTCCTATTGTGTATTCAAACAATCCAGTGATCAATCAAGTAAGATTACTACTTACTCAACTTTTTGTCATAACATGAGGATATAATAAACATCTAGAGTGGAAATATATAGCCTTACCTTGCTGACATTCTATGTACCTTAACACCAATTAAAAAATTGGGTATAAAGATATATGAAAAGCATGCTATGGGAAATCTTAGCTATCACTAACAACTCACAACATAAATCATAAATGGTAAAAGTATATGTTGGCCAAATTTAGCCAACATTTCAAGCTATGCCCAGATGGATTAGGTTGCTAATGGATGAACAGATGTTTTGGATGGAATGAGTGGACCAGAAAGATCTTACAGTGCTCACAATGATTTTGAAACACTTTAAGATTACTTAAAGTGTATTTTGTCAAATTCTAAAGGACAGGTTTGTAGAGCAAATAAAAAGGTTCTTGAGTAGTTTCATGGTGAAACTAAGTAGTTCAAGGCCATGGAACAAGTCTTCACAAGATTCAGGTCTTTGTAGTTCTTTTAGGCCTTCAAGAATCAAGCAACATTTCAAACATGAGTTCAAAAGAACATACAGGCCTTGGAAAAGCTAAGTGCAATTTTTTTTTCCAGCTAAGTCCTTACTTGAGTAAATTGTTTTGGGTCTTTATTTTTCTAAGTTCAAATCTTTCAAATCTTTTATTCGACTAATTGCTAATATTTCCTTCGAGAGACTTATTTTGGTTTTTTTGGATAAGTATCAAGAATTATTTTAGACATTTTGTCTAAAACAAAACTCCCAAAGGGTAATTTTTCAAGGAAGGTCCTAGACAAAAGTTTTGAAGGGTAGCTTTCAGGGAAATTGGTCCAAAAAAAAACCCTGAAGGGCCATTTATTCGATAAAATACCCTAAACAAAAAGACCAAAGGGTCATTTTTCAAGCAAAGTGTTTTAAAAAAAACTCCTGAAGGGTCATTTCTCTAGGAAAGTGGCCCAAACAATAACTCCAAAGGGTCATTTATTTAACATAATTATCTCGAGACAAGGTCCCAAAGAATATTTATTTTAGGAAAGGGTCTAATGCAAAACTCTTGAAGGGTCATTTCTTTGGGAAAGTGTCCAATACAAAAGTCTGAAAGATTCATTTCTTCGCCAAGAGGCCTACAAATAAGAAGTCCGAAGGAATGACCTGGGGAATTTGTGTTCTAATAGAGTAATAATAGTTGTGCAAACATCAAAATAAAGATCAACAATCATCCATATGGGGATCAAATATTTATAATAATGTGAATGTCAAATATGTTTATACAGACATCAAAGGATGGTTGTGTAAGTGTCAATTTTAAACTATGAAAAGTGACTATTTGTTTTCAAATATGCAATGAAAGATACATAAATTTCAAATACATGTGCACAAACATCAAATTTTAGCCTTTTGAATTAGCCATTTGATTTCAAATATTGGATCCCAATAGATCTAATGTTTGGTGTTTGATCATGCATCAAAGATATACAACACGTGAGTGAGATAGGGTCAACAAGTCAGTAGTCCCCCATAGATAAGTGTGAAGGTGAAAAATGGCAAGATCTTAGGAGTTAGGATCAATGGATCAAGATGAGTCAAGGGGTCAATAAGCTAAGTCAAACAATTGATGACCAACAAGCAAAGGGTTGAGCCTGGGATATTTTGACAAAGGTTGATAGGGCAATTTTTGACATGAGCAAGCTAATACAAAAAGGTGTTGAGCTTGAATAGAGTCCTAGTTAAACCAGATGGACATTTAAAGGATTGAGATATTTCATTAAATGGCCATAGAGTTAAAATAGGTCTTTTTGGACTTGACATAAATAAAAGCAAGCTGCTAACTATTCAATGATATAAATGCGCCTTAGTGGAGATATTGACTATAGGAAAACTAATATGAGATTGGTTTTCAACCTATAATGGATCAATGTTCAAGGTTTGTATAAAAATCATGCCAAGGCATAAATATTATAGTGAAATCAGTTTCATAAAGAAAACATATCATGGTTTCATTAGGCCCAAGGATATGAGGACCTTGTCTTCATAATGAAGCCAAGTGGAATGTATGACGAGATTCATGGAGTAGATTTGAGAGATTGGAGAAATAGTTAGATCATTTAATAATGATTAGAACCTTCATAGAGATTTTCTCCTTGAAAGGATCATGACTCACCATATAAAACAAACTCTTTTCCTCTAGTGCACTTTTCTCAACAAATGAGAACTTGAGAACTAATTGGAGCTAATGAAAGATAATTGTTGATGATGGACTTATCCTGATTGGATAAATGGGTGGTGGGTCATCTCTTGAAAGATGGAGCTCATTAAATGATCATGGAAAGTGTGCCCCTATCCTCTCTCTCTCTCTCTCTCTCTCTCTCTCTCTCTCTCTCTCTCTCTCTCTCTCTCTCTCTCTCTCCTATATATCCCATTCTTTTCATTTTATAAGGGGTTCTCTAATTTGAAAATTTTAGAGACTAGTTTTCTCTGATTTATAAATTTTAGAGGAAATGGGGGACTCTTTGAGATATTGTAAAGTATGCTCCTCTTGATTAGCTTCAACCCTGTCAAGCATTTGTAAGAACTACCTCTTGATGCACTATAGGACTTTTTTTACCTATGTTTTGCCTTGAATCCATGTTTAATGAGCTGCACTATGACATTGTGTGAAGGAAAATCTTCCTTATCCATGGTCCTTCTTTCTAACCTTGTTTAGGTAGTTTTCAATGTTGTTTATAGGTCTAGATTAGTGTTCTTTCTTCCATTAATGTGAGCTTTAATTAGGTCTTAGAAATCTTCTTTGTTTGCATTCATTCCTTCTTGAACCTCTTCCATGAAACACTTATGTAATCAACTTGATCTTGAGATTGTGTGAGCTAGTATTGTCCTCTGTAGATCTATTGTGGGTTCAAGCTTATGGGATTTACCCATTTTTATTTGGTGCATCACTTGGTTAACTTTCTTAGGATCCATTTTCCCTCTCTAACCCTTTTTCATGTGAAGTATTATTTTTAGGTGAGTATCAAAGAGAAAGTTGGCCTACTCCGAAGGTTCAACCCCACCATAGGTGACCCATATCTTGGGGTTATTCCCATAGCTATGATAAAGTTGGAAAGGGCCTAAAGAACCCTATTCCAAATGGTACCAATTCAACACTTGATATTCTCCAAATATAGTCACTCGTCCATTTTCCTACCATCATGCTAACAATTATAATGGGTCTCAAAAATGGAACCAACATGATGAAGTCTTTTCCTTTAGTTTAACAAGACTTATCCTAGTTTTACACCTAAAGAGAATAATAATTACAATGAGCTAGAGTGCTAGCATATCATGCAAGAAATAATATCGCACACTCACCTAAAACATGCAATTTAGGACTAGTTCCTATTAGTTCTATCACATGATGGTGTATGGATTGAATTGACTATACTAGGGTGATTAAATAGGAACATAGTTCCAACCATAAACATCATAGTATAACTAGTCATAACAATTTGTTCATTCCATACTTAAGCTATACATAATATAAAAAGATAGGCACAAATCAATAAAAGGAGTAATTGTATCATTGTTTCCATAACAAGATTAAAAAAGGTATTTCAACAAAACAAGTATTTTATCCCATTACATACTATAGATCGCCATATGCATGTCGCAATGTACATCAGGGTTATGACTAAGCTCAAGATTACAAATATAATGTTATCATTACAACAATAACAATAACTCTTCTAAGTAAGACAAGGGGTATTTATACATGGTTTTACCCTGATCATTCTGTTATAATATTGTCATGAAAATGATGACTTACCAATGACCATTTACAATAATGAGTTGTGGGAAGTTGTTACAATGAATTCTTATTGTTTTGGGCCTAACTACCCCTATATACCCTCTTTATGTTAGATATTCATTATGTTGCTATTATCTTGTCACAAGCCAATAATAGATTCACTTTGAATATTCTCCTCTGATGTTTGCATGAACCATTTCCTAATCATCATGACCTTCCATTCCCTTGTCCTAGTCATGTGCTAATTACATGAGTCTTTCATCCTCGATTTGCTTGTGTTTTCAGCATCCTTGTTCCTCACAACTTGCTTCTTGCACACCAAGGCCTTCTATACCTTATCTCTCCCACGCCTAGGTTTACTTATGTAGCTATATCTCTCACACCATTTTCAAAAGATACTTCGAATAAATCAATGAAAAATTTGTGGTTCAACACTACACAATAAAAAATATAGAGATCAAATGCAAAGGGAGGCCAGGGGTAAGGGGAATATCTAAACTATCATCATAAAACTACATGGAATATCTGACCTATAAAAAAATCTTAGAGCCTCCTCTAAATTAATGACCATTAATTTGTTCCATTAGAAAGTAATTTCACTAATTGAACCATTCGGCCTCCTACAAGGGTTTGTAACAATTAGTTGATGAAGCATCATTTTCATCTAGCCACTCAGTGCCATATTACTGTCCCAACAACCCAAACAAGACATCTTTCTTCAATAGTTCCATCATCTATGGGACCAATCCCTCATCGTTTTTCACCCAACTCCATTCTAACACACCTTGATTGATAGCTTTGTTAGCAAGCCAATCTGTAACAACATTGGCTTCCCTATAATAATGGAAAATCTAGCAGAAGTTAAACGAACTAAGGAGCAAACTAACCTAGGTGATGACATACTTAGTTAAATAAATTGGTGCTTTTACTACTTAAAGTTCCATATTTTGATTTACACACTCTATTACAACACGTGTTTCTTACACGTTTGGATTCTTGAAACATATGGCCAAGTTAAAATCCCATTTTCTCGAATCTCAATCCTTGCAACACCAAAAAATTATTTATTGGTGATCATCCTTTCTTAGGTATTTTAGGTATAGACGATGTTGAGTTAAATAATGGGAATATTTTTTTAAAAAAAAAGGTACCTTTCACTTTCACAAAACCTTATGACCATTTATTCCATTTATTAGGTCATAAAGTCTAGAGAAGAAAAAATTAGTGTTTTCACTAAATGGTATCTTAATCAGATATAGATATTTGAAAGAAAAACTACTCATTTTCAGTAGTAAGGTTTTTGTTTCATTCATAGAGCTTATGTTTCATTCACAGTTTGAGGCACTTATAATCTACTTTCTAATTTAATCGGTGATTCATCAGAGTCAATATCAAAAGGATTTTCTTTGTTGGCAACTTATTCCATATAAATTGATCTATTTTTAAAGAATTTTTATTATAAGTTTTATGTAGTATGAAACTTTCATGACCATTTTATAAATCGTGTTGTAAATTTCTTCTCTCAACTTTTTATAAAAACCAATTTTATGCATTTACGATATATGTTTCAATTGAAAGAATAAATTTTAAAAAGAAATATAATTATAATTTTACCCTCTTTTATCTATTGTATTTTATATTTGGACATGATCAATCTTTTTTATAAATACCCATAACATAAATGCTAGCCTCATTTTACATAGTCCCTATGTTGCCTTTATGGATATTGGTGTAAGTTATTAAAACACCATAATTTTTAAGTTTACTTATGCTAGTGGTTATATTTATAGGTTAAAATATTTTATATTTTTATATTAATCTTGTAAATTAATAAGATAGAGTAGGCATGTGCCTACCATGTGTATTGTGCACTAAGAGAAAGCACATTCTAGAGAGGGGGAAATCATTGAATTTTTACCAAATAATATTTTATTTATAAATTTGGATGAAAAGTCCCTCATTTTCAATGGATAGGTTTATTTATTTATAATGAGCGTATAATATTTTTAATTTTGAAACTTCACCACTTTTTTTGGTCAAGATTGACAAAGCATGCATGCCTTCTATTGTTGCTTTTGTCACTAAAATTTGTTTGGAATCTTATTCTTTGTAATATGATGACATATTTGATGATACATTTTAGGAGTAATATTTTGATATTCATTCAAAAATTGAAACACCAATTGTATCACTTCCAACAACTCAAATACAATATTTCATAGAGCTCATGTAACAAAATGAATAACAAGATAGATAAAAATGTATAAACGTACAAAGAATGACTCCCTAAGAATTTGTATTATGGGTAAGCCTCTAAGGATTATATGTTGATGCTCAAGTCAAAAGAGAACTCAACAAGTTATTTATTTCTACCCATGCTAGGGAAGAATCCTAAGGGTTAGTTCTCTATGTCTATACCCAATCTTTGAGCTACCTACATGAATTTAATGATCACATTAATATGCATAATGAGGGTCAAATTTAGTTCACCAATTACCAAAATGAATGTTAGTTAGGCTGTGAATATATTCGACCTTCGTCATTTTGTCTATGACTAAACATAATGTGGTTACCCCTTATGGGTAATTTTATGGCCACTATTTTTCTCAAACATAGCTATGAACTATTAAAATATATAAGATGCATTCAAACATATGTGAAAACACATCTAGGCTTCTAAAGTTTGAAAATATGTTGAACAAATGACACATTCAACTAATCATTTTATGCACTAACATTTATTGATATGAAATAAATCATGAACACTACTAAGTTTATACTCTAAATTAAAACACAACCTCATATTCATAAATAAAGGAGAAAAATAATTACCTTCACCTACCAAATGAAGATCTCCTTCATTGATGTGGATTTTATCATTATGGCAGATGGATTGTGTTTGTTCAAGGATTTATGTAATATTTTGGCAACATGTACATGTATTTGATTGTAGGATGACATAATTTTTTCAATTTAGATTTAATATAATTCATGGTTTTAACTGTTACAACCCCTCAAGTTGTACTTATAAAAGTGTAGTAATTTTTATTTTTTTTAAATAATTACTTAACATTCATTCACTCAACCATAGTTATACTAAATAACATTTTCCAAACATAATCAATAACTTAGAATAATAATAGTTCCAAAATTCCAATACTAAATTCAATATAATATATCACAATTTTAAGAAAAGTAAATACATTAGGACTTAGCCACGACTGATTCACTAATACAACTGCTACTCAAGTATATACTAATAAAATACAATCACATTTATAATAGGCATTCATCTTTTATATAGTAAATATATATCAAGTCCTCTGGGACTCGAGTCAAACCAACTCATGTATCTTTGAATCTCAAGTGTAGTATCGAGGTAAGCAGTACTATTATGGAGAGGGATAACATCATCTGAGCACCTTTTCACACCAACCACAAACCAGTGATCCCCTACACAATCCCATATTATGGAATGACCCTCCCTTCATGGATAGGTAGATAGAATGGTGCAAGAATCTAGAGAACAAGTAAGTACCCAAATGTGTATGATTTCTAAAACCAAACATGAAGTATATCATAAAAAACTAATTCTATTACAAGATATCACACTAACATGTAAATCATACATATTAAAAGATAATGTCTCACTATACATTATTTAACTAAAAGATTCATACTAATTATATGCTTCTCATAATAATATCACATCACATGATATACCTATAAGTAAGCAAAGTATACTTTTATTCCATCAATATATGAATGATTCATACATTATTATTTAACTCAAATAAAAATTAATGCATGTAGTTCATACCATCTAAGTATGTTTCACATTCATATTAAACTACAGATTTCCAACTACCAAAATAAGATCTAAACAATTACATATCATGATATCCCATAATATCATAGTCTAGTGTTCTAAGGCACAACAACTAGTTTTTCTACAAATAATCATACTAAATAGTCATAATTACATGAAATAATTAACTTTTATTCAAACAAGTATTTATAATAAATCAAGTCATGCAAACACATAAAATTATAAGCTAACATTCCTTTATACTCTCAAGGTTGTATGAATGCATACATGATATCTTACTACTATCACAAAACATATTGTTCAAGTAATAATCAACACATGCATTAATTCAGTCAATGTAGGTAAGAGTCTATACATGCAAGTACAATATATACCATCTAGGCATATATATTTAAACTAAATTATTTTATGATATCCCATACTATTATAGCTCATTGTGCATGAGTGATCTACTCAAATATGAATAATAAATCTTACACTATAATTATTAATAAGCAATTATTAGATTATACCATCTGGGTATACCCTCAATAATAATTAAATAAAAATATAATCTCTAGGCACACATCACGATGCACTATTTTATTCTATAATTTTTTATTCACTTACAAATAAAATACTCTCACAATATTTATTACACACAAATTTTTATAACTATATGTCATTACAAAATTTGTACATGTCGACATATTTTTATAACACTACTGTGCTATAGATATACTATTTATATCTATTAGCATTCTAATCAAGGCCTTAGTATAAATTTAAATCATATAATTATATCAATCCAAGATATATATTTAAATAAACAAGAGTATAATAATATTGCCATTGTAATGTCTAATCTTGCTATAATTTACCCAAAAACATAGTGATATTTCTAAAACTATAAAACTCTAAACATAGTCATCATATGAAAATGGATTTTTAGGATAAATAGTCACATCACAAATCATAGATTGACTAATGATTATCAATTAATTTGATCCACATATATCTATGCTAGATTGTATCTAAAATCGCATCTATCATTTTACCATTTCTTACCTAATTGAGAAAACAAAACAAACCAACATTGATTTCTAATCAAGGTATGAGTTAATAAACCATTTAATATTTTTTTATCTTCATAAGTATCCTATGTTAATCATGCTTATGATTAAAATGCAACTCAAGGTGGCAATGCAACTCGACTAGGAGTGTAACTTGGCCCAAAAACCACTATACAAAAATTTTGAGGC
This sequence comes from Torreya grandis, assembly GCA_037957365.1. Classification (NCBI taxonomy): domain Eukaryota; kingdom Viridiplantae; phylum Streptophyta; class Pinopsida; order Cupressales; family Taxaceae; genus Torreya; species Torreya grandis. Next base: position 695,894 of record JARHVA010002006.1, on the reverse strand, counting down.
ATAATAAAGTTCTACCCAACCTTAGATCTTACATTAAAGAGATATATAATTTGTTTTATTTATAAATGACTCAACATTTTTATCTAAAAGACTAAACATTTCATATAAATGATGCAGCCATATAATATAAGACATGCAACTTGCTTTGCAATTGTAATACAGAAATCTAAGGCAGGTTTCTCATTATTTAGACTAACCTTTTGATTATTATTCCCCATTATTTTAATTGAATTACTTATATTTTTCATTTATATACTCAAAAATTTTACTTATGTACTCAACACTTTTATTTATGTACTCAGCATTACCATTTATAAACTTAGTAATTTAAAACACTCAACATTTTCAATGTATTAGTCTCAGCGTTTATAATGTATTTGACTCAATGTTTACAATGTATTTGACTCAGCATTTGTTTTTATTTTTATGATTTAAGAGACTCAGTGTTTTAACCTATTCAACTCAACATTCTCATTTGAGACTTTGCATTCCATTAATGAACTGGGTGTTTCATTTAATTGACTAGGTGTTTCATTATCATATACTTAATGTTTCATATAAAATGCAGCTAATAATAATTTCAAACACAACATTTTTATCTAAGCATTTTAACTCAATATAATAATTATTTTATATAAACAGTAAAAATGACTTCCCATTTGGATAAATTGTTGCCTTGATAGAACTACAACCTTCTCTTCTAAAAGCTGAATGTTAATCTAAGTGTGAGCAGTGAAAGTAATGGTTTCTCCTTTATAAACTTAGCAATTTATTATAGACACAATGATTTTATTTAATACATAGTGCACTATCATATACACAGCTATATTTTATTTATATATATAGCTACTATCATATGCATAACTACATTTTATTTATATACACAACTATGTTTTAATTATATACTATGTTCTTTTTATTATAATAAAGTTTCCCTACTCTTTTAGATATGGTGCTTATATCTATATATTATTAGATTTCAATGATATTATATAGATTGATTATATTTAAAAGGACATAAATCTAGTTTAAAGCTACCCATAGTCAATTCAACTAAGGTATCACTTTTCTTTATGCCACATACTCATATAATTTTAATACTCTGCCATCATTTATATTATTCATCATTTCTATTAAATAGCTCAATGCTTCTCATTGTGACTCATCACTTCAACATATAAACTTAACATTTCAATTAAATATAATGAGCATTCAAAAATATATGTTCAACATTATAGACTGGGCATTCAATCAATTAGACTAGGTATTCAATAATAGAATTAACATTTCATTATAGGCCCAACATTTCAATAAATAGGGGGACATAGCCTATACTATGCAAAATATAGGCCTTTAAAATTAGTTCTTAGGCCTATAAAAGTAAATGCAACATTATAAAGAATGGAATCTTACTATATAATTAGAATTCTACTCATAATTAGCAATTGGCAATCTAAGGGGAAAACACACAACCAAATATAGTGGAATGCTAACTTAAATAAATGGGATGCAAGTCTAACAATTAGATTCAGGGCAAATATAAATAATACACAAATAATTAAAACTATTTAGCACACAAGAAAATAGATACATAACTAACCTTCTTGACATTTCTTAAAGAACATGCATTGTTTTTGTTTCCTCCAATCTCACTCTTCCAAATATCCTTCTTGCTTCTTCCCCCATGTCCCTTCTTTATCCCTTTCCTCTTAATTTATTAAAACTCTCCATCTCTTTTTCTATTGTGCATTCACTTTGCATGCAATCTTCTTTAGTTTTTGTTTCATGCATGGCATCTTTATTCATCTCCAAGGCCGTAGTCTAACTTCCACTTTTTTACATAATAATTATCATTTAATTTGTTCATTAAAAAAACTATGACTTATTTCTCATGATATTTCAACATAAGACTAGGTTGACTTTATTAAAAAAATAGATCTATTTTCCTAACTTTCATGTAATTTCATGCATGCATTTCAAGACTAAATTTAGATTGTCATAAGTCATGATTAGTACTCTAAGATAATTATAATTTCATGAAAGTAATAATTATAAAGATAATTATTTATTTAAATAATATATATTAAGTCATTAATTGCTTATTATTACAATATAACTGTATTTATAATAACTCATATCTATATAGCAATTAAATATCTATTTTCTTAATTTATTCTTGAAAATCAGGATAATTAAATTAAAATAATCTAATACATATTAAGAACTAAATTTACATACTAATTTAATCACATACAAGATTTACTATAATTTAAAATATGTTATGCATATAATATTTTAAATCTAATGTGCATGTGTGTAGGGTCACTATCAATTTCCTCTGTCATCCTCCAATCATCTCATCCCCACCCTCTTTGATGATGTTCTCCTTCATCATTATCTGAGGATAGGATCAATCCTATATCTACATTGCAACAAGTAGATAGTTTGAATTGTTGAAAATATCATCTAATGATGCAAAATTAACAAATACATATCCATAATGTACAAAATAATAAAATAAAACTATCACATTATGTTTATTAATAAACAATATCACTATCCCATTATAGTATATGTCAAGAAAATTAAATCAAAGCAATAATAATTAGATAATAATCATATTAATTCATAAATTTAAAAGTTATTAATCATAAGGTAAATTTAGAATGGGGCATCCTCCTAAAACTGGTTATCACCTTGATGATGCTTATTCAAACAATAGTTATGAATTTTCAATAGAGTTTGAATAAATTAAAAACATAGTATCTAGTATCAAATCATGCTAATAAATATAAAATTTTACCTGAAGAACTCATACTAGTTCTCTTAATTAGCATTAGTCTTAGCATATTGGTCCCACAAGACCTTGCTTTGTGATTTTTTCTATTATGCAAACAAGTTTTATGAATGTCACTTATATTAATTGGTTCTATCCTAACCATACTAGGGTCCAAAACTAATAAGACAAGACTATAATATCTTTATAAAAATTTCATTGATTTCGTAAAAATATATGAGTTCATCACAAAAGTCAAAACAACTGACCAAGAAGAGTTTCACAAAACCTTCCATCCTCTCTACACATCTCTTTCACTTAGAGAGTGTATTTTGCATTCCAAAGAAAAGCATTTATGGAACTAGAAAGAATGATGTATATATGTTAGTACTTTCAATATTCCGAATAGCTTCAAATAAGTATAACATGTCAATACTATAACTACTCAATTGAAGCTTTGAATATGTATGATGATAAATAAAAATTGGAAATAATGTATACAAAATTATGAAATACCCATCCAAAATATACATACATATGGCCATACGACTGAATTTGACAAGTTATACCTATCAAATCATGGATTCAACAAAATCTATCTGCAGATCCAACTCAGTAATAATCAAGTTAATGTGAGGCTAAGTAGGATAGCATCCTATTGCTTAGAAGTCACATTCCTAAATCACCACTCTTCCCTTAGGTCTCCATGATTTTATGATCTCTTTAATGTGCACAAGGTTAAATGAAACACAACTCTATACTAACATATCATAGAAAGCAATATTATATGCTAAATGATTCCAGATATACAAACATACATACAATAATAAATAATACAAGCATTCTGAGATTGCATTAAGTTGCTACTAATCAAACATAACTAGTATCATATTTTATAACTTAATAAATATTGCTATATTTATAGTAAAAAGGAAATGATTTCACATTTAACATACTATACAAAGGCTAAGGATTATACCATCTTTAATACCTTATAAGCGAGACAATGTCTCTTTTCTTGCATGACTAGCACATAATAATTTGAAAGTTTATCTAAACCCTTTTAGACTACCAAGAGGTTATGCATATCTTATACCTTACTTACTCTTGAAGAAAGGTGCATATATAACATTTCAAAACAATATGCCTCAAAAGAAGAATAATATTAGTCTAAACAAAGGTATTTAATAATTATAATAATTAGAATTAATATAAATTCAATGTTAGCCACTCTTAATGTCAAGTTCATAGGTTAGATAAACTAGTGACTCTAAAAATTCACAAGTGAAAAGTAAAGAACTAATATCTCATAAATGAAACTCCTACATACCTTCATATGGTAAAAAGAAACATCATAACTCAAGTTGCCAAATCACTATTCACTTACCAAACTTGTAAGTGTAGTATTATAACCTACCTCCACAACCAAAATAAAATACTAACCACAAAGATGCATCAATCCATCCAATATTAAAACTTTTCTCAATAAAAAGTAGTAAAAACTATCTCATGAACTCAAGGGAATTAAAACAACACTTCAAAAACAAGTTTTCACCCAAGGAAACTTTAAATCAACATTCTAAAAATTTGAATCTTCTTAGTATCTTGAAATGATGTAAGAGGAGAGTAAGAGGATAACAATTCACCTCTAAGCCAACTAAGAGAAATAAAATTTCTTCTCAATTTTATATAAATATAAGGATGCTAATCCACATAACAAACTCCTAACACAAAATAATTCTCAGCCAAGACTTCTACATTTAACTACAAGAAAATTCTTACTTCACTAGGTGGTGCCAATCAAGAATGGTCCTACATGATTTATCACTCCTAGGATTTGTGCAAGTAAGACATAAAAATAATTCATATAAACTCAAGAGAGAAGCACTCCATGATTTTAACACACAATACAAAACAAAAATGATGAAGTTGATTCAAGAAAGACATAATCACACTCGAGGTGTCCAATCCAAAGATAGAAAGTATGGTAGGAAACTCTTGGTCATAATTCAAGAACTAAACTATGCACTTTCCTACCCACACACTTTATAAAATCATCACCAATGAGACACTCGATAAACCAACCCTATAACAATTGTAAGAGGTTACAAATACTCTAAGGTACACACTCAATGTATCATTATATTTTCTCTTTTTTGTCAAATAGACAGGTACAAAAATTCTAATAGACTCATTAGGTCTTAGATTTCAAGCTTCATCTTTGATACCACATGTGAAAACCCCTCAAGTTATACTTAGAATAATATAGTTTTTTTAAAAACTAATTACTTAACATTCATGCACTCAACCATAGTTATACTAAATAACTTTTGACAAACATAATCAATAAGTTATAACAATAATAATTTCAAAATTCCAATACTGAATTCAATATAATATATCATAATTTTAAGAAAATTAAATACATTAGGACTCAGCCACAACTGGTCCACTAATAAAACAACTGTTGCTCAAGTATATACCAATATAATATAATTACATTTTTAATAGACATTCAACCTTTATATAATAAATATATACCAAACCCTTTAGAGAAAGATTCAAACCAACTTGTATATCTTTGAACCTTAAGTGTGGTCTCCAAGTAAGTAGTACTGCTATGGGAAGGGAGAGCATCATCTGAGCATTTTTTCACACCAACCATAGACCAATGATTATGCGCACAATCATGTATTAGAGAATGACCCTCCCTTCATGGATAGGTAGATAGAATGTTGCAGGAATAGAGAGAACAAGTATCCAAGTGTGTATGATTTCTAAAATTAAACATACAATATATCATAGAAAACTTGTTTTATTTCAAGATATTACACTCACATGTAAATCATACATAATAAAAGATAATGTCTCACTATAAATTATATAACCATAATATTCATACTAATTACATCCACCTGATAATAATATCATATCACATGTTATACATGAGACTAAGTAAAGTATACTTTTATTCCATCACCACATGAATGAATCATACATTATTATTTAACTTAAACAAGAATTAATGCCTATAGTTCATACCACCTGAGTATATTTTACATTCATATTAAATTTCAAATTTTCAACTACCACAATAAGATATAAATAAATATACCTCATGATATTACATAATATCATAATCTAGTGTTCTAAGGCACAACTACTAGTTTTTTCACAATTAGTCATACTAAGTAGTCATAATTACATGAAATTATTAAATTTTATTCAAGCAAGTATATATAACAAATAAAGTCATGCAAACACATAAAAATCTAACTTGACATTTGTTTACATTCTCAAAGTTATATGCACACATACATGATATCTTATTAACTGTTACACAATATATTATTCAAGTAATAATCAACACATGCATTAAATCAGTCAATGTAGGTAAGAGTCTATACATGCAACTACAATATATACCATCTAAACATATACATTTAAGCTGTAGTATTATATGATATCCCATACTATCATAGCTCATTGTGAATGAGCACTCTACTCAAACATGAATAATTAATCTTTTACTATAATTATTAATAAGTAATTACTGGATTATACCATCCAGATATACCCTTAATAATAATCAAACAAAAACATAATCTCTCGAACCACATAACAATGCACTATTTTATTATATAAATGTTTAATCATTTGCACATAAAATACGCTCACAATATTTATTGCACACAATTTTTAATCTTTATATGTTGCTAAAAAATTTGATCTTGCCAACATGTTTTTATAACACTAATATGTTATAGATATACTATTTGTCTCTACTAGCATTCTAAGTAAATCCATAGTATAGATTTGGATCATATAATTATATCAATACAGGCTATATTATTGTTTAAACAAGAATATAATAACATTATCATTGCAATGTCTAATCTTGCTATAATTTACCCAAAAATATAGCAATATTTTCAAAACTATAAAACTTTAAGCAAATTCATCATATGAAACTGGCTTGCAGGTATAAATAGTCACATCACAAATCACTGATTGACTAATGCTTGTCAATTAATCTGATCCACATATATTTATATTGGATTGTATCTAAAACCACATCTATCATTTTACCATTTCTTATCTAACCGAAAAAACAAAATAATCCAACATTGATTTACAATCAAGGTATGAGTTAATAAACCATCTAATATTATTCTAACCTCATAAAGATCCCATGTTAATCATGCTTATGATTAAAATGCAACTCGAGCTGGCTATGCAACTTAGCTGGGAGTGTAACTTAGCCCAAAAACTGTTATACAAATTTTTTGAGACATAATAAAGTTCTACCCAACCTTTGATATTACATTAAAGGGATACATATTTTATTTTATTTATAAATGAATCAACATTTTTGTCTAAAATACTCAGATTTTCATATAAATAATGCAACCATATAATATAAGACATGCGACTTCCTTTGCAACCATAATAAAAAAATCTAAGGCAAGTGTCTCATTATTTAGACTAAGATTTTGATTATTATTTCCAATCATTTCAATTGAATTAATTATCATTCCTATATATATACTCAGTGATTTTACTTATGTACTCAACGCTTTTATTTATGTACTCATTGTTACATTTATAAACTCAACAATTTAAAACACTCAACATTCTCAATGTGTTAGACTCAGCTTTGATAATGTATTTGAGTTAGATTTTATTTTTATTTTTATTATTTAAGAGACTTGGCATTTTAACCTATTTGACTCAACGTTCTCATTTGAGACATGGCATTCCATTAATGAACTGGGTGTTTCATTTAATTGACTAGGCATTTCATTATTATATACTCAACATTTCAAATAAAATGTAGCCAATAATAATTTAAAACAAATCATTTTTACTTAACATTTTAAATCAATATAATAATTATTTTATATAAACAATAAAATCAACTTCCCATTTGGATAAATCATCACCTTGACAAAACCATAGTCTTCTCTTATAGAAGTTGAATGTCAATTTGAGTGTGAGCAGTGAAAGTAATGATTTCTCCTTTATAAAATTAGTAATTTATTTTAGACACAATGATTTCATTTAATGCTATCATATACACAATTGTGTTTTATTTATATACATAGCTACATTTTATTTATATATCATGTTTTTTTTAATTATAATAAGGTTGCCAACACTTTTAGATATGGTGCGTATATCAATATATTATTAGATTTCAATGATCTTATATAAATCAATTATATTTAAAAGGAAAGAAATCTATTTTAAGGCTAGACGTAGCCAATACAACTAAGGTGCCACTTTTCTTTATGCCATACAGTCATATAATTTTAATATTTAGCCATCATTTATATTATTTAGCATTTCTATTAAATAGCTCAGCCCTCCTCATGGTGACTTAGAGATTTAACATATACACTTAGCATTTTAATTAAATATAATGAGAATTCAAAAATATATGTTCAATATTATAGACTAGGCATTTAATCAATTAGATTAGGCATTTAATAATAGACTTAGCATTTCATTATAGGCCCAACATTTCAATAAATAGGGGGACATAGTCTATACTATGTAAAATGCAGGCCTTTAAAATTAGTTTTCAGGCCTATAAAAGTAAATGTAGCACTATAAACAACGGAGGCTTACTAAATAATTATAACTTTTCTCAAAATTAGCAATTGGCAACCTAAGGGGAAAATACACAGCCAAATATAGTGGAATGCTAACTTAAATAAAAGGGATGCAGGGCTAACAATCAGATTCAAGGCAAATATAAATAATACACACATAACTCAAATTATTTGGCACACAAGAAAACAAATATTGAACTAAACTTCTTGATGTTTTCTTAATGAAAAACATGCCTTTATTTTGTTTCCTCCAATCTCACTCTTCCAAATCTCCTTCCTGCTTCTTCCCCTATGTTCCTATCTCTCTCCCTTTCCTATTAATTTATAAAAACTCTCCACCTCTCCTTCTGTTGTGCTTTCACTTTGCATGCAATATTCCTTAGTTTTCCTTTCATGTATGGCATCTTTATTCATTCATCTCCAATGCTGTAGTCCAACTTCCTTTATTACTTAATAATTATCATTTAATTTGTTTATTTAAAATACTATGCCTTATTTCTCATGTTATCTCAGCATAAGACTAGGTTGACTTTATTAAATAAAGTTATCATTTTTTCTAACTTTCATGTAATTTCATGCATGTGTTTCAAGACTATATTAATATTGTCATAACTCATGGTTAGTACTTTAAGATAATTTTAATTTTATGAAAGTAATCATTACAAGGATAATTATTTATTTAATTAATATATATTAAGTCATTGCTTCTTATTTTAAGATAACCGTATTTACAATAATTTATATCTATCTAACAATTAAATATCTATTTTCTTAATTTATTTCAAAAAATCAAGATAATTAAATTAAATGAATCTAATGCATATTAAAAACTAAATTTACATACTAACTTAATCACATACAAGATGTATTAGTATTTGAAACATGTTATGCATATATTAGTTTAAATTTAATGAGCATGTGTGTAGGGTCACTAGCAATTTCCTCTATCATCCCATCTAGCCCACCCTCTCCAATGATGCTCTCCCTCATTATGCTCTAAGTGTAGGATAAATTCTATATCCACCTCGCAATAAGTAGGTATTTAGTCTGAGTCATCATATATATCAACTAATGATGCAAAACTAATAAATACATATCCATAATGTATAAAATACTAAAATATAACTATCACATCATGTATACTAATCAATAATATCACTATCCCATTACAATATATGTCAAAAAACTTAAATCAAATCAATAATAATTATATTTATCTATGGATTCAAAGTTTATTAATCATAGGGTGAAATCGAGATGTGACATCAATAAATTCTAACAGATGATCCAATGAAAAAATAAAGGGTAGATTTATAGAACTTTGAATGGAAATATGGATGGTTGAGATCATTTGATCAGATTGAAAAATTGAAATATGAATGGGATTTAGTCAGTTAACTTATTTGTTTCCATTTGTTAATTGCGTTAATTGATTAATTGTCATTTGGAGACATAATTAACTGAGTTGTTTCGATTTGTTTGACACAGTTGGCTTGTTTCCATTTTAATAAGAAGTTATGAAGGAGTCATTTGATTTTTTTCCTTTAAAATAAAAATTTAACTGATTTATCGAGACTAGCTTGGACGAGTTTCTATTTTAATTAAGGAATTAATTGAATGATGACTTTGAGTGGTGATTAACTAAAAGATGATGTGGAGTGGAGCATGGGTGAAAATAATTAGAAATTTTTTATTTTATTTTATTAATTAGTTGTGTGAATAGATTTAATTAATTAATCAATCATGGGGTGATGTTAGTGGGATTAAATTGGGTCATAGTGTGATTAAATGATTAATGTAGTGTTAGTGGGAGCTTTCTAGGAATATGTTCATTATAGGATTAAGGTGGATTAGTTAATGATGGATTGGATAATGATGATGAAATTATGGTGGGGAATGTGTTCATTATAGGATTAATGTGGATTAGTTAATGATGGATTGGATGATGATGATAAAATTATGGTGGTGAAATTAGGGTGTTTAATTTTTTTGTTCTTTGAAATGGCATTGTGACTAGAAGAAGCAATGAATTTTCAAAAAAAAAGAAAAGAAAAAGTAGAAAGGTGAGTGCAAGAGGAATCCTTTAGTATCATGATGGTTACAATTATGCCCCATTTAGAGGGTGTGCAAATATGAAAGGAATATTGGCTTTGAAAATGAGAGGAGGGATTCAAATGGATGAATTAGGAAATAACATTAGAGGTATAATGAATGTTAATTTTAGACAGCTGGTTATAATTATAACATAGGAATCCAAATATGGTGTTATCTTATATCATTAGAGAATACAACAAAAGCAAATCAAATACAACTAAAATTATAAACCTAAGTAAATGGGTGAGCAAATGATTAAAAAATAAAGAATGAAGAAGAAGACAAAAGAATCATTTTAAACTTCCATGAGAGCCTTTCTTGTTAATCAAGATATAAACATGTTTGTGCTCAGTTTGTGAATAAGTGATCTTTGGTAATGCTAGTGTTTTATGGGAATCATATCCCCTTTTTATATTGTGGTTTGTCTAAGCACATGAAATGATTATGAATCATCCTATATACAATTTTACATGATAAATTTGGCTTGGGAAGCTTGGTTAAAAGTGAGTGAGAACCTTGATATTTATAGCATTCCAACCGATTCCAACCTATATGTGGTTAAGCTTCAGTGAGGGTTAGGATTTTGAATGCATTTATGTTTTGGGGAAGAGGTTGCACTTATGAATCATGACTTAACATTCTTTGTATTTGTCTCATTTATATTGATATTTTTAATTTTTGACTTTGAAACTATGAACATCATCATGACATCATACTTTATAATATTTATTTTTATTTCATTTTCAAAAATTAGATGTTCCTTAATTTAACATGTATTTTTCAATTAGACATTTAATTTGTTTTAATTAATTACATGAATATGATTATGTTTTTTATAATTTTTAGAAATTTGATTAATTGTCTTTGCATTATTAGTCAAAAATATAAATTTGCTAGGTTACAATTTGACTAGATATGAATTGGGGATAGGTTATCACTACATAAAGGATATTACCCTAAATAGGTAATCTTTGATGTAACTATGTGCATTTACATCAATGTGCATATGAATTTGGATGTTTCAGTGATTTTTAGGCTTAATTTGCATTGTTTACAAGAAGTCAGTCTGATGTCAATTTAGACAAAGAAGTGGCTAAAAAGGAGTGTCTACAATAACGAGTGTTTAGGAAAAATGTTCATGAATGTTGATGATGTGATGATGAATATTACTAATATTTCACTAAATTCAAAATTTTTGAGCATCTCGGTATTTCTTGTAGCATATGATAGGATGTACCATGGTATGGAAAACCATGATGACATAATGGTAATATGTAGTATGATTTACATAGACACAACAAAAAATAAAACACAAAAAACATTAAATAATAAACAATTAACAAAAGCATAGAAAATAGGTTTTATTTTGTCCCTTATCAAGTTATAACCCAATCTTTGGTGATCAATGATAAGATAGCTTTGGATTATCCCAAGTAATTATGTATGCAATGGGTTGGATTGGAAATTATATATCCTGATTAATATATAATGATTTGTTTAAAACATGGACAAGGATTTTAAAAGGACAAAGGACAAGGCAAAATGGTATTTTGGGTTTTTGAGTTTATTTTCTTTTTTTTTTGGATTTTTAGATATTTGACCAATGAAGAGGCTAGCAATAGAGGGAAAACTAATTTTAACATCGAGGATGGAGGTGGTAGTGGATGGAATGGTTGAGGAATTCAAGATGAAATATCCAAGAACCATGTTGCATATGAACCACGTGCCCCATCTTCCATGTGCCATTATAATATTAAATTGTATTATTCTCTAAAGTATATTTGATATATTAATATATTTCCAAAACATTTCTCAAGACCTAGTCCATGTCCTTATAGAGGTCAAAATAAGGAAGAATGATAGGCATGATGGTAAGGATGGTTTAGGATGGCTCGGATTGAATGGAGTGGGCGTGACCCCATGTTAGGGTACTTGTAGACAAGAAAACTATACTTTATGCCATAAAATTCGTTTTCATCATGGCGCTTTCCCAAGCCACTATAATAATGGTTTTTACCTTTAGATGATTTTTTTCAATTTTTTTTAAATTTTTTTACTTTGATGTTTTTTTTAAACCCCCACCTTATTAGTCTAGTAGTATCATGTCTTGAGTAGTTTTTTGGATAAGACCATGCCACTAGTGTGTGCTCTATTGATTTCATTATGAACTTCCTTTAATTCTAATTTAGTTTCTTCCAAATTTAAACATCTTAACAGGGTACCAACATAGCCACTACAATGAATGGGGTTTCTAAGTAGGGTAACGTGGAAGGCACTTTAGACAACGGATTTTCATTGATTGCATGAAAGATTTAGAGATATGGTGTGATCATGGAGGTAAGAGTAAATATCTTGATACCAATAGAAATTGGGTTCAACAATCTCACACTCCATTTTATCTCATGGCCATGCTAAGGCATCTAAAAATTCTATTAGGAGGGAGATGAAATTTTCCTATTCCATGTGACTGAGAGTAGTTGAGATTTGAACAATCTTAGGATTATCCTTTTTTCCAATGTTAACATTAATAATTTTCTCAACAAGTGATTTAGATTCATCATGTAATTATCTTGATACAGGGGGAGGATTGACTTTCTCGACTACTAGTGCCTTAGAGAGGTTTTCAATTATACACTTACCTTTATTTATTATCTTTTTGGGTTTGATAGTGCCTAAAATAAGGTTTCACTAGGGGTCTTTGATTTTTTTTATTCTTTTTTACTTTTAGATTTATTATGAATAAAAAACTATCATCTTACTCCCCAAAATATATTGATATATCCAATTTAATTTCAAATCATTTTTTATGATCCCCTCATGGGATGCCTTCTCTAAGTCCCATGAACTTTGAAATGGCTTAATAATTTTGAAATAAGTCAAAAAGTATGTGATTTTTTTTGTCCTCATTGATAAGCTTAGGGTACTTGAAGGTTAAGGTTTATTGTTAAGAACAATGGTGTCATTGAAAATATTAATGATGGAAAGTTATTTGTAAAGGCTATGAGAGGAAAACTAATTCAATTTATATATAATTCCCTTAGATATCATATAATTATAACTAACATCCTCATATTGATCACCGGGGGTTTTGTAAACAATGTCACAAGATTATTGATTTACACACATTTATATGGATTCTTAGATTACCTATTCATTAAAGATTGGTCATTTTCCTTTGTAGTTCATGATTTCACACATTTTTTTTGTTATAGGATACTCATTTCTTTGGAAAAATGTTTCTAGGGCATCATCAGATATCCAAGATTCATTAGAGATTTCCAATCATCTTGTATACAAGAAAACTTGATTTGACAAAAGATGTTGGACCAAATTGGTAAGATGCATGTTCTTTCTTCTTGTCATATTAAGATTTCCATAGCTTCAAATAAAAATGGGGATTTTATTCACATGGAAATCATCTTGGATTAACATTTTAAAAACTAATTTAATTTGGAGTTTGGGAATTGTTCCTAGAGTTCCATTTGTACAAAATTCCACCTCTCTTTACCAAACATTAAATAAAATTTTCTTTACAAGGGGTTAAAGTAATAAACTTTTAATAAGCCAAGGTAAAGTTTATTGAAATTATTTATTTAATTAATTGACAAGTTTTCTCAATTTATTATAAGGAGCCAAAAGGGAGGCCCATTGTACTTAATAAATTTATTCAAGTAATAATATTTATTTAAAATTTTTCTACTGGATGCAAGTTATTGTGGAATGAATCTCCAACATTAGTTTTAAGTTTTACAAAAAAATTCCTAAGTTTCGTTATGAAATTGAAAATCATTGTTTGCCTCTATATCTTCTTTTCTCATTTTAGTGAAAGTTTGGTGGAGGGTTTAGAAATGGAGGAGGGAGAGATCAAAATAAACTCAATACTCCATGTTTTGTTTGTGTGTGTGTGTGTGAGAGAGAGAGAGAGAGAGAGAGAGAGAGAGAGAGAGAGAAGAGAGAGAGAGAGAGAGAGAGGAGAGAGAGAGAGAGAGAGAGAGAGGAGAGAGAGAGAGAGAGAGAGAGAGAGAGAGAGAGAGGGGATGACTATATACATTTATCATTAAATTTATTAGTAAATAAAATATACAAACACCAAATTGATAACAATTATTGTCATTATTTGGATGTAATATGTATCTTTATGCATATAGTTTTTTATTTTATTTTTATTTTAATTATTTTTCTATGAAAGGAAAATAACAAAACTTGTGTATGCCCACACAAGCCATGGTCAGGATGTGGCTAGGCTACAACTTTCCAAAAGTAATTTGAGTGATGATAGGGATGGCAATGTTGTCCCCCACTTCATTTGTATTTATTACATGGGTTGTGATATGCTCATTGGCCTGAACCCTTCCTCCTTCCCTCAATGGAAGGGGCTTGGGATTGGCTCAGTCACAACCCCTTGAATTGTAAGAATATTTTAAATATTAGACATTTACTTTTTAAATATCCTTAACCTATATGTAACATGATTTAATATGTAAGGATATTTTCAATATTAGATATTTACTTTTTAAATATCCTTTGCTTATTCTCTAGATCCTTGGGATAACCCCTTGAATTATTATTATTATTATTTTTAATTTTTTTTAAACAAAATAAAAAATTTGATTTCAAATTACATTATAATATATCTTATTTATTATTAATATTTATATATAATTCTAATTGCATCAGTTTATTATTTTCTTTAAATAAACAATCTCTTATATGTAGATTTAATAGTCAACTATTTATTGACACACATGTATAGTGAATATTTATATCTATATGAATATCAAATTATTAATGAATAAATTACACACATGTATGTATATACATACACACATGTGTGTAATTTATTCATTAATAATATTCATATAAATATAAACACTTACATATAAATATATAACATACACTTCAACATAACCAATACATATATGTGTGTAATTTATTCATTAATAATATTCATATAAATATAAACACTTACATATAAATATATAACATACACTTCAACATAACCATTTTTCGTAAAAAAATTTCAATTCTATATGTGTGTGTGTGTGTGTGTGTAAGTGAGTGAGAGAGAGAGAGAGAGAGAGAGAGAGAGAGAGAGAGAGAGAGAGAGAGAGAGAGAGAGAGAGAGAGAGAGAGAGAGAGAGAGAGAGAGAGAGAGAGAGAGAGAGAGAGAGAGAGAGAGGGGTGAGTATTCACTTCACAATTTAAAATGCAAACAACAAACTTTTTTTAATATGAGAAGAAGAGAGAAATTATTTCCACAAGCATTCAATTTTATTTTTCTCTATTCATATTTTAAAAAAAAGAAAAAGAAAAAGAAAAAGAACAATCATTATATTTTAAACACTTTTTAATCTAATTATTATAATGGCCATTTTTTTTCTAACAAATTACAAATAAATAAGAGACAATCATTTTATTTTAAGTTTATTCTCGAGTTACTATAAGGTTGAATCATATATGCAACTGAAAAGGTCGACGTCATTCCATTATTTCATTCTAAAGAATATCAACATAACATGATTGGGCATTTTATCAATAGCCTATTTCCATTTAACCAATACATGAACATCTTTTAATATAAAGAATGGGAAGGTATATACGATTCTTGTATCAAATCACTTCAAACAAATGAATCCAAATGCACATTCTTTAGTCATATTATAATAATAACATTATTAGTTTTTAAATGTTTACCACTATATAATCAATCATTCACAAAAAAGAGAAAGTCACTAAACTAAATTTTCATTTTATATTATTTAATTGACAATACCAACTCCTTTTACACAAAATGTACTAAAAGAATGCCTACCTCTTCTCTTCCATTTGAAAAACAACACCATGCCTCTAGTCTTTAAGAGACTTCATCCCAAACTCTTTGTGATTAACCAACAACAAAAATAAACCATTGGTAGGAGTTTGAATATAAATTTCTTCCACTAAACTTCACCCACTTTCATTAATGAAAGGGAGTACCCTCCTTACAAGGGTCAAGTTCTTGTCATAAAAGGACTCATACATTTATTATAAAAACATATGTGTTACGTGTACAAGAAAATTTCCCTTATATTTTATTTACAATGGTCAACAAGTCATTTAACAAGCCCATACCTTTCTTACATACTTTTTAAATTTCTTGTAAGCAATATGTGGTTTTACTTGCATAAGTAAACTCATTTCTTTATACAAATAATTTACTTACATGCCCACATGGCCCTTTTATACTCCAATCAATTCTCTTGCAAGATCCTAAGGCTTGTAAGCTTCCTAGAAAGACTTCTTGATAGAGTTCAAAGCATTTATAAGAGACCTATGACCATTTTTAATTTCTGTTTTAAAACTATTAATTATTTTAAAAATATAAAATATATGATTAGAATGTGTAATTTTAATTTTTAATTAAACCTTATTAAAATTAATAACAAAATCTTAACTATTATGATATTGAGGGAATAATCAATTTGAATTCCTACACCTTAAATCAATAAGAGAGAAGTAACTCTACATGAAAAGTATTACATTCTCTTTTTATTATAAAAACGTCGTCCTCAATGTCCCAATCCAACATTAAGTATTGAAACCCAAATATACGTCTAAAGTATACCCTAAATTTCCAATCAATATAACTTGAACAAACATAATTGTAATACCAATCAATATTTCTTTTTTCCTTTTCTTTAAACCATGGGTAAGAAACATAGTGTCATTTAACGATTTAATGAGTTTAATGACCTTTTAAAATTAAATTATTTTCAATATTATTAAATAAGTTTTCACATCTCTAATAAATATTCATTTCCAATAATTTAACAAGATTTGTTTTTTACACTTAATTTACACGTAATTTCGTTGTTAAATATTTAAATTTATTTTGATATTTTGATATTTTGAAATTTTATATTTATCCCATAATTTATAAGCCAAGAAATTGACATCAAATTTTTCAAAGAATTCGAGTGCGATAAAAAATCTATGTCAAATCAACTAAAACTCCGAGAATTTTTTATTCCAAAAAGATTTATGTTAAGAGTACTTTTTATTTACAATTCTAAATCGTTAGTGTGAATTTTACAAACTATGCAATTTATGTATTGCAGTATGACTCAAATTTCTACGAAATAGATAGTTTTATATATTAAAGGTAGAAATAAATATATTGAAAAATATATAATTTAAGAATTTATTTCACAGTTATTTATTTAGTTAATATAATATTATTGTCAAATTTAAATTATATTAAAATAAACTTTGAAAGTCATTTTACATTTTTTAATTTTATTTATTTTCAAAGTAAAATATAATAAAATTATTATATTTAAATTAAAAAAATAAGATTTTAGTAATTTAAAATATTGAAAAAAATTAAATGAAATTATATGAAATTTTATCACCATTAAAATTTACTAATATTCATTTTTTTAATAGTAATAAGATTTTAAGTAATATTTGATTAAATTATTTTTCTAATTTATTTTATTTTTTTAAATTAAAGGTAAAGGGGAGGTTTTTTGAAACTAGAGACCCCACACCCTAGAAATTAAGCAGTCAGATAGGATCTAAAAACCTAAATACACCATAAGTATGATCAAAATAGCTAACCCAAGAAAAGAGGGTGCACCCAACCCAAAAATAGCCAAAAAAACATCTAAAATGAAACTAGCTCGTCAAAGAATATACATGAAAACCAAGAGCTAACCAAATCAAGCCCAAACCAATTAGGCCTTGCTCCCTCCTTCCAAACAGTATCTGCAAGGACCTCCAACTTGTAGAAAGCTGGATGATTGGATCTCCATATTGTATTTTACTTTCTCTCAACTTTAATCTAGCCTCTATTATCCTTTAAGCTTTTTGGAGGAAAACTGTTTCCAAAATCCTCTTCAAGTTTATGCAATATCAGATCAAAATCTTCTTCATCTAAGGTATTATCTTTAACACTTGATGATATCTTATTTTGAACATTAGTTTCTTGGGGAGCCACATGAGCAAGTTGCTTCAAAACCATTTCTGCATCTTTTTCTTCTTCCATATCCAATAATTTATTATTTGTTAAATCTTGAATCGATTGGTTTATGAACTCTTCATTCATATCATTTAGATTTTCTTCCTTCTCTGAAGACTTTACATCAGTTCCCTCCAAGTTTTCTTCCTCAAAGTTTTCTAATTCTACGGTCAAAAGATCCCTGTTGGTATTTTTTTCCCATGAAGTACCTTGTTTTTTCCTCCTGCATAAAGTGCATGAATCAGCTAAATGCCCCGTATCAAAGTAGTGCTTACATCTGAAAGCTAATCCTTCGTAGTCAATAATTTGAACCTAAATCTGATTGTTAATAATCAACTCTAAATTTTCTAGGCATTGAGAGTCCACATCATTATTGATAAATTCCTTGCATATGTAGCATGAAGATATTTTGTTGTAAATTCATCAATAGCTATCAATCCTCCTAGGGCATTATAGTTGACTTTAAAACTGTTCAGGGTCTAAAACTACAAAGGAAGGTAAGGAAGGTAGATCCAAACTGGTCTAATACTGATAGATTCAATAGTTGGGTTAAATTCATGATAACAAGGCTTTAACATAAGGATATGATGATTAAAAGACCAGAACTGTTGATGCATAATCTTATCTTTATCTTCTTTTTTGTCAAAAGATGCTACAAAAAATCCCTTTGCATAGGGGTATATTTATAGGTTTCCTATCATTAATGGTTTTCATACCTCTAAAATCCACCCATGGAGGGTTTGAAGATTTGGCCAAAAATGATTAAACTTAAAAATTAATCCCCTAGCACCAAACCATGTTTCCCCTTGTAAAATCCCTTCAAGAGACTCTCCCTCAAAGCAAACATATTTTTAAAATTTTACAAGAGTTAAGATTTTGGCTACCTTGTTGGGGATGGATGTGGTAAGAGACCCTTGATTCGAGCCTTTTTGGAAACCACTATAGCATAAGACCCCTATTTTAGACCCTATTCCAGAGTGCCTCATTCAACATTGGGTCCTTTTTGGAAGCAACTTCAAGTACCAAATTTCCATCATTAGTTCCTTTAGTGCCTACCTTCACTAATCCTCCTATTGACCCTAGATTTGTTTGATCTCATAATACCTGTGTCTTCTATAGATTCTATGGAGAGGGTTGAACTTTCCTTACCCCTACGCAACAGTATGATGCTAAAGGAAAATTGGTCACCAAACTCCCTCCACCCAAATTTGCAACCCCTAGGGTTTTGTTAATGAATCCATCCCCTCCATTCTTTCTTGATGATTTTTGCATCTTTAAAGCCTCTACAGTTCTTTCCATGATCCCCTACTCTGATGCCACCATTGTATCGAGGCTAGGGTTCCACAAAGCCATTATTTTAATTTAATTTATTTTTTATATACTAATAAATGATAATTAATTTTTACACAATATTGCATTAAAATATTTTTTAACACTTAAATTTTCTTTTATATACTAATACAAATTTTTTTTTAACTCCACAGCCTAAACAACATGCCAATAAAAATATTCTAATTCTTCTGTCATTCATTTCTTAGTCTATTGGTAAATATTGCTTGAACATTCACACCATACCCTAATTTTTAGTGTCTTGGTAATAAATCCAAGTATTTCTTGAACAAATATGTACCAACTTCAAAATTATCAATAAATGAATATCATAAGTTATAATCTCCTGACTAGTACATATCATATTTACCCACAAAATTGAACTAAAATTAATTAATTGATTTATCAAAATAACTTCCTTCAAACTATCTAGATGCTTTTTTCAGATGCCTCAGATGTCCTCTCTATTAATGGAGTCACCTCAGAACAATTTGGTTTATTTCAGTCTATTTTCCAAGGATGCCCCTTGGCACCTACCCTATATGTGCTTGCAACAGAGGTTTTTGGATATCTTTTTAGCAATTCCCAATCTAGGGGCATTGTCAAAGGCATCAATCTCCCTCCAGATAAAGAAAACCCTCAGGAAGATATGTAACTATTGAATGGCCACTTTGTTGATGATTCTTTCCTTACTATTATTAAAGAAGAGGATAATGTGGACAACTCCTGGAAGTGTCTCAACACCTTCTACCTTGCCTCTGACTCAAGAATCCAATGAAAAAAAAACTAGATGCTAAAGACAACCATAACAACCCCCATCTATGTGGGTTGCTAAGTATGGGTGGGCCTTGATTCAACATGATGAAATCTTAAAGTTTCTTGGCATCCTTTTTGATTTTGATGCCTCTCCACCCATGTTATGGTAATATGTTGTTGACAGAGTCACAAAGAATTTAGATTATTGGGTGACTAAGCCCTTATCATTAGCAATAAATTTTTAAATCTACTTGAAAGTGCTTATGACCACTCATGTTTACTATTCTTCATGTTGGGTTCCTTATAAGAATTCTTACTAGAAACTTGAAAATCTTCTTAGGGACTTTATTTGGGCTAATTATTCACATGGCCATGGCTTGTACCAGGTTGCTTGGGAATATTTCTACCTCACAAGGGACACAAGAAGTATGGGTCTCATCGACATGGCTCATCAAGGAGTTACCTTATGTGCCTAATTGATTGTGTGGGCCATTAAAGGCAAGGAAGCTTGGAAGGCATTGTTTTGGCACTACATTTCTTTAGGCCTTCCCAAAGGTAATAAAACCTAGAAAGGACTTGGCTTCTCCAATCTACTAATCATCAAAATCTCTATTCAAATTACATGGTCAATATATTTAGCATGGGAAAAGATCAAACCATGGATTCTCTAGAATGTCTTAGGGTTCCAAGATGGGTTGTCCATTAACTCACATTCCCTATGGTGGTCACCTATTATCAATTTCAATGAAGTCTCTCTGGCCAAGGTTTCATGGATAAATGCTTTCAAGTTGTTTCATTAAGGCATTCATATTGTCCAATACATCTTTTGTAAGAAGTATTTCTCTTGGCTATCATGGAAGGAGGTAAAAACCAAATTCAAGTTAGCCAACTCTGATAAAGAGTCCTACAAATAAATCTTTAATGTTTTTCTACCTTTAATACTTCATAAAATATCTGTTAATTTTGATCATCCCTGGTGGATGGATTGGAAATGGTATGTTGAAACCTTGTTTTGTAATTACACTCCTTAACTTGGCTATAGGTGGTTTACTTCCCACATGCCTATGGTGGACAAGCTTAATTCTCTTTGGGGTCTTCATTCTTCAGTTCATACCAGGTGCTTCCATTTTCATACTATTTAGGAGGCTTGCTTGGAGCTTAAGTTAGCTCACTTCTCTTGATATGTGTTGTATCAAGGCTTGCCTATAGGCAAAAGGCTTGTGCATTTAGGAATTTCCCTTCCCAAATGTCCTTTCTGTGGCCATTTAGAAACACTCCCTCATATTTTCTATCACTGTTCCAAACCCCAACATATCTAGATGTGGATTCATGACCTTGTTAGGCCTCTCCATCTCAAGTTCTTTTAGTGGAAACATATCCTTCTTGGAGATAAACCCACCTTGACTTTTAAATACACCCAAGTCTGGCATACTTTCAGAGTGGAGATTCTCTTTTAGTTATGGAAAGAAAGAAGTAATGCAGTGTGTAGCAATGTTTCTTCAATTTGTAATTTTTTTGCTTTCAAAAAATCTTCCATTATTTCCAATGTGCTTTTGTAGATTAAATTAAAGGAAAATAAATTTTCCAAAGATCTTGGCCATCTTCAATACCTTCTCACTCATTGGGGATATGATCCTTGTGCTAAGGCATATATTCCTCCTTCTTCACCTAGGGATAATAGAATTATTAAAATAAATGTTAGTCCTCCTCCCAGAGGTGGTCATTGACACAACCAACCTCGATGCCACTCTCATAGCAACAATCCTTATCAATGCATGTCTCCTCCTCAACAATAACAAGGGTGGTAGCCCCTACCCCCTTCCCCTATTGGGTAGGATGGTTAGGGTGCTCCTCCTCCTCTATGTACAATTTCTTGGTGGGATCCACCTGGAGCTCAGACAGACATGTTGGTTAAGTTCCCCAAGCTCTCTCTCTTTCCATATGGTAATAGGAAGATGATAAGGACAATGCTCAAGCTTCTAGTTAGGAGCCAATTCTAGATGGCAATGACTTGCCTAGCTCAGGTTAGGGTCTAAAGATATGGATCCTCTACCTTCTGGCCTTACACTCATAAATTAATTATGCTTCCCCTTTTTTTATGATGTTATGATGACTCATTCCTATGTGGGGCCTAGTGTTGTTTTTGTTTTTTTTAGTGGTTTGTTCCTAGGATTGGCCTTATTTGAATTGAGGTGTGCTTCCATACTGCCTATTTTTTTGTTAATTATTTACATAGTATATATTTTATTAATATATAGATATATATCATCCAAAAAAAACTTTGTTCATATGATTTATAGGAAATGCTGGAGGTGTGGGAAAGTGTGACCAAATTTAGAGTACTAAGTACCATAATTTTGGTCTCCCACATTCTTATATTTTTACATAGTGAATATCTTTCCTCTTAAATTTCATATATAATAAAATTTTTATAAAAAAAACTCTCTAATTTTCCTAAATTTTATAAAAAATTCTCTTTGTTGCTTATATTTAAATACTGAGTTTATGGTTAACATTACCTTTCATGAAATGTTTTGATGGTGGTTATTTATCCACCACCACCAAATGGACCAAGCCACAACCTCCACTAGCTTAGGCCACCATACATTGTCTATGATAAACTTAAAATTTATAAGAAAGTCTTTTTGTTTATCCTACTTAAAGATTAAATTTGATGGTTGACGTTATCTATCATGAAATGTTTTGATGATTATTATTTATTCAACATTGCCCTTTAATTATTATAATCTTTTACAATTCTTGACAGTCTTCTTAAAATTTCACTTTGCATCTAATACAATCTCATATAAACATTGATTGTATTTTAGAGATAAAAAATGTTAAGAGTGTGTCATAATCATGCCTAATGTAAAGTCTAAATTAGGTAGATGTGTTACCAAATTATTATTAATTATGTACACATAATTATTAAATACACAAATAATATGGTGTTTATCCTCACATGTGTGAGAAGTTTTATTTGTAACTTGAGTAATGATCCCAATTTTTACTTCAATAACAATCTCTCACGCAGATCTTATTTGTTTTATATAATAACCATTTATGTTCTTATGGAAATAAATTAATCTTAAATTCATCATCTAAGCTAGTAGAGATGTTGTCTTTTAGAGTGTCTTTTTATAGTGCAACAATTTTGGTTTCAGACATACATTGTATATTACACATAGTTAAATACAATGTGTTTTTCTTAGTGGATGTATCTTTTCCTTAAATCCTTCATGTTGATGGTGTCTATGTTGGATATATATATATATATAAAATGTTGTCTATTATAATATAATACCAGAGTGATCTTTCCTAAGATGATCAATGAGATTATTTGAGTTGAGATCCATATCACTCTCAAAGATTAATTGTTAGGAACATCATGTGGATAAAGAGTAGGGGAAAATCCTCAAGCACTCCAAAGCTTCAATCCGTAGCAAACTTCAAGTGGAAAGGATCATTCTTATCTCTTTAATAGTTTCTATGATAAGTTCATCACATGACCCATCATTTTTTTCTCATATATGGTTCATTCCCTTGACTGGATTCATGTATTAGTTACAAATCTACATATGGATGAGTTACATGAAAGATATTTTCAACTAATTTTTTTCTGAGTGCTTTTGGATAATCAAATATTCTCATTGTATTTAAAGTGCCAAAGAAATTTAGTTTTGACTTTTGATTCACCTAAACCTGACATAGTGAACTCATTTATCATGTCATGTAGATTGTGTTCCATGTAGATTTAGAGAATTTGTAGGGTTAAGAATGACCTAATAGGATGAGAAGTAAAACAACCTTTTAAACTTTTTTAACATGTTTTCAAGACTGCATTTAGAATTTTTGTAGTACACCATAACTAGTTATTAGATAATATTTTTAGATAAAAACTCCATTTGGGCCATTTAGAGGTGTTTTTTTTTCACCTTACATTTTTTCTTACTATGATATTTTGGACACTCTTAGTTGAGGATTTTTAGTGCTTTTTGTGCACACTAATGCATTGAAAATTTTAAATATATTGAGTTGCTTTGGCTTCACACCTAGTCAACATTAGGTGGGAGGGGTGTGATGGGATCTTGTCTATTGTTAATATTTTATTGCTTACTAGGGTATGTTATGTACCTAGCGATTATTACTAGTAAATGCACATGTTGGTTGTTTATCGAAGTATATTTGTAGCACTTAATTTTCAATCATTTAACTATGCATTTTATTCTGATGGAACACATACTAATAGTTTCTTTTGTTCACACAACTAGATTCATGGAAGCTACTGTTGATTTATTTTATTGAAAGCTTCATCAAATTTCATAGATAATTAGTTTAACAATTTTATTGTTATTTTTTTTCTTTCATTGTACATGGGTACCTCACCAAGTCTCCTTATTTGGATCCTTACTTATTTGTATAAGACTTCTTATTTTTAACCACATCACCTAAATTGACTTTTCAGGGGATGTTTGAGTGTGTCATACTCAAAATTGATGTAAAGTTCACCTTAGATAGATGTGTTACCAAGGTAGTATTTATTATGTGTACAAAATTAATAAATACATAATTATTGTGGTAGTTATCTTCACATGTATGATAAATATTAGGTCTAAGTTGAGGAACACATTTTACTTCATCAATAATAATCTCTCACTCATATCTTACTTTTCCTATGTAAGAATCCTTTGTATTTAAAATTCAAATTATTACCAAGGTTTTTAAATGAAGTTTCATATGCTATACATAAGATTCATTTTATATAATTTAACAACATTTTATCTTATTACAAAATTTAAAATTATCAAATTTAGACATCATTTTCATTGTTGAGCATCTGAATTTATTTTGAAAAGTGAAAATTTATACTTTTCCCATTATTTTTAAACCATGAAATTGATATCAATTTTCTCAAGTAGTCCCTAGTTCCATATTACAATCTAAAGTCTACCTCAAATCAACTGAAACCCAAAGAATTTATGATGCCAAATAAGTATGTTAGATTACTCCTCTTTATTTACAATTCTAAAAATTTAGGGATAATTTTACAAACAATTCAATTCATGTATTACAATATGGCCTCAAATTTATATGAAATAGATATTTTTATACACTAACTATAGAAATAAATATATTATAGTATACAATAAATTAAGATTTTATTTGATAATTAATTAATTAATATAATATTATTGTCAAATTTAACTTATATTAAATTAAATTTTTTTTTTTTGTGTGTGTGTGTGTTATGTGTAGATCAACAATTGAGTTTTATATGCATCGCTCACCCTTTATTAAAAAACCAAAGAGAAAAAAAAAACATTGGAAACAAATAAAGTACAAATAATAGCCATAGAGACTCAACATCTTAGAAAAAGTAGAGAAAACTAACCACCTAAAAGTAATACAAACACTAATAACCTTAACCAAAATTAATACATGAAACACCAACAACCACATAAACTTCACTCAAAAAAATAAAGCTCATTTATGAGTAGAAAGTGTGCTCCTTCCTCTCCTATAATGGAGGGCTTCCATAACCCATTGAGATCCTTCATAAATCACATTCAAATCATCAATTTTTAGCAATTCTTTTTCTGTTTAACTTTATCTATGTCTTGAATAACCAAATTTTGTTTTGGTTAACAAATATTGACTTTAGAAAAGGGTGAGAACCATAAAAGACACTAGTTCTTCACGCTTTGCACTTTCTTATACCTCTTGCTTAAAACCATTGAGTTGGTGATCCACGTTTTCCTCAACTCCTCTATGCTTATTAAAATTACTTGAGACTGAGATTCCAAAAATTACTTCCTTTCCTAAACCTAGTACTTAGGTTCCTCATGCTAAGGAACTAGTGAAAATTCAGATGTGCCCTTGATATTTATTTCACCACCTCTAGGAGAAAGTAAAACTGATTTGGTTGATTGTTATGGGTGAATGTAAAAACTTGGGGAATAAAAATGTGACAAAACAAAAAACACAAAACTTATTTTTCAAAGGGCATACACCATTTGAAAAGGGTGTAACCCTTTATTTAAAAAAACATACATAAATGCCCTGGCATGGTACCAAGGTGAAAGTGCATACACCCTTTGTGGCAAAAAAAGGTGTATACCCTTTGCTCCACAAAGGGCATACACACTTTATTAAAAAGGGCGTACACCCTTTCAAAACCTTTATTTACTTATTTCCTTATAAAACTACCATCCAATTCTTTTTGTTTCAAGTTTGGAGAGTTTATGTTTTTTAAGGGAAATAAAATTGAGTGTATACTTTAAAATTCATTGCATCCAGGAAACAAGATTACAATCTTGCATCATGGTCTCAAGTAATTCCCCTCCCCCCCATAAGTTAGGGTTTGCAATATATATTTTGTGATACATTTTTAATAATAATCATAAGGTAAAAGAACTTTTTCAAATTAAATTTGTATTTTTCTCACAAATTTAAATGTTTTAAATATAAATTTAGATACTTGATTTGATGGACCTGTTACCTGAAAAAAAAAAAAAAAACATTGAAAAAAATGGTTATCAAAACCCACAACATTTTAACTTCACATAAGAAGAAGCTCAATTATATGAAAAATATAATTCAAAGAAGCAATAGTTAAAAATTATTAATAGTTTTCTTTCAAGTCATAGTGCATGCAATTCACTTGCCACTACATTGAAGGCCATTTTCAAAGAAGTAAGAAATTTCACTTCCCAACTTGATGCAATGTTGCATCAAAGAGAGGTTTTGTAATAATATTATTTTGATAAATTTTCATATGAGGACATTAATTAAAAAAGATAAGAAAATAAGAAATATTTGCTTTGTTTCTTATGCCTGGAACCACCAAACTGCCCTCAATGAGTTACAAACACATTAGCATTGATTGATGTGTTTATGCAGAAATTAAAAAAATGGGGATAGGTGGTGGATGGTGTTTGATGATCCTCTATGAAATAATAATGAGGTTCTATTATATTTCTTGAGAAAACTTTATTCTGAGTTTTTCTAAAATAAATCCAAAATTATTTTGACATGAAAGTCTCCAAAGGTAGGGGAGGTGGGTCCTCATTCGATAGACCTAGTGCCACACAAGACCAAATTTGACAATAGATAAACATATTGACAATAACACGTACTTATATCCCAAAATAATACATCGTATTACATAGGTGGACACCCTTGGGGTAGTTACTAGTCTCAAATAGGTTATGATTGACCATGTGATAGATACATTGAGGATTTATACACTAACTACATGTGGTGGCACATCTAGTAGTGTCTATCCTACTATTAGAACTAGTGTCCCTCCTACTAGTAGTAGAATATATAGCAATCATCCTATACTTCATGTACATCATTTCACATCATGTGATAGGAAGTGTACTAGACCTCCTATTTATGTTAGACATAAATTGATTACATCTGTACTTGTTTCAACATCTCTACACACCAGTATAGAATAGTATATTCAATCTATAAAGTTTTTAACACCTTATGACACTAGAAAACCAAAGCATATGCCATCTGTAGCTACTTCAACACCTTACAACACTAGCATGCAAGAGTACATGCCATTTTAAGTTACTTTAGCACATCAAGAGACTATCATGCCAGAGTATATATCATATTTAGTTGCTTCGTCACCTCAAGGCACTAGCATACCATAGTATATGCCATCTGTAATTGCTTTACCACCTACCATTAACACACAACCTGTTATGCATGGTTTTATCTAATTCACCATTCATATTTGACAGATAGGTTTAATTAATTATAGTTTGTTTATAAATGTAAAGGAATATTAAGTTGATCAATTTTCATATATGATTACTTAATTGAATAATATTTAACATTTTTAATTTGTTTTTTCTATAGATGATAATCAATGTCTTAAGTATTATAGCTGGATTGAATTATGTTGTTGAGATTACAATTAGCACTATAATGCCCTATACTCAGGTTGGGAAAGTAAATTTTATTTATTTTTATAAATTATTTAAATATAAACATTTAGAGCTATGAAATAAACTAAGAACAATACTAAATTTATAGTCTAAATTAAAACACAACCTCAAATTGAGTAAATAAAAAGAGAAAAATAATTACCTTCACCAATCAAATGAAGATCTCCTTCATTGATGTGGATTTTATCATTATGGCAGATGGATTGTGGTTGTTTAAGGATTTATGTAATATTTTGGCAACATGTACCTGTATGCAATTGTACGATGACATAAAATTTTCAATTTGGATTCAATATGATTCATGATTTTAACAATTCTAAAAAATGATCCAATGAAGAAATAAAGGGTGGATTTATAGAATTTTGAATGAAAGGATGGATGGTTGAGATCATTTTATTATATTCAAAAATTAAAATCTAAATGAGATTCCACTAGCTAGTTAACTTAGTTATTTCCATTTATTGATATATTTAATTGATTAATTGTCATATGGAGACATAGTTAAGTAAGTTATTTCCATTTGTTTGACATTGTTAGCTAGTTTGTTTCCATTTTAAGAAGAATTTATGAAGAATTCATTCGATTTGTTTCCTTTAAAATAAATATTTAACTGATTGATCAAGATTATCTTGGATGAGTTTCTATTTTATTCAGGGAATTAACTAAATGATGACATGGAGTGGTGATTAATTGAATGATGATGTGGAGTGCACCATGGCTGAAAATAATTATCAAATTTTTATTTTATTTTATTAATTAGTTATGGTTGAATAGATTTATTTAGGAGTTAATTAATTAATTAGAATTAATTAATTAATCATGGGGTGATATTAGTGGGATTAAACTAGGTCATAGTGTAATTAATTGATTAATGTGGTGTTAGTGTTAGTTCACTAGGAATGTGTTGATCACAGGAATAAGGTGGATTGGTTAATGATGGATTGGATGATGATGATGATGAAATTATGGTGGTGTAATTAGAGTGTTTACATTTTCTTTTCTTTTAAATGGCATTGCAACTAAAAGAAGCAATGAATTTTCAAAAAATGTAGAAAAATAAAGAGAAAGGTGCATGCACAAAGAATTTGATAGTATCATGATGGTTACAATGATGCCCCCTTTAGAGAGTGTGTGAATATGAAAGTCATATTCGATATCAACATAAGAGGAGGGATTGAAATGGATGAATTAGTAAATACCATTAGAGGTATAATGAATGTTAATTTTAGATAGCTAGTTATAATTATAACATAGGAATCCAAAAATGATGTTAAGTTTTATCATTAGAGCACCAAAAAAAAAAAAAAAAAATAACATTATAAACCTAAGTACACGGGTGAAAAAATGACTAAAAAATAAAGAATTAAGAAGACAAAATAATCATTCTTACCTTCCTTAAGAGCCTTGCTTACTAATCAGCATATAAACATGTTTGTGCTCAGTTTGTGAACAATTGGTTTTTGGAAATGTTAGTGTTTAATGGGAAGAATATCCCCTTATTATATTGTGGTTTGACTAAGAATATGAAATGATTATGAATCTTCCTCTTAAAATTTTTGCATGACAAGTTTGGATTGAGAAGCTTGGTTGAAAGTGAGTGAGAACCTTATTATTTATAGCTTTCCAACTGATTTCAACCTGTATGTGGTTAACTTTGGGTTAGGGTTGGGACGTTGAATGCATTTATGTTTTGGGGAAAGTTTTTCACTTATGAAGCATGGTTCAACATTCTTAATATTTATCTCATTTATGTTGATATTCCTAATTTTTGACTTTGAGGCTAATGACATCATCATGCCATCATACTTCCTGATATTTTTTTAAATTTCATTTTCAAAAATTAGATATTTATTAATTCAACATTTATTTTTCAATTAAATATTTAATTTGACTTAATTATTTAAGTGAATTTGATTTTTTTTTTGTAATTTTTAGAAATTTGATTAATTGTAATGCATTATTGATCAAAAACGTCAATTTTCTAGGTCACAATTTGACTATATATGAATTGGGAGATGAATTTAGACACAAAAGTAGCAAAAAAGGAGTGTATATAATAATGAATGTTTATGAAATTAATGTTCATGAATGTTGATGATGTGATGATGAATGTTGGTAATATTGTACTAAATTCAAATATTTTTAGCAACCTAGTATTTATTATAGCATATAATAGGATGCACCATGGTATGGAAAACCATGATGATATTATGGTAATATGTTGTAGGATTGACATAGACACAACAAACAATAAAACACAAAAACAATAAATAACAAATAATTAACAAAAACACACAAAAATAGGTTTTATTTTGTCCCTTATCAAGTTATATCCCAATGTATGAAATGACAATGATAGCTTTGGATTTTCCCTAGTAGTGAAGTATGCAATGGGTTGGATTTTAAATTATATAGCTCAATAAAGCTATAATGATTTATTTAAAACTTGAACAAGGATTTTAAAAGGACAAAGGACAAGACAAAATGGTATTTTGGTTTTTTGAGTGTCTTTATTTTTTTTTTGGATTTTTAGATATTTAACCAATGAAGAGGCTAGCATTAGAGGGAAAAAAAATTTTAACATCAAGGATGGATGTGGTAGTGGATGGAATGGTTGAGAGACTCAAGATGAAATATCCAAGGATAATGTTGCATATGAACCATGTGCCCCATCTTCTATGTGCCATTATAATAATAAACTGCAGTATTCTCTAAAAATATATTATAAATTAAGATATTTACAAAACATTTCTCAATACCTGGTCCATGTCCTTATTAAGGTCAAAATAAGGAAGAATGATAGGCATGATGGTAAGGATGGTTTAGGATGGCTAGGATTGAATAGAGTGGGTGTGCCCCCATACTTAGGGTAATTGTAGACAAAAAAATTATACATGATGCCATAAATTGGTTTTTATCATGGCACTTTCCCAAGACACCATAATAATAGTTTTTACCTTTAGATGATTATTTTTAATTTTTTTACTTTAATGTTTTTTTTTAATCCCGCACTTTTAGTAGTCGTGTAGTATCATATCTTGAGTAGTTTTTGAGATAGGACCATGCCACAAGTGTGTGATCCATAGATTCCATTACGTACTTCCTTGATTTTTAAGTTGGTTTCTTCCAAATTTATACATCTTAACAGGGTACCAACATAGGCCCTACAATAAATGGGGTTGCTAAGGAGGGTAACATGGAATGAACATTAGATGAAGGATTTTCATTGATTGCATGAAAGATTTGGAGATATGGTGTGTGTTAGGTTGTGGAGCTAAAAGCTTCACTGATGTAGACATGGAGGAGGTCATTAGAGAGGTTGCTGAGTGTCACAGACACCAGCGTCGGTCAGGCCAATCGACGTCGGCATGATTAGATAGGGATAATAACCAACGTCGGTTAGAAATCGGCCGGCATCGGTCACCTCCAGGCAGACAGGGACTAATGTCGATCGCCTGTGTGGTTCAAAACTGTGAGTGCTACAGATAGTTTGTTAACAAACCAAGTGTTTGCATGTCAAGAGCCAAATTTAGACTAGAAGCTGCGGATCTAATTATTGTAATTAGGTGTCTAATTATTGTTTGCATGAGATCTATTTAAGAGACTCATGGGTTGTATTGAAAAGTGTTCTAGTTTGAGTTGAGCAAAGTTAGCTCCTTCTGTGTGTGAGGTGAGCAAGGATGTTCCTCCTAGTTTCACAGTAGTACCAAGGTGGGTGCTGGTTTGGAGAATCAGCAGGATTCTTCATGTGTGTAGGATCTTGGTCAGTAGGTGTGCATGGCTACTTTTGGAGATCTACATGGTAAGTAAGATCATTGATCTGCAGGTGTATGTGTGTGCATGATCTAGGTTTGTAGGTGTGTAGAACTAGATTGATTTATAGGTGTGCAAGATTAGGGAGGACAACAACACAACAGGGAGCAAGATCAGGCAGGATCTACTTGAGTACAATGTCTACTCAGAAAGAGAGCAAAGAGAGGAAGGCAAGGCAGTTCCTTCCATAAGTAAGATTAGATTGGGTTGCAGGTTGTTGTAGTTCAGGAGAGATCTACTTGAAGTATGATTGTGTACTTGGAGTGCGTGGAGCACTTGTGGAGTGCGTGGAGCACTGGTGTACTTGCAGTAGTGGACACTAACTGGTTGGAGGTGAACACCAACTCTGTGTTTGTGTGTTGGGACCGTAGGAGAGAGAGCCTTGAGGGAAGATTTATTGTTTATGCCCTAGAGGTGTGGGAGCCCTAGAGGTGTGTAAGGAAGAAGAATTGTGGCAATCTTCTTTGTTGTATTTCCTTTTGAAAGAGTTTTAATACAAGTTGTGTATTGTCTCTCATATCATGTGTTATTTCCGAATTCTAGTTACTTGTTGATTTTGGTTTAATTCCGCATGTAAGTTTCTTGTATTTGGTAATCAATTGTGTGCTTCCATAAATCTCAACAAAGACAGTGATAGAGTTCTTTGGTTGGGTATCTAACAAGTGGTATCAGAGCTAAGGTTGTAGGGAGTGGTTTTGTGTTTGATTACAGGTCACTCTCAGGGGTTTCTGATTGAGTAGGAGTAGAGAAATGGCAGAAGAAAGTAAGCTAAGAATGGAGGAATTGAAAAGCATAGATGGTTAGTTACGGTCTTATGGAAAGAAAGATCAGGTAAACAAAAATTGTTGGTTTATGGAAGATCAACATGAAGGAACTGAAGATGCAGATGTTACAGGTGTTGTTGCACAGGATGCTCTAAGAGGTTTCTTAGATAAAGTAGAATCTTGGTTTATAGATTTTGTTGCCTCTTTCCATGTAGCCCTAGGTAGAGGAGCTGGTGAGCCTTGCCAAAGAATTGGCAAAGGGGAAGTGAAGCTAAAATTGTAGGCGACCAACACGTGGGTGTTGAAGGAGGTCATATAGGTCCCAGGCTTGGAGATGTGGCTAATTTCTTCAGGGAAGTTGGGTGATGAGAGATGCACAAGAACTCTCATAGTGGATACACTTGAATTAGCTGGTGGTAAGAAAATAGGTACTCTTTATCTACTTGTTTATATTACTGATTCTTCTTTTGTTGCGGAGACATGGCTTTGTAGGCTTGGTCACATGAGCAAGAAGGAGATGCATGTTCTTAAGAGGAAGACTAATATATTTGACAGGCTTAAGAATTGGAAAGCCTTAGTGTTCTTGGAGGAGATGACGGATAGAGACCAGTGGATGGGGCTGGATACTTCTGAGCAGGGTAGTTTGGAGATGGGTTTTGATTCAAAGGAGCTTGCGGGTAAAAAGTCATCACTCACAGGCGAACATAGATATCGGTTTCGGTCAGGGGAAATCGGCATTGAACAGACAGGTGCCGATGTCAGTCATGTGCAGACTGAAGCTGGTGATGTCGGGTAGGGTAAGACTGACGTTGATCAGGAGGACCAACATCGGCAATAGGTAAGATCGATGTCAATCAGAAGGACTGACATTGGTAGCAGGACATCGATGTTTGTAGAGTCGGTAGTTAGGGACAGGCACATGTGAATCGATGTCAGTCGGATGCAGACTGTGTGGTGACTGAGGTCGGTCACTATAACAGATTTTGGGTAGACATCAAGCTGTCAAGGAGTCTCAAATGCCCATATGGAGGACTGAAGTGATAAGTAAGCCTCAAATTTATTGTTCCTCTTCTTTATACTAGTTGCTGATTGCAGAGCAGGAAAGATCCAAGAAACAATGGGAGCGTGGCAGGAATATGATGCAGAACCAAATGAGAGATTTGGTAGGGTTACCAGCTAATATGAAAATCACAGAGATGAATGGATACCTTAGTTAAAGAATAGAGAGAATGGACACGTGAGATGGAAGGCCAGGTCATATGGTCTTGAGGAAGCTGCAGGACAGTGGTACAGGGTTTGATAGGTGGATGACAAAGCAGGGCTTTAGTCAATGTCAGTGTAACCATTGTGTTTGTCTTACCAAGTGGATGATGATTCGTGACATCATTCTGTTATTGTATGTGGATGGTATGCTAGCTAGCAGATTTGTACATACAGGGTTTTGCTGAGTTAAGGGTAAGATTAGTTCAGTGGCATGTCATGAGGAATTTGGAGCAGCGAAATTCTTTGGCATGGGAGACATGGAAGATCACAGGTTGATTTTGTCTCCAGTGGGAGCTGATGTGAATCAGGTGTTGGTGAGGTTCAAGATGTAGAATTAGAGCACACTAAGGGCTAGATAGTTCAGTGTCTAAAATCACATGAGGTCTAGTATAGACCTGAGTTTGCCCAAGCAGTGGGTGCTGTCAGAGAGTTAGGAGCCAATTCGGGGAAGTGAGTTCTCAGGTATTTGAGAGGGACCAGTAGCGGGGATTCATGCTATGCAGGGCCAAGACTTTACTACATTGGTTTGTAGGTTCGAATGTGGTAGGTTACTTGGATGACAAGAGGTGCACCACAGGTTGTGTGGTGGTTGGTCTTCAAGGTTGATCTTGAGGAGGGATACAAGCAAGGAAATAGATTAGACGAGGTATAGGTATAGGTATAATGCAGCTATTTATCTCCAAGTGGGAGATTGTTAGGTTGTGGAGCTAAAAGCTTCACTGATACAGACATAGAGGAGGTCATTGGAGAGGTTGCTGAGTGTCACAGACATCGGTGTCGGTCAGGCCAACCGACATCGATAGGATTAGATAGGGATATCAACTGACATCAGTCAAAAGTCGGCCAGTGTTAGTCACCTCCAGGCAGACAGGGACCGATGTCGGTCGCCTGTGTGGTTTGAAACTATGAGTGTTACAGATAGTTTGTTAATGAACCAAGTTTTTGCATGTCAAGAGCGAAATTTAGACTAGAAGCTATGGATCTAATTATTGTAATTAGGTGTCTAATTATTGTTTGCATGAGATCTATTTAAGAGACTCATGGGTTGTATTGAAAAGTGTTCTATTTTGAGTTGAGCAAAGTTAGCTCCTTTTGTGTGTGAGGTGAGCAAGGGTGTTCCTCCTAGTTTCATAGCAGTACCAAGGTGGGTGTTGGTTTGGAGAATCAGCAGGATTCTTCATGTGTGTAGGATCTTGGTCAACAGGTGTGCATGGCTACTTTTGGAGATCTACATGGTAAGTAAGATCATTGATCTACAGGTGTATGTGTGTGCATGATCCAAGTTTGCAAGTGTGCAGAACTAGATTGATTTTTAGGTGTGCAAGATCAGGGAGGACAGAAACAAAACAGGGAGCAAGATCAGGCAGGATCTACTTGGAGTACAGTGTGTACTCAGAAAGAGAGCAAAGAAAAGAAGGCAAGGTAGTTCCTTCCATAAGTAAGATCAGATTGGGTTGCAAGTTGTTGCAGTTCAGGAGAGATTTACTTGAAGTATGATTGTGTACTTGGAGTGCGTGGAGCATTGGTGTACTGGCAGTAGTGGACACTGACTGGTTGGAGGTGAACACCAACTCTGTGTTTGAGTTGTGTGTTGGGACCGTAGGAGAGAGAGCTTTGAGGGAAGATTTACTGTTTATGACCTAGAGGTGTGGGAGCCCTAGAGGTGTGTAAGGAAGAAAAATTGTGGCAATCTTCTTTGTTGTATTTCCTTCTGAAAGAGTTTTAATACAAGTTGTGTATTGTCTCTCATATCATGTGTTATTTCTGAATTCTAGTTACTTGTTGATTTTGGTTTAATTCCGCATGTAAGTTGCTTGTATTTGGTAATCAATTGTGTGCTTCCATAAATCTCAACAAAGACAGTGATAGAGTTCTTTGGTTGGGTATCGAACAAGTGGTATCAGAGCTAAGGTTGCAGGGAGCAATTTTGTGTTTGATTACAGGTCACTCTCAGGGGTTTCTAATTGAGTGGGAGTAGAGAAATGGCAGAAGAAAGTAAGCTAAGAATGGAAGAATTGAAAAGCACAGATGGTTAGTTATGGTCCTATGGAAAGAAAGATTAGGTAAAGAAAAATTGTTGGTTTATGGAAGATCAACATGAAGGAACTGAAGATGCAGATGTTACAGGTGTTGTTGCACAGGATGCTCTGGGAGGTTTCTTGGATAAAGTAGAATCTTGTTTTATAGATTTTGTTGCCTCTTTCCATGCAGCCCTAGGTAGAGGAGCTGGTGAGCCTTGCTAAAGAATTGGCAAAGGGGAAGTGAAACTAAAATTGCAGGCGACCAACACGTGGGTGTTGAAGGAGGTTATGTAGGTCCCAGGCTTGGAGATGTGGCTAATTTCTTCAGGGAAGTTGGGTGATGAGAGATGCACAAGAACTCTCATAGTGGATACACTTGAATTAGCTGGTGGTAAGAAAATAGGTACTCTTTATCTACTTGTTTATATTACTGATTCTTCTTTTGTTGCAGAGACATGGCTTTGTAGGCTTGGTCACATGAGCAAGAAGGAGATGCATGTTCTTAAGAGGAAGAGTGATATATTTGACAGGCTTAAGAACTGGAAAGCCTTAGTGTTCTTGGAGGAGATGATGGATAGAGACTAGTGGATGGGGCTGGATACTTCTGAGCAGGGTAGTTTGGAGATGGGTTTTGATTCAAAGGAGCTCGCGGGTAAAAAGTCATCACTCACAGGTGAACACAAGTATCAGCGTCAGTCAGGGGAAACTGGCATTGAACAGACAGGTGCCGATGTCAGTCATGTGCAGACTGAAGCTGGTGATGTCGGGCAGGGTAAAACCGACATCGATAAGGAGGACTAACATCGGCAATAGGTAAGACTGATGTCGGTTAGAAGGACTGACGTCGGTAGTAGGACACCGACATTGGCAGAGTCGATAGTTAGGGACAGGCGCATGTGAACCGATGTTGGTTGGATGCAGACTGTGTGGTGACCGAGGTCAGTCACTATAACGGATTTTGGGTAGACATCAAGCTGTCAAGGAGTCTCAAATGCCCATATGGAGGACTAAAGTGATAAGTAAGCCTCAAATTTGTTGTTCCTCTTCTTTATACTAGTTGCTGATTGCAGAGCAGGAAAGCTCCAAGAAACAGTGGGAGCGTGGCAGGAATATAATGTAGAACCAAATGAGAGATTTGGTAGGGTTACCAGCCAATATGAAAAGCACAGAAACAAATGGATACCTTAGTTAAAGAATAGAGAGAACGGACACGTGAGATGGAAGGCCAGGTCATATGGTCTTGAGGAAGCTGGAGGATAGTGGTACAAGGTTTGATAGGTGGATGACAAAGCAGGGCTTTAGTCAATGTCAGTGTAACCATTGTGTTTGTCTTACCAAGTGCATGATGAGTCGCGACATCATTTTGTTATTGTATGTGGATGGTATGCTAGCTAGCAGAGTTGTACATACCAGGTTTTGCTGAGCTAAGGGTAAGATTAGTTTAGTGGCATGTCATGAGGAATTTAGAGCAGCGAAATTCTTTGGCATGGGAGACATGGAAGATCACAGGTTGATTTTGTCTCCAGTGGGAGCTGATGTGAATCGGGTGTTGGCGAGGTTTAAGATGCAGAATCAGAGCACACTAAGGGCTAGACAGTTCAGTGTCTAAAATCACATGAGGTCTGGTATAGACCTGAGTTTGCCCAAGCAGTGGGTGATGTCAGAGAGTTAGGAGCCAATTCAGGGAAGTGAGTTCTCAGGTATTTGAGAGGGACCAGTAGCAGAGATTCATGCTATGCAGGGTCAAGACTTCACTACATTGGTTTGTAGGTTTGAATGTGGTAGGTTACTCGGATGACAAGAGGTGCACCACAGGTTGTGTGGTGGTTGGTCTTCAAGGTTGATCTTGAGGAGGGATACAAGCTAGGAAATAGATTAGACGGGGTATAGGTATAGGTACAGTGCAGCTATTTATCTCCAAATGGGAGATTGTTAGGTTGTGGAGCTAAAAGCTTCACTGATATAGACATAGAGGAGGTCATTGGAGAGGTTG
Organism: Torreya grandis; assembly: GCA_037957365.1. NCBI lineage: Eukaryota > Viridiplantae > Streptophyta > Pinopsida > Cupressales > Taxaceae > Torreya > Torreya grandis. The sequence goes on along the minus strand of JARHVA010002006.1, from coordinate 657,507 downwards.
CTGAGTG